>NC_069418.1:56009562-56022268 GCF_026875155.1 Cherax quadricarinatus | reverse complement strand
GATACTCCACATTATGCATTGCATGGTGTAGACAAGCGTTTACCCTATGAGTTGTTATATTCTACTCCGAAACCTAATTACAACCCTGATGATTTCGTAGCAATTCGTACCAGCATGGCTCAAAGTGTTTTTAGAAGAATCCGTGAAACACTTCACAAATCAACAGCAGAATTTACTAAAGTAACTAATAGCCGGACACAAATTCGAAAATACGAAAAAATAGACAAAGATTCTGCTCTTGACTCTCGCCCAGGCAGGTCATAGCAGCTCTCCTTACTTACTCTGTCTCCCTACGATCCCCGTTGGGGAGGGGAACCTTTACCAGCGTTGTCATCGCCTTGACTTACACGATGAGCTACGCAAATCGTGTAAAGATCAAACCAAGAAATGGTAACGTTGATGATTCAACGAAGATTGTTCTTGCAACTGTTGTTCAGGGAGCACTGGAAGTAAAATTCAACACCATATTGTCACTGAAAGAAGCATTCATTGTTGTGTGTCACGATGATGCTGAAGCAGAGAAACTACTCACTACAGAAGCCATCACTACTCTTACTACTCAAGGGTTTACTGTTACGTCATCTCCTGCCTTCAGGGCAAGGAAATCAGTATTCCTAAAAAAAACTGGACAAGATTCTGACGTCCCAAACACCTGCTGAACTCAAGTCATCCATCGAGACGCAAAATACTTGGGCTACTGTTGACAGCATTACAAAAATCCCAAATGCAACGTCCATGATCAAGGTCACCTTCACCGACGTGAACATGGCTGCCACTGCACTGAACGAAGGTATTGCTGTCTACTACTACTACATCAGTCCTACCTACATTAAAGCAGAGAGATATTACTACATCCAACATTGCTGGAACTGTTATTCATACCATCACACCACCATAGCATGTCCAGTAAAAGACAAGAAGTTCTGCACTACATGTGGTAGTGAGGGACACACCTTCAGCTCCTGCACCGCTGCTGCTCCAACACAACCAGCGTGCTTAAACTGCAAGAGTAATGATCACCATACACTGGCAGCAAAATGTCCTACAAGAAAGAATATTATGAAGAAAACACAAGATGCAGCAAAGAAAAAACCTACTAGCAACACTCCAACGTATGGAGCAATTGCAAAAATACAAGCAGGTACTACAAAATTACTTCAAGCATCTACTCAGCCCGCCTCCACCACCACCACTACCATCACTCCTCCAACATGTGACGTAACGAAGATTCACTACTGTCTACTATACGCTCATATGCAAAACATGGCTGTACCTGGATCATTTAACTCTACCATCAACGAGTTATTTGCATTAAATAACATGCCTTCATTTACATTTCCAGCATCTCCACCTTCTGAAGAAATTATCAAATTCACCAAAAACTTAATTGCCAACTCTTCTGCAGAAGTTCCATCAACACCACCAACTAGTGACGTCAGTCCAACAACGACCAATGAGAAGCCTCCACTGCCACCACCTCTCACTGAATCCAACCAATCAGAAGCCTTACCACCAGAAACATCTAATTCGTCTACTGAAGTTGAAAACGAAGCAACACCTTCCTCTACTCCACCACCGCCTTCTCTACTTAGCTCACGTCGATTACCTGGAACACCATGGATTAAACACAAAGGACTCATATTCTACACCACGAGGCTATACCCTGCAAGCATGACTCGCCTAGAACTCATCCAACATCTCCAAGACAACACTGTATCGTTCCAAAGCAAAGAAAGACCATTCCCTACCTACAACCAGATACTCCACCAACTCCAAACCAACGAAGACTACTACAGCTCTCCCATAAGTGTGATACAACTCTCTCAAAAACAATTTACCGCACTGATAAACGGTTTAAGACCATAACCAACTCATCCTGCTTGCTGCCTTCTGACACTCCCAGCTCCTACCACTGCCTTCGCCATCCTCTCCTAGTGAGCCAAGCAATGTCATCAGTCAAGCCTCTCTATCTACGTCTCCAGTACTTTTGTACCACATGTCCCAAAGTGGTTGGGCCACTTGCCTTGATTCCTCCTCTTCCCCTCCTCCCCATTCTTTTCCAGTTATTTCCATCCTTCCTTATCCTTCTTCCTTCCCATCTTACGACAGCTCTCGTCGTCCTCGATTCGATTCGATTCGACTAATAGCCGTGCTAAGCCATCAAAAGTAAAAGTAGGTTCAAGAGTAATGCTGACAAATTTCAACAAAACATCCGAAATGCCTAAGCTCGATCAAAAGTTTGTCAGACCTTATCGAGTTGTAGAACATATCTCTGGTAATAAGTATAAGGTTAGAGAAATTAGTACTGGCAAGTACAAAGAATCGCATTTAGATCATATGAAATTAGTATGCGATGTTGATGATATTGCTACCCAGACTAATGCGACAGATGCTGAAAATCCTCTTGACTCTGTACCCTCTACCTCAAATACTCAGTCAGATAACCAACCTGAATGTCGTTACTCCTTGCGTACTCGACAAATAATGAGAAACCCACAAGTAGCTTTTGTAGATACTCGTTCAGATCTCCCTCAGTCAAGGCATGTGTTAGCCATTGCAGAGGAATTCGATCCGCCCAGAGATGATAACAATTCTGCATATGTAAACCTCACCCTCGCAGAATTGGGTTTAAATGTACATAGTCTGTATAACTAGATGTCCGAGATGAAGTAAATTGTCAACTGTTTGTTATTAACTGATTAGTTTTTCAGAATTTTTTTTTTTCATATTCACGTTCCCTCCGTATTCTGAGAATTTGACAGTAATAGTCTGAGTGCACCAGATGCCTTTGCTGTTAATTTCACCTTGTATATATATATTTATTTTTCCTCAGAATCCGTAGAGTGCATGAATACAGATCGACCGATCCATCCATATTGTATAGTGATTTGTTCTTATAGTTTGTAATGCATTACGTTAAAACTCATTTTATTAACATCCATTATGATACCATCCATTAGTTCTAAGTTATATATAAATTTGTTATTGTATAGAATCATCCCAGAACCACCTGCCTGTTCAGCCTATAAGCTAGTAGTGTATGTCGAGACGACATACGTAACATGACCGTGCTGTCAGCATAGTCGCTGATCCCTGTGTTATATAGCATAGCACATAGTATCATCCATGTGCTTTAGATAGGAGATCCCTTTTAGGCCTGTGACTGTTGTGTGACGTCACGGGATGCGCATGTGTACGTTCGTACCTCTGCCCCGGTCTCAGTCGGCATAGACATCCAGGCTAAGACAGGCAGAGGCTGGGCTCCATATCTCTCATCACAGTCTGACAATGAATATCGTTACCATCCAACAAGTGTGTCTACCTTCAACCCTCGATATCTCCATTTAAGAACCCCTACGATATAAATACGTTTACAATAATTTAGTACTGAACAAACACAATCAAATATATTTTTTTCGTTAGGTTCAGAATGAATTTGGCGAAATTATTGCATACACAAATTTTCACTTGTCCTATATGGCAAGATGACCGTTGCTATTTAAACCAAGATGGCAAGTTCTGCCTATTAGGCACGACATATATATATATATATAATATATATATTATATAATATATATATATATATATATATATATATATTTATATATATATATATTATATATATATATATATATATTTATATAAAATATATATCTAATATATATATATAAAATATATATATATATTATATATATATATATATATATATATATATATATATATATATTATAAATATATATATATATATATATATATGTATGTATGTCGTGCCGAAAAGGCAGAACTTGCGATCTTGGCTTAAATAGCAACGCTCATCTTGCCATATAGGACAAGTGAAAATTTGTGTATTCGATAATTTAGCCAAAATCATTCTGAACCTAACGAAAAAGAAATGTATTTCACTGTGTTTGTTTAGTATTAAATTATTGTAAACAAATCTAAAATATATTTAGTTGGGTTAGGCTAAAATAAATTGCTCTTGTTATAATAAGGTTAGGTAAGTTTTCTAAGATTTTTTTACATTAACATTAATGAAAAAATAATAGGTAGTAGGTTGGTAGACAGCAACCACCCAGGGAAGTACTATCGTCCTGCCAGATGACTGTGAAACAGTAACCTGTAACTGTTTTGCATGATGGTAGGATTGCTGTTTTCTTTATTCTATCTCATAAATACGCTAAATAACAGGGATATCTTGCTACTCCTACTTACACTTTGGTCACACTTCACAGACACGCACATGCATATATATTATATATAATATATATATTATATATATTATTATATATATAAACATACATCTAGTTTTTCTCTTTTTTCTAAATAGCTCTTGTTCTTCTTTATTTCTTCTATTGTCTTATGGGGAAGTGCAAAAAGAATCTTTCCTCCGTAAGCCATACGTGGGATGCTTGAATGTGCGTGGATGTAGTGCGGATGACAAGAAACAGATGATTGCTGATGTAATGAATGAAAAGAAGTTGGATGTCCTGGCCCTAAGCGAAACAAAGCTGAAGGGGGGAGGGGAGTTTCAGTGGGGGGAAATAAATGGGATTAAATCTGGAGTATCTGAGAGAGTTAGAGCAAAGGAAGGGGTAGCAGTAATGTTGAAGGATCAGTTATGGAAATGAGAAAAGAGAATATAAATGTGTAAATTCAAGAATTATGTGGATTAACGTAAAGGTTGGATGCGAAAAGTGGGTCATAATAAGCGTGTATGCACCTGGAGAAGAGAGGAATGTAGAAGAGAGAGAGAGGTTTTGGGAGATGTTAAGTGAATGTATAGGAACCAAGTGAGAGAGTAATTGTGGTAAGGGACCTGAATGCTAAAGTAGGAGAAACTTTTAGACAGGGTGTGGTATGTAAGTTTGGGGTGCCAGGAGTAAATGATAATGGGAGCCCTTTGATTGAACTTTGTAAAGAAAGGGGTTTAGTTGCAGGTAATACATATTTTAAGGAAAAGAGGATAAATAAGTATACAAGATATGATGTAGGGCGATATGACAGTACATTGTTGGATTATGTATTGGTAGATAAAAGACTGTTGAGTAGACTTCAGGATGTACATGTTTATAAAGGGGCCACAGATATATCAGATCACTTTTTAGTTGTAGCTACACTGAGAGTAAAAGGTAGATGGGATACAAGGAGAATAGAAAAATCAGGGAAGAGAGAGGTGAAGGTTTATAAACTAAAGGAGGAGGCAGTTAGGGTAAGATATAAACAGCTATTGGAGGATAGATTTGCTAATGAGAGCATAGGCAATGGGGTCGAAGAGGTATGGGGTAGGTTTAAAAATGTAGTGTTAGAGTGTTCAGCAGAAGTTTGTGGTTACAGGAAAGTGGGTGCGGGAGGGAAGAGGAGCGATTGGTGGAATGATGATGTAAAGAGAGTAGTAAGGGAGAAAAAGTTAGCATGTGAGATGTTTTTACGAAGTAGAAATGATGCAAGGAGGGAAGAGTATATGGAGAAAAAGAGAGAGGTTAAGAGAGTGGAGAAGCAATGTAAAAATAGAGCAAATGAGAGAGTGGGTGAGATGTTATCAACAAATTTTGTTGAAAATAAGAAAAAGTTTTGGAGTGAGATTAACAAGTTAAGGAAGCATAGAAAACATTAAATGGAGAGTTAGAGGCATTGGGAAGATGGAGGGAATATTTTGAGGAATTGTTAAATGTTGATGAAGATAGGGAAGCTGTGATTTCCTGTACAGGGAAAGAAGGAATAATATCTTGTAGGAGTGAGGAAGAGCCAGTTGTGAGTGTGGGGGAAGTTCGTGAGGCAGTACGTAAAATGAAAGTGGGTAAGGCAGCCGGGATTGATGGGATAAAGAAAGAAATGATAAAAGCAGGTGGTGATATAGTTTTGGAGTGGTTGGTGCAATTATTTAATAAATGTATGGAAGAGGGTAAGGTACCTAGGGATTAGCAGAGAGCATGCATATATCCTTTGTATAAAGGCAAAGGGGATAAAAGAGAGTGCGAAAATTATAGGAGGATGAGCCTTATTGCATACACAGATTTTTGCTTGTCTTGTATGGCAAGATGAGCGTTGCTATTTAAGCCAAGATCGCAAGTTCTGTCTATTCGGCACGACTTATATATATATATATATATATATATATATATATATATATATATATATATATATATATATATATATATATATATATATATATATATATATAATATATATATATATATATATATATATATATATATATATATATATATATATATATATATATATATATATATATATATAATATATATATATATATATATATATATATATATGTCGTGCCGAATATGTAAAACTGGTCAATTAGCAAGAACTCATTTAAAATTAAGTCCTTTGTAAAATTTTCTCTTATACGTTTAAAGATATATTTTTTTCATTAATGTTAATGTAAAAATTTATAATTTTGCACCATAAGGAACTTAGAAAACTTACCTAACCTTATTATAACAAGCGCAATTTATTTTAGCCTAACCCAACTAAATATATTTTAGATTTGTTTACAGTAATTTAATACTAAACAAATACAGAGAAATATATTTTTTTCGTTAGGTTCAGAATGATTTTGGCGAAATTATTGCATACACAAATTTTCACTTGTCCTATATGGCAAGATGAACGTTGCTATTTAAGCCAAGGTCGCAAGTTCTGCCTATTCGGCACGACATATATATATATATATATATATATATATATATATATATATATATATATATATATATATATATATATATATATATATATATATATATATATATATATATATATGTATATATATGTCGTGCCGAATATGTAAAACTGGTCAATTAGCAAGAACTCATTTAAAATTAAGTCATTTCTAAAATTTTCTCTTATACGTTTAAAAATGTATTTTTTTCATTAATGTTGATGTAAAAATTAATAATTTTGCACCAAAAGAATCTTAGGAAATTTACCTAACCTTATTATAACAAGAACAATTTATTTTAGCCTAACCCAACTAAATATATTTTAGATTTGTTTACAATAATTTAATGCTAAACAAACACAGTGAAATATATTTTTTTCGTTAGGTTCAGAATGATTTTGGCGAAATTATTGCATACACAAATTTTCACTTGTCCTCTATGGCAAGATGAACGTTGCTATTTAAGCCAAGATCGCAAGTTCTGCCTATTCGGCACGACATATATATATATATATATATATATATATATATATATATATATAATATATATATATATATATATATATATATATATATATATATATATATATATATATATATATGTGTGTGTGTGTGTGCAAAACAACCACTGTGTAAGAATAGAGAAATTCCAAGCGCTTTCGTGACAACTCACGTTATCAAGGCCCATGACTGTTCAACTGCCTCCCAGCATACATAAGGGGGATTACCAATAGACCCCTGGCCGTTTTCAAGTAGGCACTGGACAGGCACCTAAAGTCAGTACCTGATCAACCGGGCTGTGGTTCGTTCGTCAGCTTGCGTGCGGCCAATAGTAACAGCCTGATTGATCAGACCTTGATCCACCATGAGGCCTGGTCTCAGACCGGACCGCGGGGACATTGACCCACGAAGCCATCTCCAGGTAAACTCCAGGAGTCGAGTTACCATCTGCTCACCCCTTAACTCTGTTTAAGAATCAGTTACTCCTCACTGTAGTCCCCACAATTGGTGAGAAAATAGTCAAGGTTTGAGTACAGAAAGTGCATCTTCACACTCCTAGACCCAAGTTGTTGGAAACTTGAAATCAGGTCTTGGATCATTTTTTTTTCCTATTCGGGGGAGCGCCTGATTCCCAGGAAACTGGACAATCTGCTTGAATGAAAACCAGACATTCACCTCGAAACCTGCTAATGCTTAATCAAAATGCTTGTCTTTCATCAGTTCCCGAATTTGAGGGCCAACAACGATTCCTGCCTTCAGTTTGCCTTCACTTATACGAGGAAACTTTGACTCCAGGTACTTGAAAGCAGTTCCATTCTTGTTCAAGGTCTTCACAAAATTTTTCATAAACCCTAATTTGATGTGGAGTGGCGGCAGCAGAACGTTCTTGACTTCCAGTCTTTATGTTTATAGTGCTGGTTGTCTGACCTAGTATCGTAAAGTCACAGAGAACAGGGATACTTGATGTATCTGCCTTGAAGAACTATTAGGAGAGCAATAACTTTTAAATCACCACAAATGAGAAAATTTTGATTCTGGTACTAAATTGCAGATATTAGTGTCTTCATATTTGGGCAAGTTCCTGACATTTGGACACTATTACCAATTGGCACAGATGCAGCTGCGTTGCCGTTGTAGAGAAGTACAGCCTTTAAACTTCTTTTAGAAGAATCAATAAAAAGTTTTCATTCATCTGCTGAATATGACATCCCCATGTGTTCAATAGGGCCAGAAATATTTGAAAAGAAAGCTGAAGATTCTCCGGGAATCTAAAGGGTTGAATTGCCCGTAGACATAGCAAAATATGTCTGGTGTATTTATGCAGCCTATAGACATATTAATAATATGAAAATAAAGAAAAATAGATTTAACATTTAAGTCAGTATAATATAAGCATTTTTAAATAGTAATATACCGCTTTCTCATTTACTTACGTTATATAAAAAGAGAAAAGTTGCGTTTCCGTATAACTTGACAACCTGATGTAATAGAGATGAATAGAGAAAACACAATGAATCATTATTTTCCATATATAGGGAGAAAAAGATACCATAGAGTCAAAAAAAATCATTTAGACCTGTGCTATCCGTCAACACTTTCGCCATCACTCATACATAATCACTTTCTTTGCAGAGGCGCCCAGACACGACAGTTTAGCAACTCCAAACTGCCAATATACCAAACCCCTCCTTTAAAGTGCAGGCATTGCACTTCCCGGTTCGAGGATTCAAGTCCGGCTAACCGGTTTCTCTCAATCCCTTCACAAAATATTACCCTGCTCACACTAAAACAGCTCGTCAGGTCCCGAAAACAATTCGTCTTCATTCACTCCTATTTAACACGCTTATCCATGCTTGCTGGAAATCCAAGTCACTTGCAAATAAAACCTCCTTTACCCCCTCCCTCCATCCTTTTCAAGGACGACCCCTGCCCGGCCTTCCTTTTCCTACAGATTTATATGTTCCCCAAGTCTTTCTACTTTGTTTCACTCTCTCTAAATGACCAAACCACCTCGACAAACCCTCTTCAGACCTCTGACTAATACTTTTAGTAACTCCACATCTCCTCATAAGTTCCACACTCCGAATTCTCTGCATAATATTTACACCACACATTGCCCTTAGACAGGACATCTCCACTGTCTCCAACCGCCTCCTCACTGCAACATTTACAACCCAAGCTTCACACCCATATAAGAGTGTTGGTACCACTATGCTTCCATTCATTCCCTTCCTTACCTCCATGGATAACGTTTTTTGTCTCAACAGATACCTCAATTCTATGGTTAACCTCATCTTTCATAAACCCAGTCACTGACAAGGCAACTCCTAAATATTTGAAAACATTCACGTTTTCCATACTCTTCTTCTCCAATGTGATATGAAATTTTCCTTTATCTAAATAGTTTGACACGCTCATCATCTTACTCTTATTAATATTCACTTTAAACTTTGTACCTTTACCTTTACACACCGTCTCAAGATCGTCTCCTCCTTCATAGTTTTTGTTTAGAATCTTCCATAAGCACAGTATCATCAGCAAAAAGTAACTGTGTCAATTCCCATTTTGTATTTGATTCCCCATAATTTAATCCCACCCCTCTCCCGAACACCCTACCATTTACTTCTTTTACAACCCCATCTATAAATATTTTAAACAACCATGGTGACATTACACACTCCTGTTTTAGACCTACTTTTACTGGCAAGTAATCTCCCTCTCTCCTACACACCCTAACCTGACCCTCACTTTCCTCATAAAAACTCTTTACAGCATTTAGTAATTTTCTACCTATTACATACACTTTCAACATCTGCCACATTGCTCCCCTATCCACTCTATCATATGTTTTTTTTTCTAAATTCATTCAATGAAAACTTCCCTACCTTTATCTAAATACTAGTCACATACATGCGTCAATGTAAACACTTGATCTACACATCCCCTACCCACTCTGAAGCCTCCTTGCTCATGTACATTCTCTGTCTTACCTCTAATTCTTTCAATAATAACCCTAGCGTACACTTTTTCTGGTATACTCATTAAACTTATTTCCTTATAATTTTTGCAATCTCTTTTATCCCCCATTTCCTTTATATAAAGTAACTATACACGATCTCTGCCAATCCCTAGGTACCTTCCCTTCTTTCATACATTTTTTTAAAAAAAAACTCCAACCATTCCAACACTATATCCCAGACTGCTTTTAACATTTCTGTCATGATCCCGTCAGTTCCAGCTGCTTTACCCTCTTACATTCTACGTTATGCCTCATGCACATCCCCCCACACTCATCCTGCTCTTCTTCACTCCATAAACGATTTTTTAACCTCGCTGACAGTACATGAAATACTGCCTTCCTTTTTTCATTGACATTCAAAAGTTCATGAAAATATTCTCACCAGTACCCAGTACCTCCAGCTCCCCATCTACTAACACTCTTACTCTGTTTTTAACTGAAAAATCCATTCGTTCCCTAGGCTTTCTTGACTTTTTATTTCACTCCAAAATTTTTTCCTATTCTCAGCAAAATTTAACATAAGAACATAAGAAAGGAGGAACACTGCAGGAGGCCTGCTGGCCCATACTAGGCAGGTCCTTTACAATTCATCCCACTAACAAAACATTTGCCCAACCCAATTTTCAATGCCACCCAAGAAATAAGCTCTGATGTGAAAGTCCCACTCAAATCCAACCCCTCCCACTCATGTACTTATCCAACCTAGATTTGAAACTACCCAAAGTCCTAGCCTCAATAACCCAACTAGGTAGACTGTTCAACTCATCAACTACCCTATTTCCAAACCAATACTTTCCTATGTCCTTTCTAAATCTAAACTTATCTAATTTAAATCCATTACTGCGGGTTCTCTCTTGGAGAGACATCCTCAAGCCCTTTTTAATATCCCCTTTATTTATTACCTATCTTCCACTTATACACTTCGATCAGGTCTCCCCTCATTCTTCGTCTAACAAGTGAATGTAACTTAAGAGTCTTCCCAAACTTTCTTCATAAGGAAGATTTCTAATGCTATGTAAATTTAAATTTTGTCATCCTACGCTGAATGTTTTCTAACGAATTTATGTCCATTTTGTAATACGGAGACCAGAACTGAGCTGCATAATCTAGGTGAGGCCTTACTAATGATGTATAAAGCTGGGAGTATGACCTCTGGAACTTTGTTGCTTACACTTCTTGATATAAATCCCAGTAATCTATTTGCCTTATTACGTACGCTTAGGCATTGCTGTCTTGGTTTAAGGTTGCTGCTCACCATAACCCCCAAGTCCTTTTCGCAATCTGTATGGCTAAGTTCTACATCATTTAACTTATAAGTACTAGGGCCTTATAAGTACAGTGCCTCTCATACTCTATCATTTTCCCTCTTTTTGCACTGTTTCACCACTCTCTTTACATTTTTTCTAAGCTCCATATTCTCTGCCCTTCTTATATCATTACTGTTTTGTAAAACCTTTCAAAAGATCCAAAAGATTCCAACTATCACTATTTTTTCCTCCTGCATTCACCTTCCTATAGCCACAAGCTATTACTACATTTTTAAAACTATCCCATCCCTCTTCAACCCCCCCCCTACCCATACTTTCACTAGCCAACCTTTCTGCCATGAGTTTCTTACAACTCACCCTAACCCCCTTAGCTTATGAACTTTCACCTCTCTCTTACTTTCTGTTACCCTTTTCCTTTTGTTCATTCTACCTCTTACTCTAACTGTAGCTTCATCTAAATATTGATCCGATATATAATTTGCCCCTTAATAAACAAGTACATCCAAACTATATCATATCATAACTTATATACTTATTTATCCTCTTTTTCATAAAATATATATTACTTATTACTCTACCTATTTCTACACATAGTTCAGTTAAAGGCTCCCCATTTTCATTAACCCATGGAACCGTAACATTTTCACCCACTTTAGCATTGAGATCCCCAACCACAAGTACTTTCTCACTTGGTTCAAAACTCCCCACGCAATTACTCTAATTTCTTAAAATCTCATCCCTCTCCTCTACACTTCTCCAGGTGCATCAACACTTATTATAACCTACTTTTCACATCCAACCCTTCTTTGACACCATCGTATATCTTGAATTTACAATCGCTGCTTTACGGTCATAACTTATCCTTCAACATTATTGTACTTCTTCCTCAGCTCTAACTCTATTAGAAATCCATGACCCAATCCCATTTAAATCTCCCAACTGAAATTCACCTACACCCTTCAGCTATGTTTCACTTAAAGCCAGAACATCCAGCTTCTTTTCATTTATAACATCCACAATCATCTCTTTATCATTTGCACAACATCCACGCACACTCAAACTTAACACTTCGACGGTTTTCATTTTCATTTTAGTAACCTATAAAAGAAAAGGGGTTACTAGCTCATTACTCAAGGCATTTTAGTTTACTTTTACAACACGCATGGCTATCGGAGGAAAGATTCTTATTCCACTTCATCATGTATATATATATATATATATATATATATAATATATTAT
>NC_069418.1:55994562-56004562 GCF_026875155.1 Cherax quadricarinatus | reverse complement strand
TTTTTATGAAATAAGGTTCAATTATATTTCTGTCAACCATGGACTTGCTTGATACAACTTTCTCAACCTTTTGAAAATCAATTGGATGGCTAAAGTCTTTCACATGAATAAACAGAGCATTGGAATCTTGTCCAGTTCTAATGCTATATTTATGTTGTTTTAATCTAAGTTCGAGACTTTTACCAGTTTGACCGTAATAAACTTCATCGCAAATTTTACAAAGAATCTTATAGACACATCCTTCAGTATTTTGGGAGGAATTTTTTATCAAAAGTTATTTTACTGTATCAAGATTTTTAAATACAATGTTAATATTAAAAGTCTTAAGAAGAGAAGGCATATTAACCAAGTTTTCATGGTAAGGGAGAACCAACATATTTTTAGTTGAATAAGGTTGGTTGTCCCTTTTTGGGTTGTAAAAAGTGTTTCTAGCAATTTTAAATAATTTATCAATTACATTCCTCGGGTATTTCAGATCAATGGCTATTTCATAAATTTTGGATATTTCTTCATCTATGAACTCTGGACTACAAATACGTAAAGCTCTCAAAAACATTGATGAGAAAACAGACAGTTTAACTTTATCTTGATGGGAAGAATAATAGTGTACATAGGAACGGTTATTTGTAGGTTTTCTGTAAATTTTAAATTTGAATTCGTTATTACCTTTAATAATTAAAACATCTAGAAAAGACAATGAATTATTTTCCTGAAACTCAACAGTAAAGTTTATAGAATGGGCTAAGCTATTTAATTTGCCAAGGAAATGGTGTATATTTACATTCTTGGCATAAGACATAAAATATCATCGACATATCTGAACCATTTTGCTCTATTAGGGAGGATTGTGTTAAGCAATCTTGTTTCAAAAAATTCCATGTATAGGTTACTAAGAACAGGTGAAAGAGAATTTCCCATTGCCATACCAAACTTCTGAGTGTAAAATTTATCATTAAATACAAATTTTGCATCAACAATGCAAAGTTTAATAAGTTTAATGATAGTAGGAACTGGCAATGGTAAATCATAGTTAACGAGTTCTTCAGATAAGAAACTTAATTAATCATCAACAGGAACTTTCGTAAACAAGGAAGTAACATCAAAACTAACCATGTTAAAATGATTTAAGTCAGTCAAGGAGCTTAATTTATCAACTAAATCTAAGATGTTTTTAACATTGAAGTTAGAAATTTTACCAACAATATGGCTCAAAATGTCAAGAAGCCATTTGGATAATTTATACGAAACTGATCCTATGGAGCTAATAATTGGTCTGATTGGATTACATGGTTTGTGTGTTTTTATTAGTCCATACATGTAAGGTAAAGATGGATTAGTGGAAGTAAATTGTTTAATTAATTCTTCTTTGCCTTTTAGTAGAAGTTTTATTGTTTTTATTGAAATTGCTTGTTAACGGTTTCTAAGGATTCTTTCTAAGTTTAGATAGGTTTCAGTATCATCTAAGAGATCATTCATATTTTCTGGTAATCATTTTCTTTCATAATTACTATTGCATTTATTTTATCTGCTTTGGTAAGGCGCAAATTTTTATTGTTATTAAGTGTATCATAAGACTTAAAGTATCTTTGAGGGCAATTGGGAATGTTTGGTTTTAACATAGAGTTATATACCATTCCCTTACTAATATTAATTTCATCAGTGGATAAATCAGAAGATTTTTCAAAGTTACAAAAGGCTTTTGCAATTTAACATATATAATATATATATATATATAATATATATATATATATATATATATAATTATATATATATATATATATATATATATGAATATATATATATATATATATATATATATATATATATATATATATATATATATATATATATATATAATATATATATACATATACATATATATATATATATATATATATATATATATATATATATATTAATATATATATATATATATATATATATATATAATATATATATATATATATATATATATATATATATGTCGTGCTGAATATGTAAAACTGGTCAATTAGCAAGAACTCATTTAAAATTAAGTCCTTTCTAAAATTTTCTCTAATACGTTTAAAGATATATTTTTTTCATAAATGTTGATGTAAAAATTTATAATTTTGCACCAAAAGGAACTTATAAAACTTACCTAATCTTATTATAACAAGAACAATTTATTTTAGCCTAACCCAACTAAATATATTTTACATTTGTTTACAGTAATTTAATTCTAAACAAACACAGTGAAATATATTTTTTTCGTTAGGTTCAGAATGATTTTGGTGAAATTATTGCATACACAAATTTTTCGCTTGTCCTATATGGCAAGATGAGTGTTGCTATTTATGCCAAGATCGCAAGTTTTGTTTATTCCGGCACGACATATTATATATTTTATATAAAATAATATATTATATATATATAAAATTTATATATATATATATATTATATATATAATATTTTATATATTTTTATAATATGTATATATATATTATATATATATATTATTAGGTAGGTTACTGAAAGCAGTGAAGATTTTTTACGAGGATAGTGGGGCTCAAGTTAGATTTATGTAGGAAAGAGGGAAATTATTTCCCAGTAAAAAGTAGGCCTTAGCAAGGATGTGTGATGTCACCGTGGTTTTTTAAATATATTTATAGATGGGTTGTAAGAGAAGTAAATGCGAGGGTCTTGGTAAGGGGCCCGTGGAGTTAAAAGATAAAAAACCCACACATAAAGTGGAGTTGTCACAGTTGCTCTTTGCTGATGACACTGTGCTCTTGGGAGATTCTGAAGAGAAGTTGCAGAGATTGGTGGATGAATTTGGTAGGGTGTGCAAAAGAAGAAAATGAAAGTGAATACAGGAAAGAGTAAGGTTATGGGGATAACAAAAAGATTAGGTGAGGGAAAGATTGGATGTCAGATTGGAAGGGGGAGAGGAGGAAAGGAGGTGAATGTATTCAGATATTTGGGAGTGGACGTGTCAGGGGGATGGGTCTATGAAAGATGAGGTGAATCATAGAATTGATGAAGGGAAAAGGGTGAAGTGGTGCACTTAGGAGTCTGTGGAGACAAAAAACTTTGTCCTTGGAGGCAAAGGGGGAATGTATGAGAGTATAGTTTTACCACGCTCTTATATGGGTGTGAAGCTTGGGTGATGAATGTTGCAGCGAGGAAAAGGGCTGGAGGCAGTGGAGATGTCATGTCTGAGTTCAATGTGTGGTTTTGAATATAATGCAGAGAATTCGTGTTCGGAAGCTAGGAGGAGGTGCGGGATTACCAAAAATGTTGTCCAGAGGGTTGAGGAAGGGTTGTTGAGGTGGTTCGGACATGTGGAGAGAATGGAGCGAAAGAGAATAACTTCAAGAGTGTATCAGTCTGTATGGAAGGAAGGCGGGGAAGGGTTCGGGCCCAGGAACGGTTGGAGAGAGGGCATAAAGGAGGGTTTTTTGTGCGAGGGGCTTGGACTTACAGCAGGTATACATGAGCGTGTTTGATAGGAGTGAATGGAGACAAATGGTTTTAATACTTGACGTGCTGTTGGGTGTGAGCAAAGTAACATTTATGAAGGGTTCAGGAAACCGGCAGGCCGGACTTGAGTCCTTGGGGATGGGAAGTACGTGCCTGCACTCTGAAAGGGGGTATGTTAATGTTGCAGTATAAAAAACTGTAGTGTAAAGCACCCTTCTGGGAAGACAGTGATGGAGTGAATGATGGTGAAAGTTTTTCTTTTCGGGCCACCCTGCCTTGGGGGGAATTGCCAGTGTGTATAATAATATATATATATATATATATTATATATATATTTTATATATATAAATATATATATATTATAAATTATATATAATATATATATAAAATATATATATATATTATTTTATATATATTATATATTATATATATATATATATATATATAATATATTATATAATATATATATATATTTTTATTTCATATATTTTATGTTTTTATAAAAAGCAGTTTTGACAATAATATGAATATTTCCTTTGGTTTATATAAAATTAGATCCATTTATAATTAATAGAATTTGGGAAGAATTTAATAATACACTGGACAAATAATCTTTAAAATTTCTTATTTCTTGGGTAGAATAGTTTGTGGGGCGAGTTGTGCCAAGGACCTATCCAAGTTGGGTCGGCGCGCGTCACGTGTTTAAACCGTTGTGGGATCTGATAGTGAGGTGCCGGCCAGACCCCTTATATAGCATCCTTGGATGCTTTACTTTCATAGTTCCTTGATAATGTGAGTAGTCACGAAAGCGCTTGGAATTTCTCTATTCTTTCAGAGTGGTTGTTTTGCATATATATGCATGTGCATGCCTGTGTAGTGTCATCTAAGTGTAAGTAGCAGTAGTAAGATATACCTGTCATTTATTCATTAATAATGGCAAGCTGGGACTTACGCTGCAAACTAACAGCATGATCCTCGCGTTCAGAAAACTACACCAGAATTTGAAGTTGGTCAGATGAGTCGCCTTCGTGTTATAGCTCGGACTCCAGTAATTTCCCTTGTTTTTTTTAACTATTTTAATATATTAATAAATTTACCTATGCAGAAACTAAACTCAATGAAAACTATCGTAACAATAAGATGCATCAGCCAGTAATTATTAAATTATTATTTAACAGGGATAAATTTTTTTTGTTTTAGACATATATTGAACAAGTCTGCATCTACATACTTGTATTTTTCTTTCTGAAGTCGTCGAATTAAAAGGCACGTTTTGAAATTGGGTTGAGGGTTTTAGGTTTGGAAACATTTGAGGATCTGGATTGGGTTCGCAACTTTAGCCTTGCCTCTTATACCGGAGTCCACGGAACAGCAATGCTTACAGTGGGGAATAGAACCGAATTGGTTTAATTAGTGCAAGGAACTAAATATTTAATATGGGTGAAGGGGATGACCTTTTAAGTTAATTACGAAGTAAAAAGCAAAGAAAGTTGGTAGAAGGGAAAATCTGAGAAATCTTAGCTAACATTTGTAGGTTTTAAAGAAATGAATACTAAAGAAAAAAAAAGAAAGACAGATTTCGAGTCCTCACTCAGAATAATTATGAAATACTCTGCTTTTATTTTAATGATGGATATTAATCCAAAAATTAGCATTTAAGTTCCAGGAAAAATAATGTAAACTGGAGGATTACAAGCGTGAATGAAATGTTCCGAATGCACTTCCGTGCGCACGAAATTTTGAAAATTCGGAGTTGTACAAGGTGTCTTTGGCAGGAAATTGCTGCTAGACAGAACAAAAACTGGTTCTGATAAGTTATTTAAAAGTAACATTTATTATAATGAGCAATATATATTGTAAGTAAATGTAATCACATATCGGTAAAAAAAATCAACTTAATAACTGATTTTAATCACAGGGTTACTGATCTTTCAGAAACCGGGTTTATATTTTTCAACTACCAGCTGCGTCTGAAGACCACGCTTTCTATAAGAGGAGCAAATTAGCAAATGAGAATTAAAAGAAGCTGCGTAAAAGGGTTTTCCCACTCCAGTGACTGGCCAAATAAGAGGAGGAAACTACGTTCCGCCTCAACACCAAAAATCCCGCTGAAAGTCAAAAATCACAAAGGGAAAACTATCGTATTACGAT
The DNA here is from genome assembly GCF_026875155.1 of Cherax quadricarinatus. Taxonomy (NCBI): domain Eukaryota; kingdom Metazoa; phylum Arthropoda; class Malacostraca; order Decapoda; family Parastacidae; genus Cherax; species Cherax quadricarinatus. The sequence goes on along the minus strand of NC_069418.1, from coordinate 55,998,949 downwards.
TTTTAAAGAAATGTTAGAACAATTCCCGTAGCTCGGTTGATATCTCACCCAGCTTACGCACTGAGGTCCGTGGTTCGATCCTGTGTACAGATGGAAGTATTGTCCGTTTCCATAAGGCATCTGCTGTACCTGTTCACTAAACGGTAAGGAGTTACCTGGGTGTTAGCTCATCGTTGGGTCGCATCAGGGGAAAATATTCCCTTTAAAGTTGCCCGAAATGCTCTGCTTTCTATATAGTATGTCTTTGTAAGTTGTATCATGTACCTATAGAAATAAAGATTATTATTATTATTGTTATTATTATTATTATTACTGCAAAATATCATGTTGGCTAAATATTTAACCATGTAGTAAATATTGATATTACCTGGTTTGTAGGAACAGAGGCATTTTATCGGTAAGGAAATCGGAGTTTACGAGCTTAACTTAACTCAACCTAACCATGGAAATAAATGGTATAAATTACCGAACACAATGGCAATATAAAACAAATGCATTTATAAAGTGACCCTTTTATTACTACTGTTCGCCAAAACAGTGGGCTTTTTCAAGTCACCCCAGGTAGTTTCTGTTTGTGACTAAAAAGCCCTGTGGGCGAAACGTAGTCAATAAAGGATACATTATACTGCTTTTGTTTTAAAATTCCGTAAACCCTAACCATACCTAGATTAGCAGTCAAATTTCAGCGTATGTTAGACTGGGTTTGGATTCAGTTACATTTGTTTTGTTATTCAAAATATTTGTTTACATGATTGCCCACCTACTTACAGTGGTATTAGAAAATTCACCATAATAAATAAAACACTATTTTGAATAGTAACAAATAATATTGTCACTCGGTGGGGAATGAGTCACAAAAATATTGATGAAATCATTCAGAAAATACCAACTCTCGAGCGAGGAATTTAGAAGATATTTCAGACCATTCTGGACCATCTTCAGTTACAACAGTATGGGTTATGTGTCGGTTGTTACAGTGTTATCACTTAAACCGAGTAAAGTGAGTGTAGCACTTAATATACCCAGATAAAATCAGTCTAGGGCTCAGGATGTCCAGCTGAAGGCTCAGTATGAGATAATAAATTCCAATATCAACTACTATTACGGCTGAAAGACAAGTATTGCGATAGGAATGGTGGAACAAAATGACTTATCACGCAACATTTTTCAGAAGTTTACATCGGACGCTAAGGTAGTTGTATTTTTTGCACTTACACTGTATCTCTGGCGTCCCTGAGTGTACGGTCAGTCTTGGTTGCGACTGATATTTAGAATTAAAGGTCCACTCTGTTGGAATAGGACCTGCCTTGTTGGTTGTTACCATTCTTGTATATATGGATGTTCCTAGTGGCAATACCGAACCCTACACTGAGTTAAATCGGCAATACCGAACCCTACACTGAGTTAAACCGGCAATACCGAACCCTACACTGAGTTAAACCGGCAATACCGAACCCTACACTGAGTTAAACCGGCAATACCGAACCCTACACTGAGTTAAACCCGGCATACCGAAACCCTACACTGAGTTTAAACCGGCATACCCAACCCTACACTGAGTTAAACCGGCAATACCGAACCTACACTGAGTTAAAACCCGGGAATACCGAACCCCCCACTGAGTTAAACCGGCAATACGAACCCTACACTAAGTTTAAACCGCAATACCGAACCTAACACTGAGTTTAAAACCGGCAATACCGAACCCTTTCACTGAGTTTTAACCGGCAATACCGAACCCTACACTGAGTTTAAACCGGCAATACCGAAAACCCTACACTGAGTTAAAACCGGCAATACCGAACCCTATGCCTTAGTTAAACCGGCAATACCGAACCCTCCTGAGTTTTAAAACCGGCAATACCCAACCCTACACTGAGTTAAACCGGCAATACCGAACCCCACATGAGGTTTAAAACCCGGCAATACCGAACCCCCACTAAGTTAAACCGGCAATACCGAACCTAAACACTGAGTTAAACCGGCAATACCGAACCCTACACTGAGTTAAACCGGCAATACCGAACCCTACACTGAGTTAAACCGGCAATACCGAACCCTACACTGAGTTAAACCGGCAATACCGAACCCTACACTAAGTTAAACCGGCAATACCGAACCCTACACTGAGTTAAACCGGCAATACCGGACCCTACACTGAGTTAAACCGGCAATACCGAACCCTACACTGAGTTTAACCGGAAATACCGAACCCTACACTGAGTTAAACCGGCAATACCGAACCCTACACTGAGTTAAACCGGCAATACCGAACCCTACACTGAGTTAAACCGGCAATACCGAACCCTACACTGAGTTAAACCGGGAAAACCCAAACCCCACACTAGTTAAACCGGCAATACCGAAAACCCTTTCCTAAGTTAACCGGCAATACCGAACCCCTTACACTAGGTTAAACGGCAATACCGAACCCACATGAGTTAAACGGCAACCGACCCTAACTGAGTTAAACCGGCAAATTCGAACCCTACTTGAGTTTAAACCGGCAATTTCGAACCCTACACTGAGTTAAAACCCGGGAATACCGAACCCTTTCACTGGTTAAAACCGGCAATACCGAACCCTACATGAGTTAAACGGCAATACCGAAACCCTACACGAGTTAAACGGCAATACCGAACCCTACACTGAGTTAAACCGCATTCCCAACCTACACTGATTAAACCGGCAATACCGAAACCCTACCCCTGAGTTAAACCGGCAATTACCGAACCCTACACTGAGTTAAACCGGCAAAAAACCGAACCCTTCATGAGTTAAACCCGGGAATACCGAACCCTACACTAGTTTTTTTAACCGGCAATACCAACCCACACTGAGTTAAAACCGGGGAATACCGAACCCTTTCACTAGTTAAACGGCAATACCGAACCCTACACTGAGTAAAACCGGCAATACCCAACCCTACACTGAGTTTAAACCCGGGATACCGAACCCCACCTAGTTAAACCGGCAATACGAACCCTACACTGAGTTAAACCGGCAATAAACCCAACCTACACTGAGTTAAACCCGGCCCAAAACCGAACCCTACACTGAGTTAACCGGCAATACCGAACCCTACACTGAGTTAAACCGCAATACCGAAAACCCCACACTGAGTTAAACCGGCAATACCGAACCCTAACTGAGTTAAACCGGCAATACCGAACCCTACACTAGTTAAACCGGCAATACCGAACCCTACAAATAGTTAAACCGGCAATACCGAACCCTACAATGAGTTTTAAAACCCGGCAATACCGAACCCTACACTAAGTTAAACAGGCCCAAAACCCAACCCTACACTGAGTTAAACCGGCAATACCGAACCCTACACTGAGTTAAACCGGCAATACCGAACCCTACACTGAGTTAAAACGGCAATACGAACCCCACACTGAGTTAAAACCGGCAATACCGAACCCCTACACTGAGTTTTAAACCGGCAATACCGAACCTACACTTTAGTTAAAACCGGCAATACCGAACCTACACTGAGTTAAACCCGGGAATACCCAACCCTTCACTGAGTAAACCGGCAATACCGAACCCTACACTGAGTTAAACCGGCAATACCAAAACCCCCCCTGGTTAAACCGGCAATACCGAACCCTACACTGAGGGGTTTAAACCGGCAAAACCGAACCCTACACTGAGTTAAACCGGCAATACCGAACCCTACACTGAGTTTTTAAAACCCGGGAATACCGAACCCTACACTGAGTTAAACCCGGGAATACCGAACCCTACACTGAGTTAAACCGGCAATACCGAACCTAAAACTAAGTTAACCCGGCAATACCGAAAACCCCCACTGAGTTAAACCGGCAATACCGAACCCTACACTGAGTTAAACCGGCAATACCGAACCCTACACTGAGTTAAACCGGCAATACCGAACCCTACACTGAGTTAAACCGGCAATACCGAACCCTACACTGAGTTAAACCAGCAATACCGAACGCTACACTGAGTTAAACCGGCAATACCGAACCCTATACTGAGTTAAACCGGCAATACCGAACCCTACACTAGTTAAACCCGGGAATACCGAACCCTACACTAATTAAACCCGGGAATACCCAACCCTAAATGAGTTAAACCGGCAATACCGAACCCTACACTAGTTAAAGGGCAATACCGAAACCCTACACTGAGTTAAACCGGCCCAATACCGAACCTACACTGAGTTAAACCGGCAATACCGAACCCTAAAACTAGTTAAAACGGCAATACCGAACCCTACACTAAGTTAACCGGAAAAACCGAACCTACACTGAGTTAAACCGGCAATACCGAACCTACACTAAATTTTAAAAACCGCAATACCGAACCCTACCTGAGTTTTAAAACCGGCAATACCGAACCCTACACTAGTTAAACC
>NC_069418.1:55927062-55989562 GCF_026875155.1 Cherax quadricarinatus | reverse complement strand
TCTGTCTTACCTCTAATTCTTTCAATTATAACCCTACCGTATACTTTTCCTGGTATACTCAGTAAACTTATTCCTCTATAATTTTTACAATCTCTTTTGTCCCTTTCCTTTATATAAAGGGACTATACATGCTCTCCGCCAATCCCTAGGTACCTTCCCTCTTTCATACATTTATTAAACAAAAGTACCAACCACTCCAACACTATATCCCCCCCTGCTTGGAGTGGTTGGTACTTTTGTTTAATAAATGTATGAAAGAGGGGAAGGTACCTAGGGATTGGCGGAGAGCATGTATAGTCCCTTTATATAAAGGGAAAAGGGGACAAAGAGATTGTAAAAATTTTATATATTTAAATATATATATATATATATATATATATATATATATATATATATATATATATTATATATATATTATATATATATATATATATATATATATATATTATATATATAAGTATTGTAAGCAAGGACGAGTGGCATTTAATCAACAACAACACTGAGACTAGACCAGGACTCAGACCAATGTCGTTTTGACCTCATGGTGTGCGAAAATCACATGACGCTCTAACCCACATTACCACCAAATCCTAAAAGAATCACGCAACCAGCAGAGCTAGGTATTTTACCATGGTCCGAGGACATACGGTGGTGTGGATGCCTCAGAACTAATTTCTTTCTACTCCCCGTATGGTGTACTAGCCGCCACGAGATGTATATATATTATTGTAACCTCGGACGAGTGATTTTCGCTCACCATGAGGAGGGCCAAAACGACTTGTGTTCGGGTCCTCGGCTAGTCTTCGGCTAGCCGCCCCTATTGTCGCGCCGAACACAGGTGTATTTGTGGCAGTGAAGCAGCAGACCGATTCGGTTACCATGGTCTTGTGTGCCGTAAACCTGAGGGATAGATTGCAAGATATGAGAAGGTTAATGACATTGTCATGAGGAGCTTCACAACAGCCGAATGCCCAGCAGTAAGGAAGCCACCCTAACTATACAGATCTGAAGGCAGCCAGAAGCGTTCAGATGGTATCACCCTTCAAGCCTGGATAGACGGTAAGCAGGTGGTGTGGGACTACACATGTGTATCTACCTTGGCTGATACCTATCTCCAATACACCAGGAAGGAAGGAGGGGCAGCCGCCAGCTACAGGGAGTCCCAAAAGTCTAGAAAATATAGAGAACTTGCTCACCATTATATGTTTGATCCCATAGGCTCGGAGACCCTTGGTTCATGGGGAAAGACTGCATCGAAGCTCCTTAAGGAGCTAGGCAAAAGATTCATCACGGTAGCTAGAGATCCCAGGGCAGCTAGTTTTCTGTTCCAATGACTCAGTGCTGCTGTTCAGAGTGGGAATACATGTTGTATCTTTGGCACGCGCCCCATCTCTGAGGAGATGGATGAGATTTTCGTATTATAATATGTGACAAACACGTAACAAAATGTACTAGGCATGTATCTCACACCTCATGTACTGTATATGCCATCTTTATATCAACAATGTACCTTTTGTACCATATTATGTAATAAAATATACCTATTGGTAAAAACGAATGAAAAGATGAGGTAGGAGGGGGAAGTGGAATATTCAAATGGCTCTAGGAAGAAATCCAAGTATTCTCCTTCGAAGCCTTTTTATCTACTTCTAGGCATTGGGTGGATCCCACAGTTTGCACACACACACACACCACACACACACACCACACACACACACCCACCCCACAGACACACAAGATATATTAATAATATATATAAAAATATATATATATTATATATATATATATTATATATATATATATATTATATATATATATATATTATTTAAAAAAAGATATATTAAATATATTTAAAAAAAAATTATGTTTTTTAATGATTGGTAGGGGCGGGGGGTACTTGTCTGTCCATAAAAGAAGGATTACAGGTATGTCTTTTTTCTCTCTTACTTACATTTTTTGTCTCACACTACCCCCCAATACATGTACACATTTATTTATACACACTCATTTGAGTTTTTTTGATTTTATCTTAATAGTTCTTGGTCTTATTACTTTTCCTTTTATATCCCTGGGGGAAATGGAATAAGATCTTTCCTCCGTAAGCCATGCGTGTTGTAAAAGTCAACTAAAAAGCCGGGAACAATGGGCTAGGGAAACCCCTTTTTTTGCAAAAATTAATAAAAGAATAAGAAGAATAAAAAAAGTCAAAGAGGGAAGTCTGAATGTGCGTGGATGTTGTGCAGATAATAAGAAAGAGATTATTGTGGATGTTATGAATGAAAAAGAAGCTGGATATCCTGGCTTTAATGAAACAAAGCTGAAGGGGGTGGGAGAGCTTCAGTGGAGAGGAGTAAATGGGATTGGTCGGGGTTTCAAATAGAGTTAGAGCTAAAGAAGGAGTAGAAATAATGTTGAAGGATAAGTATGGCAGAAAGGGGGTCAATAATGTAAAAATTCAAGGTTTTTGGAGAAAAAATAAAGTTGGGATTGAAAAGGGGTTAAATAAGCGTGTTTGCCCCTGGAGAAAGAGAAGTTAGAGGAAGAGAGAGATTTTGGGAAATTGTTGAGTGAATCGTGGGAGTTGATCAGGGGGGGGAGAAAAAGGTAGTTGGGGATTTAATGCGAAGTGGGAAAAAATTTTTATGGAGGGAGTAGTAGGTAAAATTTGGGGTGCCGGGGGGTAAATGTACGGGGGGACCCTTTTAATTGGATGGGGGTTGAAAAGATTTGGTTGAGTAAAAATATTTTATGAAAAAAGGATAAATAAATGTACAGGTATGAGTAGCCGAAATGAAATTATTTTATTAGATTAGAATTGGTGGATAAAAGGTTGAGGGGTGGCTCCAGGATGTACTTGTTTATAGGGGGAATGATATATCGGTTTTATTTATTTTGTAGCTATAGTTAGAGTAAGAGGTAGTGGAAAAGTGGAAGGGGGCAAAACAAGTAAGAGGGGGTAAAGTGTATAAACTAAGGGAGGAGGAAGTTCGGGTGAGATATAAGCGCTATTTTCAAAAAGGGATGGGGGGGTTGAAGGGTTGGGTAGTTTTAAAAATGCAGTATTTTGAATTGGGGCCAAAAAGTTTTTGGTTTTTAGTAGGGTGGGGGGCAGGAAAAAAGAGGGGGTTGGGGGAAAAAGAAGTAAAAAGGGGGTGATAAAAGAGAAAAAGTAGCTTATGAGAGGTTTTTTTTGAAAGCAGAAAATGTTATAAAAAAGAGCAGAGTATATGGAGAGTAAAAGAAAGGTAAAAAGGTGGGGAAAGAGTGCAAAAAGGGGGCAATATAGAGTGGGGAGGCCTGTCAAAAAATTTTTTGAAAATAAGAAAAAATTTTGGGGGGTTAAACAAATTAAAAAGCCCAGGGAAAGTATGGGTTTGTCTTAAAAACAGAGTAGGGGATTTTAGAGGGGGAGTGGAGGGATTTTGGTAATGGCGAAATATTTGAGGGGAAATTTTTTAAAAGTTAAGGAAAAAACGGGCAGTAATTTATGCATGGTCAGGGAGGTAACCATCTTTTGGAGTGAAGAAGAGCAGAATGTAAGTTTTGGGGGAAAGGTACGTGAGGTTTTTACGCAAAAAAGAAAGGGGGTTTTAAAAAAGCTGGAAAATGATGGGTCAGACAGAAATGTTAAAAGCTGGGGGGGGGTTTTTTGTGTTGGAGTGGTTGGTTTCTTTTGTTTAATAAATGTATAAAGAGGGGAAGGTACCTAGGGATTGGCGGGACAGTATAGTCCCTTTAATAAAGGGGAAAGGGGACAAAAAAGACTGTAAAAATTATAGAGGAATAAGTTTACTGAGTATACCAGGAAAAGTGTATGGTAGGGTTATAATTGAAAGGAATTAGAGGTAAGACGAGAATGTAGGATTGCGGATGAGCAAGGAGGTTTCAGAGTGGGTAGGGGATGTGTAGATCAAGTGTTTACATTGAAGCATATATGTGAACAGTATTTAATAAAGGAGGGAAGTTTTTATTGCATTTATGGATTTAGAAAAGGCATATGATAGAGTGGATAGATGAGCAATGTGGCAGATGTTGCAAGTATATGGAATAGGTGGTAAGTTATTAAATGCTGTAAAGAGTTTTTATGAGGATAGTGAGGCTCAGGTTAGGGTGTGTAGAAGAGAGGGAGACTACTTCCCGGTAAAAGTAGGTCTTAGACAGGGATGTGTAATGTCACCATGGTTGTTTAATATATTTATAGATGGGGTTGTAAAGGAAGTAAATGCTAGGGTGTTCGGGAGAGGGGTGGGATTAAATTTTCGGGAATCAAATTCAAAATGGGAATTGACACAGTTACTTTTTGCTGATGATACTGTGCTTATGGGAGATTCTAAAGAAAAACTGCAAAGGTTAGTGGATGAGTTTGGGAATGTGTGTAAAGGTAGAAAGTTGAAAGTGAACATAGAAAAGAGTAAGGTGATGAGGGTGTCAAATGATTTAGATAAAAAAAATTTGATATCAAATTGGGGAGGAGGAGTATGGAAGAAGTGAATGTTTTCAGATACTTGGGAGTTGACGTGTCGGCGGATGGATTTATGAAGGATGAGGTTAATCATAGAATTGATGAGGGAAAAAAGGTGAGTGGTGCGTTGAGGTATATGTGGAGTCAAAAAACGTTATCTGTGGAGGCAAAGAAGGGAATGTATGAAAGCATAGTAGTACCAACACTCTTATATGGGAGTGAAGCTTGGGTGGTAAATGCAGCAGCGAGGAGACGGTTGGAGGCAGTGGAGATGTCCTGTCTAAGGGCAATGTGTGGTGTAAATATTATGCAGAAAATTCGGAGTGTGGAAATTAGGAAAAGGTGTGGAGTTAATAAAAGTATTAGTCAGAGGGCAGAAGAGGGGTTGTTGAGGTGGTTTGGTCATTTAGAGAGAATGGATCAAAGTAGAATGACATGGAGAGCATATAAATCTATAGGGGAAGGAAGGCGGGGTAGGGGTCGTCCTCGAAAGGGTTGGAGAGAGGGGGTAAAGGAGGTTTTGTGGGCAAGGGGCTTGGACTTCCAGCAAGCGTGCGTGAGCGTGTTAGATAGGAGTGAATGGAGACGAATGGTACTTGGGACCTGACGATCTGTTGGAGTGTGAGCAGGGTAATATTTAGTGAACGGATTCAGGGAAACCGGTTATTTTCATATAATCGGTCTTGAGTCCTGGAAATGGGAAGTACAATGCCTGCACTTTAAAGGAGGGGTTTGGGATATTGGCAGTTTGGGAGATATGTTGTGTATCTTTATATGTATATGCTTCTAAACTGTTGTATTCTGAGCACCTCTGCTAAAGCAGTGATAATGTGTGAGTGTGGTGAAAGTGTTGAATGATGATGAAAGTATTTTCTTTTTGGGGATTTTCTTTCTTTTTTGGGTCACCCTGCCTCTGTGGGTGACGGCCGACTTGTTGAAAAAAAAATGTATGTGTATATGTATATATATATATATATATATATATATATATATATATATATATATATATATATATATATATATATATATATATATATTATATATATATATATATAATATATAGGGAAGTACCACCTCTATAGCTGGAATGGGGACCCTCATCCTCAGAGAAGACAATAAACGTACCTCAGAGAAAACTCAAGGTTCTCCTCGGAGCTGTTTGAATATTTTCTTCTCCTACCACCCCCTATATATTTTTTTACTCTATGTGAACATTTATTAATAAACAAAATACATTTACAGGAAAAAACATAAACATGAATACAATGGCACAATGTATCAAAGATGATGAATTTCCTCCAGCTCCTCCGAGTCTGGACGTGAGCCAAGTATGCAGCAAGCATTTCCCCTCTGGATGGCGACGCTGAGGCGCTGTAACATGAAAGTGGCTGCCCTTGGGTCCCTGGTGGTGTCGATGAGTCTGGAACCCAATTCTTTAAGGAAATGTGTGGCATTTTTTCCCCATGATCCCAAGGTCTCTGATCCCACTGGGACAAATTGATACTGTTGGCTAATGTCCCTGTACTTGCTGATCTTGTACTCCTCCCTGTGGTCAGCAGCTCCTCCCTGTCGCCCCACACTGTGATGGATATAGGTGTCAGCCAGTGTGGACACACAGGTATAGTCCCATGCTAAGAGCTTGCCATTCTTCCAAGGATAGATGGTGATCCCGTCGGGGTGGTTTGCTGGGTTGTGGGTATTGTTTGCTGCAAGTGATCGTGGCTCCCTCTCGGCAGGGCATCCAGCTGTAGCAAGGGTTCTCTTAATGATGTCGTTGACCTCATTGTGTCTTGCATGCCAGCCCTTGATTTTGGAACAGTTAAGACCATGTAGACCGTATTGGTCTGCTTGCACTTCGCCGCAAATACACATATATTCTGTGTGAACTGGGGCAGCAAGGCGCAGAGCCACTGCAATACGGAGGGTCTTAGGGTTGAGTCGCGTTCCCATTGCCGATATGGGAACTGTTTGGAGGAAGTCCCCGGAGTGAGGTGCACTCACAGCCTGGAGACAGGCAATCTCCCTATATATATATATATATATATATATATATATATATATATATATATATATATATATATATATATATATATATATATATATACATATATATATATATATATATATATATATATTGTATTGATGTGTGTGTGGTGTGTGTGTGTGTGTGTGTGTGTGTGGTGTGTGTGTTTATGTATAGAGGAATTTATCTAAAAATTTGTGTTAGTTTTAGGGAAGTTAGGTAAGTTTTTTAAGTTACCTAGAGAGTGCAGCAGCACGACAAGGACGAGAGAAGCCAAAGTTTAAAAAAGGGACTACAATGGAATGAGAATATTCCTGCATGAAGTGCAGTGGGAAAGAGAACTAGTGGGAGAGACAATGAATGAAGTGATGGAATTACTGACCACTAAATGCAGGGAGGCAGAGGAGAAGTTCGTACTGAAGGGAAACAGAAGTAATAGTGAGACAAAGGGTGAGCCCTTGGTTTAACTGGAGGTGTAAAGAGGCCAAAGCGAAGTGTGCTAGAGCATGGAAAAGGTATAAAAGGCAAAGGACTCAAGAAAACAAGGAGTTGAGCAGAAAAACCAGGAACGAATGTACAGGGATAAGGAAGAGAGGCCCAGGGGCAATATGAGATCGACATAGAATCTAAATCCAAATCTGAACCAAGTTGTTATACAGTCACATCAGGAGAAAAACAACAGTCAAGGACCAGGTAATCAGGCTGAGGAAAGAAGGAGGGGAGCTGACGAAGAGTGACCAAGAAGTATGTGATGAACTTAATACAAGATTTAGAGAAGTATTCAGAGTAGAGACAGAAATGCTTCCAGTAGACGGAGGAGGTAGGGTGTACCAGCAGGTGCTGGACATAATACACATAACCAAGGAGGAGGTGAAGAAACTACTAGGTGAACTAGATACCGAAAAGTCGGTGGGCCCAGATAACATATCTCCATGGATATTGAGAGAGGGAGCAAAGGAACTATGTGTGCTGCTAGCAACTATCTTTAATAAATCTATCGAAACTAGCCATTTGCGTGAGGCGTGGAATACGGCAAATGTAGTTACAAGTTTTAAGAAATGAGACAGACAGGCGGCGTTAAACTACATACCATTGTCACTGACATGTATAGTATGTAAATTCATGGAAAACATTATCAGACGAAGAGTGATGGAGCACATTGAAATGATTGGGCTCTTACATGACAATCAGCACGGCTTCAGGGATGGGAAAACCTGTGTCACAAAACTACTTGACTTCTATGATAAGATAACAGAAGTAAGACAGGAGAGAAAGTGATGGGTAGATTGCATCTTCTTGGACTGCAAAAAGGCTTTTGACAGAGTACGACACATGAGACTTGTTAAAAAATTAGAGGAGCAGGCAGAAATAGTAGGGAAAGTACTGCATTGGATCAGGGAATACCTGACAGGAAGGAAACAGCGAGTGTTGGTACATGATGAAGTGTCAGAGTGAGCGCATGTGTCGAGTGGGGTTCCACAAGGATCAGTCCTAGGTTTAGTGCTATTTCTTGTATACGTGAATGATATGCTAGAAGGAATAGATTCAGAAGTATCGCTGTTCACTGATTATGCGAATCAAAGCGGGCGAGGATCAGCTAAGATAACAAGGGGATCTGGCGAGGCTGCAAGTCTGGTCCGACAAATGGCTGCTGGAGTTTTTTGACCACAGGAAATGTAAAGTCATGTAGATTGGGGAAAGACAAGAAGACCGCAGACGGAGTAAAGGTCAGGGGATCAAAAGCTGCAAACTTCACCTAAAGAAAAGGATCTTGGGGTAAGCATTATAATGAAAATGTCCACTGAGGCGCACAACAAGCAAATAACTGCTGCAGCATATAGGCACTTGGCAAACCTGAGAATAGCATTTCGATATCTGTGTAAGGAGTCATTCACGACACTGTACACATTGTACGTCAAGCCTATACTGGAATATGCAGCTCCAGTATGGAATCCTCACATAGTTAAATACGTAAAGAAAATAGAGAAAGTTTGCAACAAGATTAATCCCGGAACCGAGGGGTATGTCTTACGGGGAGAGATTAAGGGAACTCAACCTGATGACACTACTGGAAAGGAGGGATAAAGGGGACATGATAAAATACTCAGAGATGGGACAAAAGAACAAGGAGCCACAATTGGAAGTTGAAAATACAGATGAGTAATAGGTATGTTAGGAAGTATTTCTTTAGCCTTAGAGTTTTCAGGAAGTGGAATAATTTAGAGAATGAAGTACTGGAGGCAAGTTCCATACATAGCATTAAAAAGAGGTATGATAAAGTTCATAGAAAGTGTGAGAGAGTGACTTAGTATCCACCAGCCAAGATCGCAAGTTCTGCCTATTCGGCACGACATATATATATATATATATATATATATATATATATATATAATATATATATATATATATATATATATATATATATATATATATATATATATACATTATGTCGTGCCGAATAGATAAAACTTGCGATTTTGGCTTAAATAGCAACGCTCTCCTTCCTGAACAAGGCAATCAAAAATTTGTGTATGCAATAATTTCGCAGAAATCATTCCGAACCTAACGAAAAAAAATATTTCTTTGTGTCGGTTCATTATTAAATTATTGCAAACTTACGTAAAAAATATTGCGCTTGTTATAATGAGGTTTGGTAAATTTTCTAGGGTTCTTTTGGTACAAAATTATTAATTTTTATGTTAACATAGATGAAAAATGTATATCTTCAAACGTATAAGTGAAAATTTTTTAAAGGGGAAAGAGAGAGAGAGAGAGAGAGAGAGAGAGAGTAGTAGTAGTATAGTAGTAGTAGTAGTAGTAGAAGTAATGGTAGTACTAGTAGTTGATGTGATGTTGTAGTAGTATAGTAGTAGTAGTAGTAGTAGAAGTAATGGTAGTACTAGTAGTTGATGTTGATGTTGTAGTAGTATAGTAGTAGTAGTAGTAGTAGAAGTAATGGTAGTACTAGTAGTTGCTGTTGATGTTGTTGTAGTAGTAGTCGTAGAATTAGTAGTGGTAATGATAACAGTAGTAGCTGTAAGAGTAGTAACTGTAGCATCAGCCTCTCACTACAATATTATAATTTCAATTTAATTTGTTTTATTTTGTTATAAATAATGTATATTAAAGGTGTGATTGAACGAAGTGTTTGGTGTAAGTAACAATTTCTGTAGAAGAAAGTCAATGACTTTCAATTTGAAGCAAAAGTCTGCATCCTTGCTAGTCTCTGATTGTTACTTTGTCTCTCATAAGGACGGGTTGTGTCACAACTTTGGTAGAGATTTCACGGTAATGAGCGCTACTGTCTCTCATGTAAATATCACACTCCCGCATAGTCACCGCCTTTCTCGCTTTTCAGGATTTAACTGTAAAGTTAGTGGTGACGGAGGGGTTCTCCGTAGTGGTGAAGACACGATTTTCCGCAGTGGTGAATTTAGTGGTAAAGGTAGTATAGTAAGCATGAATCTCTGCAGCAGTTGTAGAGTTAGTGGTGAAGGCAGGTATCTCCGTGCTTTTCTCCAGTTGTACAGTTAGTGGTGAAGGCAGGTATCTCCGTGGTTTTCTCCAGTTGTACAGTTAGTGGTGAAGGCAGGTATCTCCGTGGTTTTCTCCAGTTGTACAGTTAGTGGTGAAGGCAGGTATCTCCGCGGTTTTAAATTGGTGAAGGCTCGGATTATCGCAGTGTTAACGTTAGTGGTGAGGACGAGGCTCTCTTTAGTAAAAACAATCTCTGAAGATCACTTCTCGGTACGCCGGCGGTGTCTGGAACCCCGTCGCTCACTCCAGATTCCATGGATTATTCAGTTGGTTTCCTTTGTGGTTAAAGTTGACGAAACTTGTGGCATGCCTGGACTACGCTGCTACAATTACCTGTTTGAAGAGCAGGAAGTGTGTTCCAGCTCTTTGTCCCGACTCAGCGTTCGGGTTACTGACGTGAAATCGGTATTTATTCAATTTTTTACTCCCAGTTCAGAGTCATTTTCCACTTTTTTACTTCTTACGGTAAAGATTTTTTTCTGATATCCGTTTTGCTCCTTTCGATCTGTAATTAAAACTCATGTCTGTCATAGTTTTGGAAAAAAAAAATTATCTCCCTTTCCTTTCTATTGATCGTATGTATTTTTTTTTTTGTCTTAATCATATCTCGGGATGACTAACAGTTTGATGCCGGGTTCTCAAGTTACATACTGTTTAGTTAAGAAATGAAAATACACAATACCGTGATGACATTTCAGTTTGACTTGAACCATTAACTACTTAATGGTCCAACCATTAACTATTAAATGGTTCAACCATTAACTACTTAATGGTCCAACCATTAACTACTTAATGGTTCAACCATTAACTACTTAATGGTCCAACCATTAACTACTTAATGGTCCAACCATTAACTACTTAATGGTTCAACCATTAACTACTTAATGGTCCAACCATTAACTATTAAATGGTTCAACCATTAACTACTTAATGGTCCAACCATTAACTACTTAATGGTCCAACTATTAACTACTTAATGGTCCAACCATTAACTATTAAATGGTTCAACCATTAACTACTTAATGGTCCAACCATTAACTACTTAATGGTTCAACCATTAACTACTTAATGGTCCAACAATTAACTATTAAATGGTTCAACCATTAACTACTTAATGGTCCAACCATTAACTACTTAATGATCCAACCATTAACTACTTAATGGTCCAAGTTAGACTAAAACGAAGCTATAGTTTCAATCTCGTATGTGTTGGTTATCCGTGAATACTGTCCAGTTCAACACAGACTTTCTTACTAACTCTATTCCCTGAGCTCAGGCACTTTGTTCTTTCCTGCTTTAATGTTTGTGGGTTGTTGGATAATCTTTCCACAACGGAGCTACATGTTAAGGTATGAAGTGCTTAAAATCAAGATTTTTTTTTCTTCCTTCCTGAATATTTCTTTCATATTTGAGAGCTAATCTTCTGTTGCTGATATTGTTTTGATGAGAGTTCAAAGAACAGGTCTGGAATTATTCCATGTTTAGTCTTTATCATATAATTAGCTAATAGGTATTTCATAATTTTATGATTGCGCTTTACTCATCTTAACTGCATTTATAAATTCATTTAGCTTGTTTTCCCCAAATTAATTTTGCAATATTTGCCTACAGGTATGTGGCATATGAAGAATATGTTACACTTATTCCACATATGTCACACACCCATGTTGGCATGCCATGTTGGCATGCCATGTTGGCATGCCATCTCACCCAATAAACCAACAGTTAATCGTATAACCGTCGGCACTCCACAGCTATGTAATTCCTAGTAATAATAATAATAATAATAATAATAATAATCATAATAATAATAATAATAATAATTATAATAATATTTATTTTCTATAAGTATATTTGCATAGTATACAGAACTAGCTTACATCAGTGACATACTACTTACTCTATTGAAAGCCGCTTGTTATGCAGAGCATTTCAGGCAAATTAGGTTAATTTTGTCCCAGAATGCGACCCACACCAGTTGATTATCACCCAGGTACCCATTTTACTGATGGGTGAGCATGGACACCCGGTGTAAGGAAACACTCCCAATGCATCCGCTCTTACCGGAAATCGAACCCGGACCCCTCAGCGTGAGAAGCGAGCGCTTTACCAAACAGACCATGAGCCATCTTGAAAGTTCGCCAACTCTAAAAAAGTGATATTTTCAACTCGTGGAGCAGACCAGACAGGCTTCGTATTAATGTCAGTAGAATTACCGACAATATGCTAGGTATAACCACGCAAGTGCAGGCTTTCTTTACCTCTGGTCGACGACTGTTCTTATAGTGACTTTTTTGCTCGTAAATACCATCATGTAACTAATCATTGTTTATTTAGTTTAGTGATGGGATACACGAATTATGAATATATATTTGTGTTTTGCTTTGTGCTTGCTCTACCTGCTTGAGAAATTTGCTGACCTATTTATAAACTGTTGCTATAATCTCTCAAGAACTATAAGAACAGTCGTCGACCAGAGGTAAAGAAAACCTGCACTTACCACCATTTACCACCACTTACCACCATTTACCACCACTTACCATACCAAAAAAACATAAATAATATTACTTTAAATTGTGTGATTTGGCACTGTTCCTACCCGCATGTTTCAAGGAATATTCCGCCTTGAAACAATTGTAATATAAATTGTAATAAGACAATACCATTATTGGAAGTAATTAAAAATTAATGTCGAAGTGGAGGATATAGTGTAATGTGCTTCTCTTTCTAGCACTAAAACAACTTGAAAAATATGTCTATTACTATTATAAGATATTATATATGTCTTACACAATAAGAAAAGCGAAGGAATTATACAGAATTACTTAAGAAATAAATAAGAAAAACTTGTGTCATCGTGAGGTCAATTTCAACTCTACGTCAGCCAATAAGGTTTAATCTAAGTTATTTTTTTGGTATTTTTTCTTTTAAAAAAATAACACATTTGAATGATGAGATTTTTATTTTTTTCCAGGTTTGCCAAGTGGTGAAAATTAAATATGTTAGAAGAAAGAAAAACTGCAGAGAGTGAATAGCCAAAAAAAAAAGATTCTGGACAATATGCATATAAGATGGCAGTTAAAGGTAAAGGTGTGATGATTTTAAACAATGAACTTGGGAAGTAATCCGAGAGAACAGAACGCCTGAAATTCCTCAGTCTGTACTCTCTGGAACGCAGACGGGAGAATTACATGATTATAGACACTTGGAAAATTGTAGAGAGATTAGTAGCAAAGATGCACACGAAAATCACTCCCTTTGAATGCAAAAGACTCGGCAGACGATGCAACATATCCCCTATGAAAAACAGGGGTGCCACTAGCACGATAAGAGAGAAAACAATAAGTGTCAGGGGCCCAAGACTGTTCAATTGCCTCCCAGCATATATAAGGGGGGATTGAATATCAAAATGGTATACAATACCGACAGGTTGGTAGGTAAGATAGTTCCTGACTATGGAACTGAACTTCTCCAGGCCGAAGGACTGACAACCTCAAATTCTACGACTTCAAGGGTGATGGACTGATTACATCATCTTCACATCTCTACTGTTCCTGCCTACTTTCTGTATTCGACTGAAGAAGCCTACTGTGTAGGCGAAATGTTTAGGAATAAAGTTGCCTAACTGTTGCCTATGTGTCTTACCTACCAAGGGGGGATTACCAATAGGCTTCTTGCTGTCTTCAAGAAGGCACTGGAAAGGCACCTAAAGTCAGTACCTGACCAGCCAGGCTGTGATTCGTTCGGCAGGTTGCCTGGGGCCAACAGCAACAGCCTGGTTGATCAGGCCCTGATCTACCATGAGACCTGGTCACAGACGGGACCGCGGGGCGCTGACCCCCGAAACCCTCTCCAGGTACACTCCGCATACGTTAAAAGACCCGTGTAAATAAAAAAGAAATCCACGATGCAATAAACAAACCCCCTCGTATATATTCTGGCTACCTTCCCTGCGCACTTATGTGTGACTACCTGGAGGTTACCTGGAGGTTATTCCGGGGATCAACGCCCCCGCGGCCCGGTCCATGACCAGGCCTCCCGATGGATCAGGGCCTGATCAACTAGGCTGTTACTGCTGGCCGCACGCATTCCGACGTACGAGCCACAGCCCGGCTGATCCGGCACTGACTTTAGGTATCTGTCCAGCTCTCTCTTGAAGGCAGCCAGGGGCTTATTGGCAATTCCCCTAATGCTTGATGGGAGGCTGTTGAACAGTTTTGGGCCCCGGACACTTATGGTGTTTTCTCTTAGTGTACCAATGGCGCCCCTACTTTTTATTGGCGGCATTTTGCATCGCCTGCCCAGTCTTTTACTTTCGTAGGGAGTGATTTCTGTGCGCAGATTTGGGACCATTCCTTCCAAGATTTTCCAAGTGTAGATTATGATATATCTCTCCCTCCTGCGTTCCAACGAGTACAAGTCAAGTGCTAGTATGTACAGGCAGTTTTAATAACGATTCGAAATGTATTTTTAAATGATTTAATATTTAACGAAAGGAATTGTTTCCACACCGACCACGTGACATTATTGTAACCTGCATTTTGCTATTTTACCAGATAAACATGAGTTCTTCACGAAGAGTCTGCTTAAACAACCCCAAGTGTATTTTGCCACATTCGTGGTAAATACTCTTTGCAAAAAAAAAGAAAAGAACAAATGTGTTCTGTCATCTATGCACTGTTATAATCGGGAAAGTGGAACTGTTGAACTCAATTTCAGAATTTTTTTTTTTATATTTTATTTAAAACGTTATATTACAACATAAAAAAAATAATATATAGAAGACCACAATCCCTTAACAAACAGGTATCCAAAATATAACTCATATTCACAGTACACAATATAATTACCATGCAAACCTTCATCCTTATACCTGAACTAAATATTTCCCATATATGTTAACTCTCACATCATTATAATCCACGAGGTTCAATGAACCTTCTAACCCAAACTAAATATTTCCCATATATGTTAACTCTCACATCATTATAATCCACGAGGTTTAATGAACCTTCTAACCCAACCATCCTACGTTACATGTGTCTGTTATATAGAGTGCGCCACTAAACACCACCTTGACCATCCCCAAAATGCCTTACACTCGAGGCTTCCTAACCATAATATTGTCACTTACGACGTACAATACACATTACATAATAACGGTATGTATACCAGAGCTATTTTTTTTTCTTTTATTCGCCGGTACTCTCCCGGCCCGGGTCTTTTCCAAGTAGTAGTGACCCGGCCTTGGCTCCCTATCTGGGGAGTGTCTCGAGACTTAAGTCTCCCATGGGAGGAAGGACAAGTACCTCCTCATCTTTGGGACCAAGTGTCCCCTGGCCTAGCCACATTCCCAGCCCTCACGGGGCTCGTAGGGAGAAGCTAGGCCTCTGGTCTGCCATCTACCCCGCCTCAAAGGGGCTCGTGGGGATGGCAGTCTTATGAGCTGCAGATGGTAGCAAGCTCAGGCTATACCAGAGCTATCAATACTAACTTAGATATTTAACAAAGTATCACATAATACTGAACAACTTGTATTTATATGTTATTTAAAACCATACATAAGACAATAGGACAAACCAAACAGATTACATTTCAAGAATATTACCTTCACATTTTTTAACAGTATTTCTATCGCATTCTATTATACTTTTGAATTTTATATAGCAATCCCTACCCCACCTCCTTTGTTGGACTGACTGAGTGCCACACTTCTGGCACAGTTACTGAGTGCCACACTTCTGGCACAGTTACTGAGTGCCACACTTTGGCACAGTTACGAGTGCCACACTTCTGGGCGTATACTGAGTGCTCAACTTCTGGCACAGTTACTGATGCCACCACTTTGGAAAACTGTTACTGAGTGCACACTTTGGCACATTACTGCAAGTGCACAACTTCGACTTACTTTCAAGCAATTCTGCACAGTTTACTGAGTTCACATTTCTGCGCAGTTACTAGTGCACACTTTGCACATTTATGATGCCAACTCTGGCACGTTACTGAGTGCCACACTTCTGGCGCAGTTACTGAGTGCCACACTTCTGGCGCAGTTACTGAGTGCCACACTTCTGGCGCAGTTACTGAGTGCCACACTTCTGGCGCAGCAAAGGATACAAAAGAAGAAATAACTAATAATTACATGATCACACCAACATACTATTACGGAATAACTAAAAAACGTACTATGTATATTTGAACTAACTGATAAATTACATATCAACACAAAATACACATTTAGTATCAAAAGGAAAACCCCATCTTCACCTTCTGAGCTTGTTAGACATTTTCACCATTCTGACACATCAATATTATTAATAATAATAAAATTTCATATTTACATTGACTTAAAAAAAAATTAACATATTCAAGTCCTGAGACAATAAAAAAAAATACATCTACCCTACAAATAACTTCTATCCTCCTAACAACTCCAGATACTTCGCTACCGTACAGAAACGGACCGTAACTTTCGCTACCGTACAGAAACGGACCGTAACTTTCGCTACGTACGAACGGACCGTAACTTTCGCTACCGTACAGAAACGGACCGTAACTTTCGCTACCGTACAGAAACGGACCGTAACTTTCGCTACCGTACAGAAACGGACCGTAACTACATACTTCATATTACTTCTTCATTAAGCAAAGAATACAAAATAATATAAATAACTTTCAATTCTTCCATTAAAACTGTCCACTCGTCCACTAACTACAATCACAATTTTATGTAAACTGATACAAATGTCCTTAATAACCTATACACATCGGTCAAAATCAATCATCCACAAAATCAAATTGTACATATTTATTTATATAATGGAAGTTTTCATACTAAGCACCAAGTTTTTTTTTTAAAATACATACAAAGTAACATATATAATAATTATTAAGCTTACAGCATTGACATCTGTTTCTGTTAACATATTACCCTATTAACACACCTTCTCTGACCACTAACACACATCATGCTACAACCTGTTCCGGGAAACATCCCGTCGCATCCCATTACCTTGCATTTAAATCCCATAAATCCCGTAATTTGAAACTCCTTTAGCCTTCACTAAATGCCCTCTCCCACCTCCCCCCAAACACTTCCTTATTCCTACACTTCGTTCTATAAAAGGTCGCTGCTAACATTTTAATTCTTTCACTCACTCCCACCTCCCTCATAACCCAAGACATGTATAAAATCAGTAACTATATACCCCACGGTATTCTCTACCAAATTTCAGAATTAAGGAAGTTTTTTGTCTTTCGTGTAGGACCTGTTGAAGGTCTGCAGGTACGGCCTTTTCTAGATCTCCTTGATTCCTTGCTTGATGCTGTGAAGTTCGTTGCTCCTTCCAGCATTATTGCTGTTTACCGAATGAGTCGTCATATTGTTTAAGCAAGTTGTTTGTTGGCCTCGATGGTCAGAAGTTAAATAATTTAGGGACTTGTTGTCAATCAATCTGAGTACTTTCTGAGCACTTAGTAAGTAAGTAAGTAAGTAAGTTTATTCAGGTATACACAAATACAGTTACATAGATTATCATACATAGCAGTACATGTATATTATTATTAGTATTATAATCAAGGGGGAATCACTAAACCCGTAAGATTATACAGCGCCTGAGGGGGATGTGGAAGGTATTCAGGTTTAATTCAGGGAACTGGAGGAAAGATCCAATTCCCTTGATCAAAAGCCCTTCACCAGCATCAAGGAACCTTCCCTGAGGGCAGCATATGTGTAGAGAACCTGGGATAACCCAAAAAAAAATCAAAGCGACTTGTTTCCAAACACATTTACACATTCTATTTTTTTTTACTTATGAGTATATCTCAGCAATGTACCAGAGGTTCCTTATTAAGAGTATCGTATCTTATTAAATGTGAACATAGAGCCATTGAATTATCTGTACAGAATAACTGGTATAAAATATACCAAATTATCCTACAAGAGTTGTATAGCAGTTGTTATCTTTAATTATTCATGTTACATTAACTGTAATTATTACCACCTAGACATTTTTGTTATTAATAATCTCATCCTGTATTTGGTAAGTTTGTAATCATTCATTTGCAAACTAAAAAACGCTATTTAGAAGTCACATAATTTTTGGAATTACTTGACTAGAATACTCCAATACAAACAGTTAGGAAACCAGAAATAGGCCAGGTACTAGTGGGGTATCAATAAGTTTACCTTCTAGTATTCTCTGGAGATATCGTCAATTAGTAGCCCGGTGGCCTGGTGGCTCAAGCTCCCGCTTCACACACGGAGGGCCCGGGTTCGATTCCCGGCGGGTGGAAACATTTCGACACTTGTCCTTACACCTGTTGTCCTGTTCACCTAGCAGCAAATATGTATCTGGGTGTTAGTCGACTGGTGTGGGTCGCATCCTGGGGACAAGATTTAAGGACCCACAATGGAAATTAGATAGACAGTCCTCAATGACCCACTGACTTTCTTGGGTTATCCTGGGCGGCTAACCCTCCGGGTTAAAAATCCGAACGAAATGTTTTCTTATCTTAGCTGCCGCATTATGTAACATAGGATAATATAACATTAAATTTAATGCGTTTTCTATGATAATAGTATGCTGGGATGTCTGAGAAAACGTTCACCTCTGACGTATAACTTTGGTAAATGCTATGTAACATTTAGATAACGATAAGATTTAGTTCGGATTTTTAACCAGGAAGGGTTAATCACCCAGGAAAACCCAAGAAAGTCAGTGCGTCATCGAGGACTGTCTGTCTTATTTCCATTGTGGTCCTCAATCTTGTCCCCCCAGGATGCGACCCACACTAGTCGACTAACACCCAGGTACCTACTTGCTGCTAGGTGAACAGGACAATAGGTGTAAGGAAAAGCGCCGAAATGTTTCTAACTCACCAGGAATCGAACCCGCGCCCTCCGTGTGTAAAGCGAGAGCTTTGCCAGCCAGGCCTCGGGGCCACCCGTGTTACAGTCATCACTATCCTCTTTACTTCTTTATTGATGTCATGTATCTCTCCCTGACTTCATTCTCCTTTCTAAAATGTTTAAAAATAATCTTGGGTAAATCTGTAAGTGGTAGATTGGTTGGCGGTGTTTATTGTCTGTCGTCTACACAAGGATCTTCAACATATTAATCCCTAAAATTGGGATTAAATAAAATCCCAGCATATATGACTCGATAGAAATACATTCCCTAGGGTTTATATAGCGTAAGTAAATAAGTAAGTAGGTAAGTTACAAAGTATTTATTTAGTCAAGTAGGTGTAATATAGTGATTGACCACGTAGCAGGTGACCCCGTTGCCTGACTAGCAAAGCTCTCGCATCACACATGGAATGCCCGGGTTCAATTCCCGGCGGGGTACAAACATATCAACGCGTTTCCTTACACCTGTTGTCCTGTTCACCTAGCAGCAAGTAGGTACCTTGGTGTGAGTCGCATCCTGGGGGACAAGATTGAGGACCTCAATGGAAATAAGACAGACAGTCCTCGATGATGCACTGACTTTCTTGGGTTATCCTGGGTGGCTAACCCTTCTGGGTTAAAAATCCTAATGAAATATTAATCTTAGTTTGTATCCCAAAACCTGAGAGGAGCTTAGATACGCATTAAAATGAGTCCCAGGAGAGCAGGATGGTTTGATTTGTTGTGACAATACTATTACTGAACTTCCCAATACATCCTTGTTCAAAGATCAATTACTGAATCACAGACCATGTGTTTTAGGAGAGTACTTGATGATTTTTGAAAATATGCGGTACGTGTCTTGTCACTGATAGGTAAATTTAGAGTAGTGTTGATGATCAGGATGTGATCAGAGGCGGAAGAGGAGGTGTAAGAGAATGACTGCGTGTGTATACTCTACCCCCACCTCCTAACACATACACACCAGTGAAGAGGCGGGGTCAGGAGCTATGAATCGACCCCTGCAGCCACAATTAGGTGAGTACATTAGGTGAGTACACTTCGTGTAAACTTTTTCCGAAAACAGTGATTGTTATAATGGTGTATAATGGTGTTTTGTGTATAGTGATGTGTTGTGTAAACTGTTGTGTTATGTGTAGTGATGTTTTGTGAAGTGTGTAGAGCGGGCAAATGTGACACGATCAGTGCTGGATATGCCTGCCTTCCCTGGGTATCTCCCCAACTTTCCACTCCCTCCCGCACCACCCAAGAGGCCGTAAGACAGCTAACCACATCTGGCAACACGATCTCCTCCACCTTCTCCTCTTCTATCGTGAACCACCCGTAGAATATGCATTCACCCACACGAGTCATTTTTCCTCCAACTCAGCCTTACAACACAGATTGAGGCATGGCATTGGACGCTGCTGCTAACCAGCCATAAAGCCAAGAAAACAGTGCACCTAACATTATGAGAAGAAGAACCTTTCAGGTGTGTGGAGCATATCGAGCATTCATTAAGGGTGACCTTATTCGTGCACACAATGGGTGTGCTGGGTTACATATGTGTCCTCCAGAGAGCAGTCCACAGACTCCATAAACAGATGACAATTACAATGGCAACTTCCTCATTTGCGATGATCTCATGGCATTCATATCTATTGCTACCAGTATTCAGTCTCACATTCCAAAAGTTGATCGTCCATATGCTGCAGGGAAATTCACAGACCTTCCAAAGAAGGTAAATGGAGGTTCCACCAGTAAGGCCATTGCCGCGTCTTGCAGTTCCTACAAAATGCAGCAAATTGCTTATCACATCATTATCATATCAGTGCGCAACTACCCAAGAACTGATAACTGTGTCCATCTGCCTCATCATCGCAGGAATTACTGAGGCAGACCCGAGAAAAAAATTCCACTGAAAACGAGAGAATTTGTCCATAGGTTAGAAGAAAAATTGAAGTAGGCAACTTAGTGGGAGCAATAATTAATAAACTTAGGTGACGACACAGTTGTTCCCAAAGATGAGACCTCAGCTCAAGCACTAATAGACAAGCACCTAACCAGGGACACTAGAGTCAATAACAACAACCAAGATGAAGGTCCCATCTCATCCCATCCCACCAGAATAAGAAGTAAATAAAGCGACTGTGTCATTTCCAGCAGGATCTGCAGGAGGTTACACTGGGATATGACCAAAATATATCAGATATTGTAAATCCAGTGCTTGGCACAGTTGCATCACTTATCCTTTCTGAATTAATAACCTTCGCCAACAACTGTCTAGCTGGGAGGATTCCTGAAGAAATTAAACCTTTCCATTTTGGACCCT
The DNA here is from genome assembly GCF_026875155.1 of Cherax quadricarinatus. Classification (NCBI taxonomy): domain Eukaryota; kingdom Metazoa; phylum Arthropoda; class Malacostraca; order Decapoda; family Parastacidae; genus Cherax; species Cherax quadricarinatus. The sequence continues at coordinate 55,968,318 of NC_069418.1, read as the reverse complement.
CCTTATGTGCTTTGACGAAGGATGGGGGAATCAGACCCATCACTATTGGTAACATTCTGCATCGTCTCGTTGCCAAAGCAACAGTAAGAAACATTTGCACAGAAGCCGCCAGCTTACTCTAACCTTTCCACCTGGGCTTAGGGTTCTCTCAAGGGAGGGAAGCCGCAGCTCATACAACAAGTGTTTACATTAGGGATCTAACAGAAGACTAGGCCGTAGTCAAACTAAACTTTAGGAATGCCATTATTATCGTGATAAAAGATGTAATCTTGCCAGCTGTTCCAGAGCAATTCCCCAGTCTCTTCATTTCAGCTGGCTACGGGAAATCTTCAATTCTCTTCTGATCTTGTTGCCCAAACTGGAAGTTAGTTAATTTCCAGCTGGAAGTTAACTAACTTCCAGTTTGCGCAGTGAGCTCAATATCTGGTACCTGGATGGTGCTACTTTAGCAGGAACGAAAGAGGCCCTGCTAATAAGGTTATTGTGGCTTAGAATTCAATAGTTCATGGCGTGTCTCTATTTAAGGCATTTCACAGATATAGTACTAGCTCATTTACGCAAAATTTCCATTATCAAAAGAAAGATGTCTCTTAAACAACATAAAATTACATTCAGTATTTAAGACACGTTTTCTAAAGTCTATTCATTCGAAGTATGAGAGACTTCTCTTTGACGTCCTTATCAAAATTATAATATTTTGAAATTTGGAAACTGACTGATGAATGTTATGGAGTCAGTAGGAGGTGCCGTCTTTCTAAATTTTGACAGGATGACTAAGGGCGACCTTTAAAAGCATCAATATATGGCGGAGTGACCTGATCCAGCCCTTCCAGTGGACGATATCCAGAATTATATTACTCATTTTTCAATCAATAATCTGCCTTTTATTCTTGATCTTTTTTTTGTTTAATTGATTATTCATTCGTACACTTGTTACAAACAGTTTTTTAATTCACAGTAATTATCATTAGCACAAATATAGAATGTAAAATGAATTTTATCAAGTTTTTGCGAGTGAATATTATTTCTAATTTAATCAAACTATGGTACCTGAAATGAATGGTAAGATGAATGACAATTAGCAGAAGGAGGATCGACACTACTTAATACACAGTATGACTCGAATAGATTTAATGCCATGTATAAGAGCAATACATAGTAATGAGCTAATATCTTGTTATACAGATTTCACATATTACATATACTTTGTGACTCATGATGCACCAAGAAAATAAATGAGAAAGACTTTAGTTCAATTGTCACCATGAGCAACACTTGTGAAATCTCCAGTAACACCCTAAACATATATATTTCAAAACTTTCCAACATGGAGCTTTTGCTGAAACAAAGGTATAGATGCAGAACTTTCAGAATTTTCGATGCAAATTATATGGTGGTGAAGCGACCTTTACTGGCAGTGTGTTCTCTTTGTCAAGTGATCTTTGCTTATATATATATATATATATGTGTGTGTGTGTGTGTGTGTGTGTGTGTGTGTGTGTGTGTGTGTGTGTGTGTGTGTGCGTGTGTGTGTGTGTATGTGCGTGTGTGTGTGTGTGTGTGTGTGTGTATGTGTGTGTGTGTGTGTGTGTGTGTGTGTGTGTGTGTGTGTGTGTGTGTGTGTGTGTGTGTGTGTGTGTGTGTGTGTGTGTGTGTGTGTGTGTGTGTGTGCGTGTGTGTGTGTGTGTGTGTATGTGCGTGTGTGTGTGTGTGTGTGTGTGTTTGCATGTTAATTGTTACATTGCCATTGTTCCAACTTATTATCTGTGTATATGATTGTTTACACATATCCGCAGACGTATACCATCACTTACGAAATCGTAATACCACGATTGCAAAAATCTCAGAACAGGTGTAGTTGAGTCCTAAATTCATAGACCAATGCTGTAACCACTCGGCCAGCTGGCTCTAGTACGATTCACACCGTAGGAAGGTTGAAAGGCCTTGGGCTATTGCAAGCCACAGGAATGTTGGTGATGAATTCGTCTGTGAATATCTGCATTTGTGGTCACACTGGGGCTCATGCTAACCTCCCTATGGTGTATACGTCATAGTTAGATGAATCCTATTAGAGCGAGCTGGCCGAGTGATAAGCACACTGGCCAGTGAATTTTATCATTCATACTCGTGTTAATACCCTTGATCTTGGTGAAGCCTCAGACAGATACAGTGTTATATAAGGTTAATAGGTCATAGATTACCTCGCTTGCCAGACCTCAACAGAGAAACGAAGGTTTCCCCTCAGAGACAAGACACAGAACAGCAGCCACCTCTTCCGAAAACTCCATCTAACTCATTCATTCCAGGGTTAACAGTAGTCGAAAATGCTGTTTTAGCGACACAGGGGCATACCTCACTTGGAATCAGGAAGGAGGAGGATTGTCACTTGATGAGACAACTAGGCTATATATGGATGCTACATAAAAATCCCAAGGGGATCACTTCCTTTACAGACTCAGTGAAGACATTACATTTCAAACAGGATACATAGAGAAATACACAAATAGCCCAAACATAGGAAAGAAAAGCTTAAGACGATCAATCGGCCAGACATGGACCACTACCAATGTGACCTGCAAATGGTCCAAGTGGACGGAAAGGTCGTCCAAAGTTTCTCTTTCCTGTGTGCGGGTTATTTGTGTATTGTTTCAGTCACTTTATTTTTGTTCTTTCTTTATACATAAGTAAACTTTGTGAAGAGATCCTAGTCTTTTCTGTGAAAATAAACAGTGTGTAGTCGAATCTAATTGTTCTCATGCTGCCCTGTTCTCCTTTAATTGTCTTAATTGTCAGAACCTGTTTTTCCTCCTTCATTTTCTCTGGAGAGATGATCTGCAATTGGGTGTCCTACCATCTGGATAAATCACTACTGCTACCCTGAAGAATGTTAATTCTCCCTTCATTTGTCAGGATATAAGTGACCCATCTCAGAATGAGTCACTCATAGGTATTAGAGCTGCTGCTCTAACTAAGATCGATAATAAAAAAAAAACTATTACTATATTGTGATGAATTGTTTGAAAAACCGACAAGTTGATGATTGACACACTTATGCAGCACATGGGTATCTTTATTCAGGAAACGTTTCGCCACACAGTGGCTTCATCAGTCCAATACAAAGAGGAAGGCGTAAGGAGAGGAGTAGTATGAGGCAATCAATCCCTCAACCTAGAGTCGATGTGTTCAGTCCATCAATCTTGTAGAATGTACAGCATAGGGCCGTAGACGTGGCTTATATACTGTAGTGAGGTCACGTGAAGCAGGCGGAGGCGGGGTCGGTTTTTCAAACCATTCATCACAACTGTCAGACACTGCAGCATCATGGGATCTTGTTACTAAGAATTCTTCAACACTTGTTCAACCTTTGGACGAAGACCTACTTCGACTAGTGGATGGTACCACTATGACCCCGCCTCCGCCTGCTTCACCTCACCTCACTACAGTATATAAGCCACGTCTACGGCCCTATGCTGTACATTCTACAAGATTGATGGACTGAACACATCGACTCTAGGTTGAGGGATTGATTGCCTCATACTACTCCTCTCCTTACGCCTTCCCTCTTTGTATTGGACTGATGAAGCCACTGTGTGGCGAAACGTTTCCTAAATAAAGATTCCCATATGCTGCATAAGTGTGTCAATGTTACTATATTCACGTTTGCCTGAGAGCACATTCCATTTTAATAAACAATATATTTCCAGACACTCTAAGTCATAAAAAAGTTTATCCTCAAATTTGCAGACAGATGTTATCATTTGCTGGAGATTCCCTTTGGCAGAATATATAAAAATCAAGAAAAAATGTGGAAAAATCGACAAACATTTTACTTGGTCAGGTATGAAGAAAACTGTTGTTAATTTTGTGGAATGTTGCTAAACGCGTCGAGGAGTAGGGAAACCCAGCCAAATTAACATTATAAACCTGAACCATTGTACCCAATACCTGCTTATCGTGAATTTTTTTTTAGATTGTTGATAGACTGCTAGAGAAATTCAATCTGATCATGGGGGTAATTTTGCCTCTAAAGTTTTTAGAGAGTCGTTGTCTCACCTGGGCATCTCTTCTACCCTATCCACATCTTATCACCCATAATTACAGGGAACTATTGAACAGTACATCAAACATTAAAGATCATAATGATCGCTTGTTGTCAATTTTCAAATGATTGGGATGATGAAATTCCTCTTTTACTGTTTGCTGCTTGCAAGAGTTAGCAAGAATCTCTGAATATTCTTATTCAGAACCTATTTCTGGGCATTCATTGAGAGGCCCCCATATCTGTGTTACGTGAGACCTGGTTGGGTGAAGCCGTTGCCTCCCTTCCTACCCTTTCTGATACCACTCCTACGAAAATTGCTGCAGATGAAACATCTGTATGGTAACGCAGCAGAATGGGGGCACGTCACAAGCGGTGTTCCTCAGGGGTCAGTGTTGGGCCCGTTGTTGTTCACAATTTACATAAACGACATAGATGAGGGAATAAATAGCGACATAAGCAAATTTGCTGATGACACCAAAATAGGCCGTCCAATTCATTCTAATGAGGACATTAGAACACTCCAGGATGATTTGAATAGACTGACGCAATGGTCAGAGAAGTGGCAGATGCAGTTTAATATTGACAAATGCAAAGTTCTAAATGTTGGACAGTTAAATAACCAAGCCACATATAAACTAAATAATGTAGATCTTAATACTACCGATTGCGAAAAGGATTTAGGAGTTCTGGTTAGCAGTAACCTAAAACCAAGACAACAGTGCATTAGTGTTCGCAATAAAGCTAACAGAATTCTTGGCTTCATATCTAGAAGTATAAATAATAAAAGTCCTCAGGTTGTTCTTCAACTCTATATATCCTTGGTTAGGCCTCATTTAGACTATGCTGCTCAGTTCTGGTCTCCGTATTACAGAATGGATATAAATGCTCTGAAAAACGTACAAAGGAGGATGACACAGATGATCCCATGTATCAGAAATCTTCCCTATGAGGATAGACTGAAGGCCCTGAATCTGCACTCTCTCGAAATGCGTAGAATTAGGGGGGATATGATTGAGGTGTATAAATGGAAAACAGGAATAAATAAAGGGGATGTAAATAGTGTGCTGAAAATTTCCAGCCAAGACAGGACTCGCAGCAATGGTTTCAAATTGGAAAAATTCAGATTCAGGAAGGATATAGGAAAGTACTGATTTGGTAATAGAGTTGTGGATGAGTGGAACATGCTCCCGAGTACAGTTATTGAGGCTAAAACGTTGTGTAGTTTTAAAAATAGGTTAGATAAATACATGAGTGTGTGGGTGGGTGTGAGTTGGACCTGACTAGCTTGTGCTGCTGGGTCTGGTACAGTGCTTCATCCTTGAGTGGGGATGACCAGACTGGGTGGGTCATTGGGATAATCCGGGGGGTGAGTCATTGGTCTAATCCGGGGGGGGGGGACATGGACCTGCTCCGCATGGGTCAGTAGGCCTGCTGCAGTGTTCCTTCTTTCTTATGTTCTTATGTTCTTACCTCTATTATTTGTGACAGGCGACCAGATCAGTGACCGATTCCTGAATTACACTTTGAAGATTGGGAAAAAGGAAGGAGAATTAATTATACAGTTTTGAATCCACTATTAGGAGTTCTTTCTTAATAGATTATGCCCATTACCTTTCTTATATCTGCCTTTCTATAAGGTTGTTTACGCTTTAAAAGTAACGAAAGTTTTCCAGTTGATCTTATTGAATTCATATTGGAACTGTGGTCACTCGAAATGATAAACGAGAATGATAATCCTCAATATATATAATGGAGAAAGTATATCACTGGTGAAGATCAGACGAAGGCTTCAGCTTATCTGATTGTATTGGTGATGTCCAGGGATTCTAAAAATTCGGGAATCGAGATTCATCAGTATATTAGCCACTTACAAGCTTACACTACCCTCCCAATACAAAATTACAAACGAAGAGCTATGAATATATTAAATTCTACCTGTAACGCCACCAGAGAGACGTTCAGATTCTTGGTTCTACCTTGAAGAGAAGTGGCCAATGCCAGGCATTCATTTTCAATTAGCAACGTCCACATAGCTACCATCTGCCGTTAGAGACCTCACCCGGAAGAAAAAGTCTAATAACATACCTTATATGAAGAATGAATGTACACTACGCTATGCAGGAAGGAATATGGTTCGAAAAGATCCACGTTGCAGAAGGGGAAAAAATCTTTCCACAGGGATTGGTCACACAGAGATGAGTGTAACCTGGACTTTGAAGAATTCTACACATGTGCAACAGAGTAGAGAACAGAGCAAGACGTCTCATCACTCGCCTGGATAGATCTGTCATTTCAGCAGAGCCTTCAACACAGAAGGGATGTGAGTAGCCTTACTGTTATGTACAAGGCCAATATTGTCAAAGTACCACACTTGGATCCACTTCGAGGACAGCGAGAAGCAAGCTTCTATACCACAAGACGGGCAGAAAGCAGCAACTTCACTCTGGCTGTACCCTTCTCCAGAACATCACTCCATCTGAGATCATATATACCCAGGATGACTCGAGTATGGAACACATTCGTACAGCATAATGATGTCAACGAGATAAAGTCAGTTGATCAAATGAAATTACTGGCCCACAGATGGCTCCAACTTCATCCTGTTCCCTACTTGTATGTCTCATAACAATAAAAAATGCTTTCAAATGAACTAATGTAGGTAACATTTCTTAGCTTGTCAATAAAGTTAGGAATCCTTAACCTGTAAATAGCTTGTCAATAAAGCTACGGATCCTTAACCTTGTCAAACCCTGCTTAAAAAAAAATGGATATCTTTACTGTAGACGTTTGATCATCCAGTGGCTTTATCAATACAAATTCAAGAACATAATTCAAAGACAGTAGAACTATATACAAAAGATGAGGTAATCAGTCCTTCAGCCTTGGAGATGGTGAAGAGTACTGTAGTGGTGCAGAGTCTGAAGAGAAGGTATGGAGATTGGGTCTTATACCTGGAGGTTACCTGGAGGTTATTCCGGGGATCAACGCCCCCGCGGCCCGGTCCATGACCAGGCCTCCCGATGGATCAGGGCCTGATCAACTAGGCTGTTACTGCTAGCCGCACGCAGTCCAACGTACGAGCCACAGCCCGGCTGATCCGGCACTGACTTTAGGTATCTGTCCAGCTCTCTCTTGAAGGGAGCCAGGGGCTTATTGGCAATTTCCCTAATGCTTGATGGGAGGCTGTTGAACAGTTTTGGGCCCCGGACACTTATGGTGTTTTCCCTTAGTGTACCAATGGCGCCCCTACTTTTTATTGGGGGCATTTTGCATCCCCTGCCCAGTCTTTTATTTTTCGTAGGGAGTGTTCGTGTGCAGATTTGGGACCTTTCCCTTCCAAGTTTTTCAAGTTAGATTATGATATAGTCTCCCCCCTGCGTTCCAACGAGTACAAGTCAAGTTTCCAACGTTCCCAGTAGTTAAGGGTTGACAAAACTTATCGTGCAGAAAGGATCTCTGTGCATCTCTAGATCTGCGATTTCACCTCTTTGAATGGAGTGAAAATGTACACAGTTTTCCACCTAAGAAAAGTGATTTGAAAGGATCTCATTGGTTGGCATCTCCGTTTTGAAATTTCATTACCCTTTTTCTTTTTCTTTGCACAGCGATCGTGGCATGTTTGACCCGGAAATGAGATCCTCAGACATTACTACTTCGGGCCCTTTTACATTATTTTTCCCTCTAGTAGGGCCCGGAGTCAGTATTTATCCTGTTCAGTTATTATCCATTTTCCCCATCCCGGAGTAGTTGAATTTGTCCTCTTTGAGTTCATATTTTTTTACCTTTGCCCATGGAAATTTTTATACTTTTGGGAGGTTTAACCGCGCCCTCAGCAGATGACAACGTATGCAGACCCTAGTATCACCGAAAAGGGATGATACGGTGCGTGGTTCTGTGGTTGTCTATACTGATTGAGGAAAAGGGAATAAGATGGGGCGGTACGTGCCTTGTGGAACAAGTTTTCATATGGCAGCCTCCGATTTTAACTCTGTTGACCACTATTTTGTTTTCGATTTGTTGGGAAGTTAAGACCCATCTCCATTTTTCCCCCTTTATTTTTTTAGCAGTTTTTTTGGGGCTTTTTTACGCCATGGCTTTTGTAAATGCTTTTGAAAAGTCTGATTTTCTTTCGTGTACCCAAGGCCATGCCTAGTGTCGAGTTGTGAAGGAGGAGCGACCTCCCCTGAACCCCTGTTCCGGGGTTTGTCAGATTTTGGGAACCGGGTGATTTAAAATCCTGCTTTTAGCACTCTTAAAAAGTTTTTTATGTTTGGGGGACGTCAGAGCTATTGGTCTATAGTTCTTGCAATGCTTTTCTGCCACCTTTTTGGGTGGGGCTATATCCGTTTTTTAAAGTGACTTGGAAATTTTACCCGTCCCAAACTCCTCCCCTAGTGTCTTTGGGGGACGCGAGACGGGTTTTTTTGCAGTTTTTTGAAAACAAGTTCCCCGGTCGGGGGCCGGGGGGGTGAGTGCAAGGGATGTTGTCAATGGCTTTTTTTGAAATCTATCGGAGTTGGGTAGTCGGAAATCTGGCATCATTTATGGAGTTTTGAGGGCCCTTTTATGAAAAAAAATCATTTGGGGCGTCGACCCCAGACCCATTAGTTTCATAAACACAGAGTGTACTGGGGTTTCAAATTTCATCATTTCCTGTTGTCCTTGTGTAAAACCCATCCGTTATAAAGGGCCGATACTAGAGTTTGGGATTTCCCTTTATTTTGGGAATGAAAAGAAAAATTTTTAAATTTTTTTCAATTCATAATAGCTTTAAAAGCTCCCCTCCTCTCCCCGGGGCCTGTAAGAGTATTTAATTAAGTTCGATAGTTTCCCCTTCCCCCGGTCACGCCTCCTTTGTGTATCAGAAATTTTAGCACCTGAGGGCTCAGGACTCTTCGTCGTTTTCTGTGAGGGAGCGTCTTTTCTCTCCCATTTATCCTGCTCTTCTTTTTTTGGGGGTATGCCCCAGAACATGCTTCGGCCCAGGAATTGATCCTTTTAAGGCCTGGTTTTGGGTCCCTGTCATTTTTAAGAATCTTTTCCCAAAATGTTTCGTTTAAAATTTTTGGGGGTTTCCTGGTCCCAAATTGAATTCTTGTTGTTGAAGTTTTTATTTTTGAAGACCCCTTCCAAAGGGCATGCATCTGCTGTCAGGACCCATGCGTACGTCTGGGTTCGATTGGGTTGTGATTGGGTTAGTTGTTTTTTTATATTCTTTGTCTCTTTCAGGTCCCCCATTATTGTGAAAATAAGGTTTAAAGGGGTTTTCTAGTCTTTTTGGCTCCACTATCTGCTGGGTTAAAAGGGGTGTTTTTTTGCAGAACTTAGTAGTCAGTGTGTGGACCTTTTTATCTGCTACATCATATAAAAATTTTTTGCTACATTCTTCCATTTTTTAGTTAGGTTGAAACACCAAGCAGTAAAATGTTTGGGGGTGGGCTGGAAGGGTTTTCCCAAAAAGTAATCAATTTTTAGTAGCTGTTCCTTGAACTTTTGAGGGTTTCATTGGTGGCTTGTATACAAACCCCAATAACAGGTTTGGGGGCTCGATCTTTACTATAAACTTTTAAAAACCCCATTTGTGGTGTTCAACAACTCGTCGATAAAGGGGCCTTTACATAAGGCCAAACCCCCCTTGTTGCCTGTTTTTTTTTTGTCGCATTTAAAAAGGTTGTAACCACTTTTTCCAATTCACTGTCAAAGTGATCTTTTGTGTGAGTCTCTGTGAAGGCTGCAAACATTGCATTAGACTCCTCTAGAAGTCCACTGATAAAAGGTATTTTGTTGTTGGTGGATGGCTTTAAGGCCCTGTATATTAGCAAATATGAACGAGGTTTGTATTCTGGTTTGTTGGGGGATTTTGTTATTGGCATCAGTAGTTGTAATTCTGGAGGACCATGGGTGGCCACTGGCTGCGCTCCAGTCCAACAAGGTTCCAAGGTGGTGGACTATTTTTGTTATTTCCTTCCATTTTCTTTTCCTTTTCCCCTGCCACTAAAAAAACACCTGGAGTTGGGTTGTCGTAGCTACTATGTTTGTCTTGTTTAGTCTGTGCCTCCCGGTCCCTTTAGATGGTATGCAGGGCAGTCGATGTTTAACACTGCTTCTGGAGGACCGAGGGGTGGCACATTTTTGGGTTTAAAGAAAGTACAGGAAGAAGAACGACACCTCCTTTAGACCAGAGGTCGCAAAATTTTTTGTGATGCTCAAAGTTGCATGTCCCATTGTTTTTCCCGTTATTCCATGCTTACAGATGCCCCAAGCATAATATTTGCACAAATTCACCTTTGGTTGAGAAATTGTTGGGAGGTGTGTTGTCAATTCTGCAGGTTCTGGGACTGCACTATAATCCTCAGTATCCAAGCCAGGGCCACCCCGTCCTGGATTCCATTACTTTCCCCCCGTAGAGGAAGAAGGAGGAGACTTCTCTCCAACATCTGTACTGTGGGCCACGGTCTTGGGGGAATGAGGTTTTTATATTACGGTTTTAGATGGTTGTATATTTACTGTTTTTGTGGTGGTTTTGGTAGTGTCCCTAGGAGAACCTGGGCTGGCAGTAAGGCTGGGGGCTGGGTCTGGGTCAGCACTGAGGCTGGGGGCTGAGCCTGGGCCAGCACCAGCACTGTGGGTATTAGTGCTATGACTGGGGGAGCCTGGGCCAGCACCAGCACTGTGGGTATTAGTGCTGTGACTGGGGGATGGGTCTGGCTTAGCACCATGTGGGTGACTAGATAGTTTCGAGTCATCTGTTGTGGTATGGACATTCTGCATTTTTTGATACACTATCTCTTGCTCCCATGTTTTATATTTTTGGTAGACTATCCAAGAGGTCATCCATATGTTGCACATGTGTCTAATTCTTCATCCTTTAGGTATTGTATACCATACATGTACATCCAGGACACCAACAATGCTTGAAGAAAACGGGGATCTAAAGAGGGCCATCCCATATATTTGATCAAAGTAAAACTGATATGCAGAGAACGCAACATTGAAAGGCACCATTGTATTGAAGAATGCTTAATTGCCACCTCCAGCATCAGAGAAAGAACAGCTGGAACATATTTCATTTTGACTTCTCTTGCTCTCATAATGTTATTTCACGTTGATTCCTCATTCTGAAGTAACATGTGCAATATTCAGGGACCCAGGACTGAAAGGATTCCAATAAAAATGTCCAAAGTGTACACACAAAGCATTACATTGCACTGTTGACCTAGCAACTGGCAAGACGTGGCTGCTCTCACTGAAGAAGTCTCTTTTCGATTCCCGTTGGGTAGGGGAATTTATAGTCCTATCACCTCTACTCTTCCGTGATGTCATATCATTGAAGATAACACCTATTAGTTCTATGGTAAATGACGCCAAGTTTCCTCTTGCAACCTGCACGTCAAGTTCTCCAGCATCGTCTCCCTGAAAGACGCTTTCCTGTTCGCCTACATCAGCGATGAGGAGGCCAAAAGCCTCCTCAATAGCATCTCTATCAAGACTCAACGATCGTGGTTTTATCATCTCTAACTTTCCATACTTGAAGGCGGAACGTTCTGTTCTCGTAAAACGACTAGACAGGATCGTCACGCTTCTCTCCACGGAAGAGCTCAAGTCATCCATCGAAGACCAGAATGCCTGGGCCTCAATGGATACCGTTATTAAAATTCCCAACGCCTCCTCAATGATTAAGATCACGTTCTCGGACACTGCTATGGCTGCCCAAACTCAATCTGGTGGACTGGCCTTCTCGTACTATTATATACGCCCAAACCACATTTAAATTGAACGTTTCATATATATATGTAAACATCTCCCTGCTGGACCTGTTACAATTCATACCGCCCAATCGAGGAAAAAAAATTTTGTACAAACTGTGGGTTCTAAAAAGGACACGATTTCAAATCCTGGACCACCACTATTGTTCCAACATGCTGTAACTGCAAGGATAATCATCATACTCTTGCAGCTAAGTACCCACTAAGAAAAGAAATCACATCCAAGAAGATTCAAGAAGACCTCAAGAAGAATATCTCAAAATCTACATACGCCGATGTTACTAAACTTAAATCTGACGCTACCAAGATTCTCTAGACAACACAACAGACATCTCATACGTCTCCGACCAACAGTTTCCAACAAATTTCACCACTTCTACTCAAGACTCCCAGCCTACTCTTGCGACAATAACCGATGATGCCAAAGTATCTGAATGCCCTGATGAGTACGCCGATGATGAGGAAGAAGTCCCTTACTACAACCGAGGAATTCATAACGAAAACTTGGAGTTTTACACAACCTCTTCGAAAAGTAAAGATATACTCTGCAAAGAATTATGCTTACCACTACAAGAGGGAACCGTCAGGTGTACATGTAAAACATATCTCAACATCCCACTGGAACACGTATTACAAGGACTCAAGCCTTACACTGAAGACCGCAGAAACATCATAAATCTATTGCAATTATAGAAGATTAGCCAACAAACACAGCACATCATCCAAGAGTTAACATGACTCCCACCATCAATATCATCTGCTCAAGTCAGAACTACCAGTGAGCTGCCTACCTCTCTGCTAGTTCTGCGCCGCCATACAACGACATTCTGCCTGGAGTAGCCCCGGTTCTTTACCTACAACTGAAGTCATTTTTCTATGCTGGTCTTCGCGTGTCCCCGCTTCCCTTTACTCAATAGTTGGGTCTTACCTGGGAGTGTATCCTCCTCCACCTCATGTATGCACTTTTGTCCTTTGTCTTTCTATGTATATTGTGAATAACATTCTACCTACTACTTCCATAAGAATACATGGACGTGAGAATTAAGTAGCACTGTGGAAGGCATACTGACCAGTGTTGGGTAAGTCTTACTCACTTCTGCCCTCTGTCACTCACTGAATTGCCTAACCAGTCATTTTCTGAGAACACTCTAAGGATTTAACTTCGATGACCCTCCCTGAATGGAAGATGTGTCCACTCATCTAAAACGTCTCTGTCTTTCCTTTTAATGAAAAAAATATTAAACATACCTCTATACTTTATTTTTGACTTGGAGTTCTAAAACTATTATCCTTAATCATGGTTTTACAAAGTAACAACCGAAATTTGCAATAGCTTTTACCATTTTCGTTTTATTGATTTCCCCCCCCCAAAAAAAAATTCCCTAGAAATATACACAAAATTTAATTTATTTTTTAAATGCAAGATACTGACATATCGGTCATGTCCAGTTGTTACATTGTTCTTTATCGTTTTAACATTCATGCAAAGTCAACTAGAACACTATATATCTCATCAATTTTGCAAACTCGATACTAGAATGATACCCCCATAAAAAAATAATTATTTTTCTCTATATTTTAAGAAGGGGAAATGGAAGAGAATTCTTCCTTCACAAGCCAAAAGTCTCGTGAGAGACGACTAAAATGCCGGGAGCAAGGGGCTAGTAACCCCATCTCCTGTATAAATTACTAAATTTAATAAAAAAAATTTATTCTTTTTGGGTCACCTTGCCTCAGTGGGATACGGCCGGTTTCTTAAAAAAATTAAGAGAAACATTACACCCCTTACAGTGTGGAGGTTTGAAAAGCTTTTTAAATTACAATAAAAAATTCATTGAAATTTGATTAACAGTAAAAAAAATGTTTCTATCTGTTTCTACTTCTATTTCCATTTCTACTACCAGGTACATTTAATGGATAAAGCAAAGATTTCTACTTTCCTAATTCCAGGAGGTTACTATCAATATACTGTGACTCCTTTCGAATGAGGAACTCACCCACCTCAGTAGCCGTCAGGTTACTGAAGGACGTGAAGGCATGGCGACTTGCATCGACGATATACATGTACTTTCTGATACGTGGAATCAACATGTGTCTTATCTTAAATACCTCTTTGAGACGTTCAGGACATTTACAGTAACTGTAAACCTTAGTAAGTTATCTTCTGGTCAATCTTCTATAGCAGAAGTTGAGAAGTACTTCGATAAGATAAGCCACATATAATAATTTCCACACATTTTTGGATGTTCAAGAGGCACAAAAAAAATATTATTTTACAACTGTATATAACAGTCCTACTCACCAAAGCAGAATAAGTTTAATCTCTGCTACATGAAGACTTTGAGGCTTCATGTTTGCAGTTAATAGTTTAAAATCTGGCTGGTAGGATGTCAAAACTGTTCTAAGAAGCTCAATCAGCTGATTGTTACTGAAGACAGCACGATGTTTAGACTTGATAAATTTCATTACAAAGAAGAGTGATACACAGCAGTAAGTTGTCCAAAAAACAGAGTAGTCAGAAGCCTGTTTTCTGAATATTCGGATACTTTGCTTCTGATATTTGTTTCCAAATCAGTCATGAGATTTTATGTATTGGTTTCAAACCCACATCTTCCTGCAGTTTAATAAGCTCTGTTTCTACTTAAGCAATATTCGAGGTAAAAGGTGCAACAACAGGACATTCATCGTTGATGACATCAATCACTAAAGGATTCACAAGAAGTCCAAAACATGGCCTTAACTGTTTCAGTTTCTCAAAACTGCTCTCAAAATCATTATAAAGCGCTTTTAAGTTTCCTTCCTATTGTTTCAATTTACTGTCTTTAATTTCAACATCAGGAAAAGCAGTTATTCTTAATTTAAGGTTGGGAAAGTGGTAAAATTTCTTTGCTGCCGAATATCTCTGCAAAAGCTTTACTTTATTCTGAAAACTGATTGGTCAAGTTCAGTAATAAATAACAAAAAAAAGACACAATACCGTGACTGGAACGATACACAAATAACCCGCATATGAAAGAGAGAAGCTTACGACGACGTTTCGGTCCGACTTGGACCATTGACAAAGTCACACTGTGTGACTTTGTCAATGGTCAAAGTCGGACCGAAACGTCGTCGTAAGTTTCTCTCTTTTATGTGCGGGTTATTTGTGTATCTGTAATGAATTTGTTCCTTCCTTGAAGGTGATACATTACATCTGTGAAGAACATCAGATCCTGGACTCATTCGTGATCTTCTAGTTGTGGGTAATTCTTTTTCTTTTCTTTCATGAAAGCAGTGATTGGTTCAAAAAGCGCAGCAAACTTATTCAATAGATTGGAAGTTGATAGCCATCTTACAATACAGTAAATGGAAAGGTCATTTGGCTTTTCGTCAAGGTTTATCTCTTCAATAAAATTTCTAAATTCACGGTGCAAAAACGCACCGTGAATTTAGAAACTGTGAATGAAATTCATAGTTTCTGAAGCGCAGTTTATGACATTGTTAAACTTAAAGTGTTTACATACTTAATACTCAAGGTGGATGATACAGTGGATAAAGAGACATTCAGGATACTAGAGATCAAGTGTCAACTGCCCAACTTGGTCATTATTTTGAACTACCATAGCTGGTGCTCTGTTTGTTGCAATGCTAACAAGATTATACAATGGTAGTTGAGCATTTAATAAAGGTTTGTTATGTGCATTTTTGATGTCAGTACAGCTTGAGGTTTCTTTTCAGCTTATCAGGTCTAAGAATCCTTTTTCTACGTTTCCTTCGTTTGTAACAACGAGCAAATATAACAAGCTGGGAGAGGCATATCCTGAATGGCTGTAGATTCATCCATTACTAAGCTGAAAGCGACGCAGGTTTTCAGATCACTCAGCAGTGAACATACGTTTGTAGAACTCATTTGACAAATGAGTCTCTCGGTAGTGCAGCGGGAGATAAAAACTGGTTCTTTTTCCTGTTAAGTTCTGAGTTCTCTTGAGCGAGAATTCCAGTCACATCATTAGAATTCTTTTTCACAAATTCTCCATGAACGTATGGTAGTTTACTTGGAGAAATATTCCAAGCTATTACAAAACTAGCTTCAGTAGCCAAATCACTTTGCTTACAGAAGGAAAAATGGGCTATTTTGTGGAATTCAAATATTTTATTTTATGATTTTACTTCTGATTAAGATGCAAATATTTTATGATTACATTCGCTGTGACGCTTTAAATTACTGACTTTCAAGTGGTTGATGGTTGCATGACAGGTAAATCACAGAGCCTTTTCACCCTTAACCCCTCAAGGAAGGTTCCTTGATGCTGGTGAGCGGTTCTTGATCTAGGAAATTGGATCTGTTCTCCAGTTCCCTGAATTAAACCTGAATACCTTCCACATCTTCCCCCTCAGGCGTTGTATAATCTTACGGATTTAGCGCTTCCCCCTTGTTTATAATAATAATTTCACCCTTAACATTATAAGCAAAATTATCCTCCCACTGTTTGTTAAACTCTCTCTTTTTTGTTCGTATTTCCGTTTTATACTCTTCTGTTGCTCTGTCATTTTAAACAAGGGTTTTTATAACTTTAACTAAAATCAGTCTTAATCAGGAAAGTTCTAATCTACACTGAACTGCACAAGTTATGTTCTGCTACTGTCGCTGGTGCAAAACTGCATGAAGAGTGATGGCGCAGAGTGCAGTGGCGTCATCTGTGCTTGTTTTAAACATGTTTTGATTACGTTCAGCGAGTATAATTAAACAATAGTTTAGAACACATAATGCATATGGAAGTTTGAGAAGATAATGCTTCGGGAGCCGCGGTTTCTTCACCGTTGTTTTGTAACTTAGGTCATGAAGTGGGTAGTGGCAAAGTTTCACTTAATTTTAAATGGCCAAAGTTTCGACCATTTAAAATTAAGTAACAAAAAGGCACAATGCCATGACTGGAACTATACACAAATAACTCTCCTATGTGCGAGTTATTTGTGCAATCAAAATTATCCCGCTCCTTAGGATAATAAGTCTCTGCAAAGACTCTTTGGAATAACTGGATTTTGTCGTAGATTTTGCTGAAATTTTGCAGATGTGGTTGCCCCCTAAATGTCCTTACCCCAAAGTACATTTAGTTGAAGAGGCTTTTATCCTTGTCAAACGTCTCTTATGCGATGCTCACAAGATTTTTCAATGCATTTATCTTACAAGTTGATGCATGTGATTCCGGAAAGGGGACAGTGTTACTTCAAGCATCTAGTGAGAGAGCTCTGCTGCCCGTGGCTCATTATTCAGCCAAATACCAGGCCTATCAACAGGTCTACTCCACGACTGAGAAGGAAGCCCTTGTACATGCCCTGGAATATTTCTACATATTCTTGTTCAGCACACCTCATGTGTCACACCATCTTCAGTGACCACAATCCTCTGACCTACCTCAGCTCCATGAGGAACAAGAACAATCGTCTGATGCGCTGGGCAATGCGGTTGCAACCATAAAAATCTGACTATGCGTCATATTGCCAGCAAAGAGAAAGTGTTAGCAGACTCCCTCTCCAGAACGTAAGTTGGTAGGATGTTTATTGTATGTGTTGAGGAAAATGGGTAGTAATCACTTTTTTATTCCATATAGCAATAAAGTAAAATTTAAGTAAATTTGGCCATAAGCTTTTTTTTTTTTTTTTTGCTGAGTGTACACTTTGCTCCTCACACATATGTGACACTCAGCGTCACTTAGGGACTGTCTTAACGTCCTTCACACTCACGACAGCTGGTAACACTGGAAAACTATATATCGTTATGAGGCGTGAAGAAATTAAAGAGAATAAGCCGTTGTTGTTGGGTCAGTGTGTAGCCAGGATAACATTCACAAATATAGTTATATATTTATTTGATAACTAGGTATTTCTTGCTGAGGTGGAATTTAATGTATATACATATATACACGCCACATTTGTGAATGAGTTCCTTAATTTATTTTTTGTAGGTTACATATGTAGAAGAGGGATGTGTGTCTGTGTGAGTATATTTTGTATTTGTAAACATAATTTATACAAAAATGTTTACAGTCATATATCACTGATTCATTCTGGGACAGAGTCAAAGTACACACTGTACGGATAATAAAAATATACAGATGCACAAGAAATTTATGTTATAAGAAGAGGAAATAGTATATGATAATTTGAACACTCTCGATGCAATTACTGAAAATGTTAAGAAATTTAGCTCATAAGAATGGAGAGTCGGCATCAGTTTCCTGAATGGAAATTAGCCTGAATATAAAAACATGCATGGATGTATTCTTTTTATTAACACATCGGTTTTTTCCCACCAAGGCAGAGTACCCCAAAAAAGAAGAAACACTTTCATCATTATTCACTCCATCATTGTTTTGTCAGAGGCTCACTGACACTACAGTTTAAACACGGCAACATATATTCACCTGTCCTTCAGAGTGCAGGCACAGTACTTCCCACCTTCAGGACTCAAGTCCGGCTAAACACTTCCCTGAATCCGTTCATAAATGTTACTTTGCTCACACTCCAACAGCACGTCAGGCCATGAAAACCATTTGCTTCACTTGATCCTATCTAACACAAACACGTTTGCTGGAAGTATAAGCCCCTCGCAAACAAAGCCTCCTAACGCCTCTCCCTCCAACCCCTACCCCGCCTTCCATCCACAGCAGATTTATACGACCTAGTCATTCCATTTCATCCATCTATATAGTGAAATAATTAGCGGTGCTAAAATGAGAAGTCACGGTGAGTGAGGAAGGTGATGCTGAAGTTGAGTACCATCCATCCTCGGCTCTGGTCTAGTGATGTCCGGCAGGACGTTACTAAGGCAAGAAGAAGGTATGGGTGAGTTTCTCCAGCAGTAAGGTGAGAAGAGCGATGACAGATCCCACAAACAGCAGGTAAAAAGCTCCTTGAAGATGATCGATTCCAAGAACCACTTGATTATTTTCCTTTTGGAAAACCTCCAGTTAATTTTTAGCCATTTTTTATGATTATGAATATGGTGATGTGAACGGAAAGTCAAATTAGTTGACTGTTGTCAGACATATTGAAATAAAATTATTCAAACGTTTGTAATAGAAATGATGCAAATATATTATTACTTATGTTATAAGTGGCGTTACAAAGTGAAGGGTTATATTTATGTCACTTAAATAAGTCGAGAATGTGTAAGTGATGTTTACCTCTTTTATGGTTTGTAAAACTGGGTGAGAATCTAGCGCAGAAGTTTTCCTATTTTCCTTCACTCGTTTCTCTATCACATCATCAGTCCAGTATTTTATGATGCCAGCATCTTCTAAGCGAGATATTAGCTGTATAAATCGCTCTTTGAATGGCGAACCTTTTCTGAAAAATTAAAGATTCGCCATTAAACCGATTTTGCGTCATGAACCACATAAGTTGCCCAATGTTTTCTTAAATAGATGTTTTTGCGTATTGTAGATGACTTAATAAGAGTTGCATTAATTGTTACCTGTACGCCCATCCGAAGCAAGCTATAATATTCACTCCCTTGTTAGAGATGTAGACGGGTGTCTGTCCGCCTGCGTCTGTGTACCAAGACATAACTATGACGGTTATGTAGTTTTTGACGGCAATGATGGAATATCTCCCTGCTAGCACCTTTTTCAGAGCTTCTTTCAAAGTTAGCACCTGCGGTTGTTGTATTTGTAGCGAATATAAAAGAAAAATCAATAGCCACGTTTCTGTAGTATGAAAATAAATGAATTTCCACAAAGATCTTATCACATACAGAACAAAGCGAGATTTTGCTGCAGCATCTGCTTCTGTTTATTTCACAAACAATTATTACCAATGCGCTATGAAAACCTTTAACATGCTAGATATCTCACAGAAGTTTGAATTATCCAAGCAATTATTATTATGTCAGTAATTATTAAGGAATGTTTTGAAACTTACCTCCATTTCTTTATGTATTTGTTTCATCACAGGGTCTGTATGTTTTGAAAAATACTCAAACACTGATCCACTATAGAACCAGGGTTCACTACCCCATCTCCAGTTGCCCTCTCTCACCATATCCTGAAAGCTGTCCATCGTTGAAGACTTGTCCTGAACAGTCAAGTGGGCAATCAGGGAAGACTGAAACCCAGTACTGATGACCAAACAAAATAACAGCCACACTCCTACCAGCACCTGTGTCAACAGCTAGTATTAATTTTCAGATTTTTTTTTAATTGTACGTTAACAGATTTATGGTTGGTAAAGTGTATTCCTCACCATTTCTTAAGAAAAGAGAGAATTTCATTAGTTTTCTATATTTTATTTTTTTTTTTTTTTACACAAAGGTTTTACAAGGTTAGGTTACGGATTCATTCCCACTTCTCTTACTCTCTCTCTTCTTCTTTTTCTTCTTCATAACCAGAGGAACTAATCTTAAAAAAATGTAAACGAATCCTGGTATTTATCACTATACACTTCAGGCCAAATTGATGCTATACTAAGACGCTAGACTAATTCTATTTAGCTCTAGGAAATAATGAACATCCATTGGGCCTCCTCATTGATCTAAGAAGAGCTTTTGACATGTAGTTTACAATATATTGCTGCTTGAACTAGTACACAATGGTATGAGAAATCATGATCTTATTTTCATAAGTCTTACCTTACAGACAGACGGCAGCATGAAACTCATTTACCCAAAACAATCAACATAGATGTGCCACAGGGTAGCGTCCATGACCTACTATTATTTCTCATTTATATAAGTGACCTACAAAATACGTTCCAGGAACTTAAAACAGTCATGTTTGCAGATTACACAACATACATCATATATAATCCTGATTTAGTTGATCTCAATAATACGGTCTGCGACGTCCTCCTTAAAGACATCGCGGACCGTATTACATGTAAAATTAGGAAATGCTGTCCTACATTCTTGGTTTTTACTCTCGGCTCTTATAAGTTATTAAATCCCTTTTTGTAAATGTTAGAACCAAAGATGCAAAGAGGTTTGAAAGCTATCGGATACATTCAAGAAATCCTAGAATTAATTTTGCAAATTTGGGTAATGTTTATCATTATCAAATTGTAACCATAGTTCTCTCTCCGTGTGTATGTACTCACCTATTTGTACTCACCTATTTGTGGTTGCAAGGGTCGAGTCTTAGCTCCTGGCCCCGCCTCTTCACCGGTTGCTACTAGGCCCTCCCTCTCCCCGCTCCATGAGCTTTATCAAACCTCGTCTTAAAACTGTGTATGGTTCCTGCCTCCACTACGTCATTTTCTAGGCTATTCCACTGCCTTACAACTCTATGACTGAAGAAATACTTCTTACTATCTCTCTGACTCATTTGTGTCTTCAACTTCCAATTGTGGCCTCTTGTTTCTGTGTCCCCTCCCTGGAACATCCTGTCCTTGTCCACCTTGTCTATTCCACGCAGTATTTTATATGTCGTTATCATGTCTCCCCTGACCCTCCTGTCCTCCAGTGTGGTCAGGCCGATTTCCCTTAATCTTTCTTCATAGGACATTCCCCTTAGCTCTGGAACTAACCTTGTTGCAAACCTTTGTACTTTCTCTAGTTTCTTGACGTGCTTTATCAAGTGCGGGTTCCAAACAGGTGCTGCATTACTCCAGTATGGGCCTGACATACACGGTGTACAGTGTCTTGAATGATTCCTTACTAAGGTATCGGAATGCTTTTCTGAGGTTTGCCAGGCGCCCATATGCTGCAGCAGTTATCTGATTGATGTGTGCTTCCGGAGACATGCTCGGTGTTATACTCACCCCAAGATCTTTCTCCTTGAGTGAGGTTTGCAGTCTTTGGCCACCTAGCCTATACTCTGTCTGTGGTCTTCTGTGCCCTTCCCCTATCTTCATGACTTTGCATTTGGCAGGATTAAATTCGAGAAGCCATTTGCTGGACCAGGTGTCCAGTCTGTCCAGGTCTCTTTGAAGTCCTGCCTGTGTGTGTGTGTGTGTGTGTGTGTGTGTGTGTGTGTGTGTGTGTGTGTGTGTGTACTCACCTAGTTGAGGTTGCAGGGGTCGAGTCCAAGCTCCTGGCCCCGTCTCTTCACTGGTCGCTACTAGGTCACTCTCCCTGAACCATGAGCTTTATCGTACCTCTGCTTAAAGCTATGTATGGATCCTGCCTCCACTTCATCGCTTCTCAAACTATTCCACTTCCTGACTACTCTGTGGCTGAAGAAATACTTCCTAACATCCCTGTGATTCATCTGTGTCTTCAGCTTCCAACTGTGCCCCCTTGTTCCTGTGTTCAGTCTCTGGAACATCTTGTCTTTGTCCACCTTGTCAATTCCTCTCAGTATTTTGTAAGTCGTTATCATGTTCCCCCTATCTCTCCTGTCCTCCAGTGTCGTCAGGTTGATTTCCCTTAACCTCTCCTCATAGGACATACCTCTTAGCTCTGGGACTATTCTTGTTGCAAACCTTTGCAGTTTCTCTAGTTTCTTTACATGCTTGGCTAGGTGTGGGTTCCAAACTGGTGCCGCATACTCCAATATGGGCCTAACGTACACGGTGAACAGGGTCCTGAACGATTCCTTATTAAGATGTCGGAATGCTGTTCTGAGGTTTGACAGGCGCCCATATGCTGCAGCAGTTATTTGGTTGATGTGCGCTTCAGGAGATGTGCCTGGTGTTATACTCACCCCAAGATCTTTTTCCTTGAGTGAGGTTTCTAGTCTCTGGACCCTGGGGACGGGTACTCCGTCTGGGTCTTTTTTTGCCCTTCCCCAATCCTCATGATTTGCACTTGGTTGGTTTTGAAACTCCGGGCCCCCCAGTTGCTGAACCAGGTTGCGCCCGCCCAGACCCCTTTTTGAAATTTATGCCGGGGTCTTCGTTTCGAATAAACCTCTTCTCATAAACCCCTTCACTTTCATCTGCAAACAGGGAAAACCTGGAGATTTTTCCCTTCCGCTTTGTCGTTCAAAAAATACCAAAAACACCCACTGGCCCTTTGGGACTGCCCCTGTGGGACCCCGCTGGTCACGGTCCCCCACTCTACACCTCGCCACGTCCATTACTCGCTGCTTTTTTTTCCCCCCCTGAAAAAGTTTCCCTGATCCTTTTCCCAGTCCCTTTCCCTGTTATCCCTGCTTGGTTCAAATTTTTTGCACTAATCTCTTGTGTGGTATGTGTCAAACCCTTCTTGCAGCCCAAAAAAAATGAAAATCCCCCCACCCTTCTCTTTTTGGGCCCTTAGTGCTTTTCACCATTTTCTTTAGAACCCCAAGTAGGTTTGTGACACAGGATTTCCCGTTTTGGGAAACCATGTTGGCGGTGGTGATGAGATCTTTTCCTTTTTCTAGATGTTCCACCCATTCTTCTCCTGAAAAACTTTTCCCAAGGGATTTTCCATGCTATACATGTCGGGGCATTGGTCTGTAGTTTATTTGTTCATTTTCCGTCCCCTTTTTTTTTTAAAGTTTGGGACCCCCATTTTCTGTTTCCATCCCTCGGGAAATTCCCTGTTTCGATAGTGTATTGAATATTGTTTTTTGGGGTACACTTTGCGCCTCTCCCTCCCTCTCTCAGGCCCCAATGGGAGATGTTATTTGGCCCCATTCCCTTTTGAGGTACTAGTCATTTCGGGAAGCCTCTTCACTTTTCCTCGGTTGTGTTTTTACGGTGCCCCCCCCAAAAACCATGGGGGTGAAACCCCACCTCTCCGTTTTTCTGGACCCCCTTCTGTCTCCTCGGGAAAAACTTCTTTTAATCTCTTGTTGAGTTCCTCCCCATATTTCCCACGGTCATTTTTGTTGTCTCCCCCCCCCAATCCTTCCTTAGCCTGATTCCCTGGCCCTTTGAGGGTTTGGGTTTTTTCCCCTAAAGTGGCTGAAAAAAGAGCTTGGGTCAGTTTGGGGGGCTTTTTGTGCTTGTCGTTTTTCATTTGATTTGGGGCCCTCCCTTCTTATCTGGCATATTCTTTTTCGGGCTCTAGACTGCTCTCCTTAATCCCCTGGGCCCTTTTGGGCCTTTTTTAAAAATTTCTTCCCCCCCCTTTCCCACATTTGGTTTTTTGGCCCCCTTGCACCTTTGGGTGAACCATGGGCTCATTTTGGGCCCTTTTTCATTATTCCTTTTAAACCCTTGGGTAAAAAACCTCTCCTCAGCCTCCTTGCACTTTTGTTGCTACATATTCCTTTTCATTCTTTTAACTGGCCTTTCCCCGCCAGTTAAACTGTCCCCCTGAACCTCATTTCAGGGAAATTCCTCATTCCGGGGTAGTCCCCCTTTTCCCTTTTTTTTGGGTTTTTATTTGTCCGGCCTTTCCCGTTCCCCCCCCCTTGTAGCTCTACTCTGTATTTTAAAACTCAAAACCAATGATCGCTGGCCCCCCAAAGGGGTTTTTTCATATGTGATGTCCCCAATTTCTGCACTACTCAAGGGGAAAACCCAAAATCCCGTCTTGCTGGGGTTTTTCCCTCTCCTCTCTCTCTTGGAGTGTCCTTTTAAAGTGTTTGTAAACGAAGTTTTCCCGTACACCCCCATCATCTTAGCCCCCATTATTTTGGGCCCCTGGGCTCCAAGTTCTCCCAAATTTGAAACTCCTTTGGGGGTTAAAGTCCGGGCCCCTGGATCAGGAGCTTTGCCCCGCATGCAAGAGCTCTTCTGGCCACTGCAACCAGTGTGTCAACCATCGCTCTATTGCTCTCGTTTACTCTTGCCTTGGGGCCCCCTGCTGTTCTGTGGTGGGTTTAATCACTGGGAAATTTTCACCCTTTGGGGCCACCAGAGTGAAACGTTCCTGCTATGTAATCACTTTTTTCTCCGGGGTGGCTCCTTCTCCCGTCAAACAAAATTTTCCCTCGGTGTTTGATCAGCAATTTTCCAAATCCCCCACCCCCCCCCTTCCTTCTGTTTTTTTTAAAGGATCTGGTTTTCCCGCTGGGAAAAAGGGGGTCGGGTTTTCATACCCGGGAGCTTGGTTTTGTGAGCGCTATGATGTCTTTGGGGGATGCCTCTTTGGGGCTCTTTTGTGCCCCCTCCTCCCACTTGTTTGTTTTTTCCATCAGCGTTTGTTTACCCTTCCTTCCCGTTTCCTTTTCCAAAAAACTGTGCTTTTTGGGGGGGTGTGGGGGTGGGAAACCCGGTAGCTACCCGTGGGGTTTATGGTTGGGGGGTTTGGGGGGAAAACTGTGGGTTTTGGATTTTAAATTTTTTGTTGGGATGGTGTTTTTAGGTTGTGGGGGTTTGGGGGGATTTGTTGTGTGTGTGCTTGCCCCCGTTTCTCTGTTTGCTCTGAATTAAATTTGCTGGTTCCCTCCTTGTCTCCCCTTTTCCCAGCTCCTTTCGCTTTTTTGTCCTTTTTCCTCACCTTTAGCTGCTGGTCTCTTGTTTGTGTTTTGTCTTGTCTAGGAAAAACCTTCTTGTTTCTCTTCCCAGCTTTTTCAACCCTTTGGGTTTTTCCCTTTGGGGGATCCGTTCCACATGTTTCTGTCCTGAGAACGCTTGAAACGGTTTGGTTTTCCCCTTCAAATACCCCCGTTTCTCTGAAAAATTTTCGATCTATCCCTGTCCTTTTTTTTTCCCCCTTTTTTCGTGATGATTTTCTCAAATCCCCTTTCTTTCTTCCTGCCGTCTTTTAGTGTTTTGTCCTTTCCCTCTCTCCCCAAGCCCATGGAAATCCCCGTTTTTGCCCCTTTTCCCCCTCACATTGCCTCTCCCTTGTGGGCTCTGGTTTCCCGTCTGTATTTGGGCATTTTTTCTTAGTTTTTCCCGTGGCTCTTGGTAGCATGGTTTGGGGCCTCAGGGATTGACCTATCTCCCTCTCCTTCTGCACCCATCTGCTCTTCCCTTCCACTCTCTGGCCCTTCTTTGCAGGCTGATATGACCTTAGCATAATTCATATTTCCTTCCTTCCTGTTCAGCCTCTCAGCTTCTTATGGTGTGTCTTCTCTGGTCACTACCCCTGAGACTTGCTTCAGCCTGTTTACCTCAAATTCTAGGACCTTTACCCTGGCTACTGCAGTTTCGACTTGTGCCTCCCAATTCTTCTTCTCCTTCTCCAACCTCTTTTCCCATTTCACAGAGAGCTCTTTCTCCATTTTTTCAGAAAGCTCTCCTAATTTTCTCTCCCATTTTTGCTCTATCCTTTTCCACTGTTCCTCCATCCATTCCTTCCTACCAGTACCATTGTCATCTGATCTCTAATTCCTGCGAGTCCCAACCATTTTTTTTAATGAAAGAGAGAGAGAAAGAGAAAAAGAAAAAGGGGGAGAGAGTGCGAGAGAGGGAGAAAGAGAGAGAAGGGGAGCCTAGAAGGAGAGGAAAAGAAGGGAAAAAGGGGGAGAAAGTGAGAGAGAGGGAAAAGGTAAGAGAGAGGGGGAGTGACAAGGGAAGAGAGAGAAAAAAAAAAGAGGAAGAGAGAGAGAAAGAGAGGAAGAGAGGAAGAGGGAGAGGGAGAGAGAGAGAAAGAGAGAGAGAGAAAGAGTGAGAGGAAAAGAGAGAGGAAGAGAGAGAGGAGAGAGAGAGGATGAAAGGGGGGAGAGAGAGAGAGAGGAGAGAGAGAGAGAGAGAGAGAGAGAGAGAAGAGAGAGAGGAGAGAGGAGAGAGAGAGAGAGAGAGAGAGAGAGAGGAGAGAGAGAGAGAGAAGGAGAGAGAGAGAGGAGAGAGAGAGAGAGAGAGAGAGTGAGGAGAGGAGAGGGAGAGAGATGGGGGGAAAGGAAGGGTTATAGGGTCACTTCACAGGAAGGTGTAAAATCCTGTATATGTGTGAGTGTGTCTGTATGTGTGTGTGTGTGTGTGTGTGTGTGTAAGTGTGTGTGTGTGTGTGTGTGTGAGTGTGTTGTGTGTGTGTGTGTGTGTGTGTGTGTGTGTGTGTATGTGTGTGTGTGTGTGTGTGTATGTGTGCATATGTACTCACCTAATTGTTACTCACCTAATTTTGGTTGCAGGGGTCGAGACTCAGCTCCTGGCCCCGCCTCTTCACTGATCGCTACTGGGTCCTCTCTCTGCTTCCTGAGCTTTGTCATACCTCTTCTTAAAACTATGTATGGTTCCTGCCTCCACTACTTCACTTGCTAGGCTATTCCACTTGCTGACAACTCTATGACTGAAGAAATACTTCCTAACGTCCCTGTGACTCGTCTGAGTCTTCAGCTTCCAGTTGTGGCCCCTTGTCCCTGTGTCCCCTCTCTGGAACATCCTATCTCTGTCCACCTTGTCTATTCCCCGCAGTATCTTGTATGTCGTTATCATGTCTCACTGACCCTTCTGTCCTCAGTGTCGTCAGTGCGATTTCCCTTAACCTTCTCGTACGATATTCCCTTGAGCTCTGGGACTAGCCTTGTCGCAAACCTTTGTACTTTCTCTAACTTCTTGACGTGCTTGACCAGGTGTGGGTTCCAGATGGTGCTGCATACTCCAGTATGGGCCTAACATACACAGTGTACAGTGTCTTGAACGATTCTTATTAAGGTATGGGAACGCTATTCTCAGGTTTGCCAGGCACCCGTTGCTGCAGCGGTTATTTGGTTGATGTGTGCCTCCGGTGATGTGCTCGGTGTTATGGTCACCCGAAGGTCTTTCTCCCTGAATGAGGTCTGTAGTCTTTGTCCACCTAGCCTATACTCTGTCTGCAGTCTTCTTGCCCTCCCCAATCTTCATGACTTTGCATTTGGCTGGATTGAATTCGAGAAGCCGGTTACTGGACCACATGTCCAGCCTGTCCAGGTCTCTTTGCAGTCCTGCCTCATCCTCGTCCGATTTAATTCTTCTCATCAACTTCACATCATCTGCGAACAGGGACACTTCAGAGTCTATTCCTTCGATCATGTCGTTCACATATATCAAAAATAGCACTGGTCCTAAAACTGACCCCTGTGGGACCCCGCTCGTAACAGGCGCCCACTGTGATACCTCTTCACGTACCATGACTCGTTGCTGCCTCCCTGTCAGGTATTCCCTTATCCATTGCTGTGCCCTCCCTTTTACATGAGCCTGATCCTCCAGCTTCTGCACTAATCTCTTGTGGGGAACTGTGTCAAAAGCCTTCCTGCAGTCTAGGAAAATGCAATCTACCCACCCCTATCTCTCGTGTCTTACTTCTGTTACCTGTCATAAAACTCCAGGAGGTTTGTGATACAAGATTTGCCTTCCATGAACCCATGCTGGTTTTCATTTATAATCTTGTTCCTTTCCAGGTGTTCGACCACTCTCCTCCTGATAATCTTCTCCATGAATTTGCGCACAATACATGTCAGAGACACAGGTCTGTAGTTTTAGTGCCTCGTTTCTGTTTCCTTTCTTAAATATGAGGACTACATTAGCTGTCTTCCATTTCTCAGGTAGTTGCCCAGTTTCAAGGGATGTGTTGAAGATTGTGGTTAGAGGCACGCACAGCATCTCTGCCCCTTCTCTAAGGACCCATGGGGAGATGTTGTCCGGTCCCATCGCCTTTGAGGTGTCAAGGTCACTTAAGAGCTTCTTCACCTCCTCCTCAGTTGTTCGTATGTCATCCAACACTTGTTGGTATATTCCTCTTGATGTTCCCTTCTGTGCTGTCTTCCCACAGCCCTTCCTGTCTCTACTGTAAAAAACTTCCTTAAATCTCCTGTTCAGCTCCTCACATACTTCCTGATCATTTCTTGTGAGTTCTCCACCTTCTGTCCTTAATTTTGTGTGTGTGTGTGTGTGTGTGTGTGTGTGTGTGGTGTGTGCTACAGCTATTCAAGTGCCTAACAGCAGAGCTGTTCTCACTTAGTGTATGTGCATATGTTTATGTAAACAGTCCTTATTTCCCACGTATGTACTAGTTTATGTACCCGATCTTTTGGGTTTCCCCACTGTACTGTCTTATGCGTTTAAAATTACGTTCAAAAATAAATACACTACGCTTCGCCTATATGCCGCTTCTCTAAATCCTTTTAAATTCCAGTAAATGCTGCTTATTCTAATTCTAATAGCTCGAGGAGAGTGCCCCCCAAATTTCCCAGCTAGAGACAGGTACTATTGCCCCCATGCAACTCAAACTAGGTGAATATTACTTGCGGATGGCAGTGGAGTAACGTTGCGGGTCTGTCCTGTCCCAGAAGTTGAAGAAGTTTAATGCTTCTCGGTAATTTTTCCACTAACTTCCTGTATGCACTATAGTCTCTAGCTTTTCTAATTTTTTCACTCACTCACTGTATTTACTGACACATCTATACATATCTCTTTTCTCCCTTGTCTTGAGTCGCAATTATTCTTCAAATACCCCACTGCGTTATTATGGCAACACTATTTAGGCCTGACACAACCGTTCACCCTTCCAACGGTCCCCACTAAACACTCAGCCACTATTTCCTTTGTTTTCTTTTCTGTGATCACTTATATATCCTTTTTTCGGGGCTTAAGAGATTATATGCACTCTCATGCGTGCACACGCCTATATCCCACACTCTATTCCTTATGGCACAGTCAGAAATTACCACCAAAACACGAGCTCAAACCGCGTGACTCCTCCACGAGTGTGTGTGTGTGTGTGTGTGTGTGTGTGTGTGTGTGTGTGTGTGTGTGTGTGTGTGTGTTTGTGTGTGTGTGTGTGCACTCACCTATTTGTGGTTGCAGGGGTCGAGTCCTAGCTCCTGGCCCCGCCTCTTCACCGGTTGCTACTAGGCCCTCTCTCTCCCCGCTCCATGAGCTTTATCAAACCTCGTCTTAAAACTGTGTATGGTTCCTGCCTCCACTACGTCATTTTCTAGGCTATTCCACTGCCTTACAACTCTATGACTGAAGAAATACTTCCTACTATCTCTCTGACTCATTTGTGTCTTCAACTTCCAATTGTGGCCTCTTGTTTCTGTGTCCCCTCCCTGGAACATCCTGTCTTTGTCCACCTTGTCTATTCCATGCAGTATTTTATATGTCGTTATCATGTCCCCCCTGACCCTCCTGTCCCAGTGTGGTCAGGCCGTTTTCCCCTTAATCTTTCTATGGACTTTCCCCCTTGGGCTCGGAAAACAAACCTTGTCGCAAACTTTGTACTTTCTTAGTTTCTTGACGTGCTTTTCAAGTGCGGGTTAAAACGGGTCTGCATACTCCATTTGGGGCCTAAATACAGGGGTACAGGTCTTGAATGTTCCTTAAAGGTTCGGAATGTGTTCTCGGGTTTGCCGGCGCCCATATGTGCAGCAGTTATCTGATTGAGTTGCTTCCGGAAACATGCTCGGGTTATTCCCCCCAAAGATCTTTCCCCTTGGTGAGGTTTGCAGTCTTTGGCCCCCTGCCTATACTCTGTCTGGGGTCTTCTGTGCCCCCCCCCCATTTTGACTTTGCATTTGGCAGGTTTAAAATTTCGAGAAGCCTTTTGCTGGCCCGGTTTTGTTCAGTCTGTCCAGGTCTCTTTGAAGTCCTGCCTGGCCCTTCAGAAAATTTCCCCTCTTAATTCACATCATTGCAAACAGGGACCTTTGAGTTCCCCCTTCCGTCTTGTGTTCACAATACCAAAAAAGCACTGGTCCTAGGACCGACCCTTGGCCCCCGTCACCCAAGGTGCCCACTGTGAACTCATTATGTACCATGACTCGTTGTTGCCTCCCTGTCAGGTATTCTCTGATCCATTGCAGTCCCCTTCCCTGTTATATGCCCCTAATGTCTAGCTTCTGCACAATCTTTGTGGGAATGTGTCAAAGGCCTTTTGCAGCCCAAAGAAGATGCAATAACCCCACCCCTCTCTCTTTTGTCTTATTCTGTTTTTTATCTAAAACTCCAAAAGGTTTGTGAAAAAGGTTTTTGCCTTCCTGAATCCGTGTGGTTGGCTTTTATACCCCGTTCCGTTCCAGGTGCTCACCACTCTCCCCCTGATAATCTTCTCCATAATTTTGCATCTATACACTCATGACATGGTCATAGTTTGTCCCCCTTTTTTCTTTTCCCCTTTTTTTAAAAATGGGAATCATTTTGCCGTCTTCCATCCCTCGGGGTAGTTCCCCAGTTTCCAGGGAGTTTGAAGATTGTGGTAAGTGGCATGACAACATATCTGCCCCCTTTTAAAGGCCCCAGGGGGAGTGTTGTCTGGCCCCTTTTGCCTTTGAGGTATCGATGTCCCTTAGCAGTTTCTTCACCTCCCCCTCTCTGTATGTTTTGTGTAAACTTGTTGGTGTTTTCCCCTTGTGGTGTCCCGTCTGGTCTGCCCCCCCAGAGCCCTTTCCCTGTTTCTCGTAAATATTTCCCTAAATCTTTGTTTAGCCCCTCACATACCTCTTGATCGTTTCTTGTGAGTTCTCCCCCTTTTCTTTCCTCACCTTATCACCTGGTCCTTGACGTTGTCTTCCCCTAAGTGGCTTAAGCAGTTTCGGGTCAGTTTTGACTTTCGGCTATGTGTTTTCTTACTGTCGCTGGGCCTCCCCCCTTATCTGTGCATACTCGTTTCTGGCTCTTTACAAATCCCCTTGTTTTCCTGGGTCCTATGCCCCCTGTCCTTTTATCTTGTTGCACTTAGTTTTTGCCTCCCTCACCTTCGGGTAAACCAAGGATCGTTTGGGGCTTCCTATTATTTCCGTTTCCCTGGGAACAAAACTTTCCTCTGCCTCCTTGCACTTTTTGCCCATTTCCATCATCTGTTTACTGATTTTCCTCCCTTTTCTCTGTCCATGAACCCCCTGGGAAAGTTTTCATACCTGTGTAGCCCCCCCTTTTATAGTTTGGCCTGTCCCTTCCCGTTCTGTTACCTTCTCCACTTGAAAACTTACTATTAGTCAAAATCAGAACCCATGATCGCTAGTCCGGGGGGCCTTCATAAGTGATGCCTCAATGCTGAACGCTCAGGGTGAAAACAAGATCCAGTTTGCTGGTCATCCCCCCCTTCTTTCTGGTTTGTCCGGGACAGTTGATGCTGGGGTTTTCCAAAAGTCCCAATCCTCATCTTGGCTCCCTGTTTCGGGCCCCCATGTGGCTCGGTTTTCCCAGTCGATCCCCCGGGGGTTGAAATCGCCCATTACCAGTAACTTTGCTCGCTCGAGGGGAGCTCTTTTGCCACCTCAGCCGTGTGTCCACCATCACCCTGTTTTTTTCTTCGTATCCTCTCTTGGCCCCCTACATTTCTGTGGTGGGTTATCTCACCCCAAGACTCTTTATGTTCTCGGATGAATTGTACTACAATGTGTCTTTTTCCCCAAATCATGTCCATGCCTTCCTTTCCTCAATTTCCCCATGGTGTTTTTGGCATGCAACCCCCCTCCCCTTATCCTTCTATTTTTCCCTCAGGATCTGAATCCGTTGGGAAGATTGTGTTGTTATTGTCTCAGCGAGTTTTGTTTCTGGGGATGCTATGATGTCTGGGGTTTTTTTTACTGATTCTTTCATTCCATCCTATGTTTATTATTATTCACCCGCGTTTGGTCCCAAAACCCTTTTAGTTTCTTTTTTATTTTGTGGTATGCAAGAATTTTGGGGGGTTGGGGGGGCGAGACCCTTTGGGGGGGCCTTTTGGGGGCTGTGGTGTAGGGGGTTTGTGTTGAGGGGGGGGGGGGTCGAATGCCCATAATGGACAGCTTTTGGGGGGAGGTTTGTGTTATGGGGATTGGTGGCAGGGGGAACAGTGAGTGGGTTGTGTATAGGTTGCTCAGTTGCGTTGGGAATGTCGCGGGTGAGTCTTTTGGTGGGAGATTCTGTGGGGTGTGTTTGCCCTTCCTCCTGTGTCTGGGTCCTGTCATTTTCATTGCTTCTTGTTCCTCCTTGCGTCTCTGTCCCCTCTCTTTCGTGTGTCCTTTCTTCTTGTGTTTTGTCGCGGTCGAGGTATCCCTTTCGGACCCTCTTTGTCCTCAGTTTGCTTTCTTTGCAAATCCGGGTTTTTGAACTGTTTTTCCCCTTTAAAAGTTACTCGACAGGCCGTATCCTTCCATCGCAAAACCCCCCAATTCTCTAAAAATTTGTCCCTGGGTATATTGCCCCCCCCTATTGTTTCATGATTTCCTTCAAACATTTTTTTCTCCTCCCGTTTTATTTTTTCAAAATTGGCCCCTTGGCTTCTTGGAGCCGACACAAAAATGACCCCGCCCTTTTTTCCCCCCACTAGTCTCCATTGCGTCCCCTGAGGCATTTTATTTCCTTTTTCCCTTGACATGTTTTGCCTTTAGTCCCCGTCATATCTGAAATTCTATTCTCAGTGGGCTGTCTTTCCGACAGCTGTCCCCTTGCTACTGCGTTGGTGTTAGAATCTTGCATATAGCTACCCCATTGTTTCGGACCTGTGTTTGATTTAGTGTGCTCGTCGTCTTTTCCTGGCCCCAGGGGTCTGATAGGGCTTTATGTTCGGGATGTCTCCGTTGTTGCTTACCATCCCTTGTCGTGCCCGACTTTGAATTTCTGATGTCACACCTGAATTTTATTTGCTCTCTATCTGTTTAGGGTTTGCAGTTTCTCTTCTAACACGTATCCCAGCTTTGTGTAAGACCCGTACTTCCCACTTCCCGCACTCTTCAGTATTGCTCCCCCATTTTTTTCCAAACTCTACATTTCCTTCCCCACTCTTCCTCCCTTTTTTGGGCTCTAGCTCCCCGTTTTCCTCCCCGGGGTTTGCCACCAGATCTTGGGTTTCCCTCCCCTTAAGGCCCCCCATTTTTTTTTTTTTTTTTTTTTTTACTTTTTATTTACCAAGACAGAAGGCTAGAGGAGGGAGAGGGTTTTTGGGGGAGAGGAGAGAGGGTAGAAAGAGGGAGAGGAGGAGAGGAAAGGGAGAAAGAGGGGAGAGAGGGGAGTATGGGGGGAGGGGTTTAAAACCAAGGGGGGGGGAGGAAATGTGAGGGGGGAGAGAAAAGGTAGAGAGAGGGAGAAAAGAGGGGGGGGAGAGGGAAGAAAAAGGGGGAGGGGGGGGAGAAAGGAGGGAGAAGGCTATGAGAGGGGAGAAAAGCGAGGGAGGGAAAAGGTAAGGTCTGTGGGGGAGGCAGTCAATTCCCAAAGGATCGCTGTGTGTACTCACCCAGTTGTGGTTTCGGGGTCGAGACCCCGCTCCTGGCCCCGGTGTTTTATGGTGTGCGGCGTGTGTGTGTGTGTGAGCAGTCAGTTGTTTATATGTCCCAGAAATACAATTCACTTCTGGATCCGTAATACTAATGAGATCACTAACATGAAGTGTTCTAATTATAATCTAGGTGTGTTAAAAAGTCTTCTTTCACCCGTTATGTACTCCTTTTTCTACTGTGTGGGAGGGAGAAAGGGGGTGGGGGGAGAGAGAAAGGGTAGAAAAAGGGGAGGGGGAGAGAGAAAGGGTGAAAGAGGGGAGAAGGGAGAGGTTGGGGGTGAGGTAAGACCAAGGGGGAGAGAGAGAAATGTGAGGGGGAAGGGGAAAAAGGGGAGAGGGGGAAAAAAGGGAAGGGGAGAAAAGAGGAAGGGGGAAGGAGGGAAAAAGGTTTGGGGGGAAAAAACGCGAGGGAGGGGAAAGGAAGAGGTCTGTGGGGGGGAGACGGTAAATTCCCAAGGATCAGCTGTGTGTACTCACCTGTTGTGGTTTTAGGGGTCGAGACCCCCCTTTCCCGGCCCGAGTGTGTATGTGTGTGCGCGCGTGTGTGTGTGTGTGAGACGTTTAGTTTTTATAGTCCCAGAAAACAAATTCACTTCTGTGTATCCCCTAATACTATGAGTACCATTAACACTGAAATAGTTTAATAATATAATACTGCGGTGTTAAAAAGTCATTCTTTACTGTTTAACCCTGTGTACCCCGTACTTGCTTTCAGTTGTACTGTCTTTTGTTCCTAGACCATTTTTCTTCGAAACGTTGTCAGGGCTGTGTCCCATTAGCCCGACTTAATCCTCCCCGCTTAATCCTTACTCCTACAAAGTTTATCTTCCTATACTGCTAGGTGTTGTGTGTTGATAATCGCCCGGAGGGGTTTGATATCGGTTCCAGGACCCCTGGGCCGGCTCTATCACTCAGCTCCCCGCCAAAAACCAAAACAGGTGATTTGATTACTGGTCAGAGGGGAGTCCCTCCAGATGCTGATGTCGATGCTCGCTGTCGATGCTTGCTGTACGATGACTCGTGCACCTCGCCCTTCCGCCGTGGCTTCTTCGCTATTCTTTTTTCTCGTTGCCCCTTTTTAGTCTCTTTTTCCAACTTTCACTTGTATATGCTACTTTGTATCTGCTACTTTGTGTGTGTGTATGTGTGTGTGTGTGTTTGGTGTGGAAGTTTGTTTGTGTGTGTGTGTGTGTGTGTGTGTGTGTGTGTGTTGTGTGTGTGTGTGTATCCCTAGTTGTACACCTAGTTGAGGTTGCGGGGGTGGTCCCAGTTGTGTGTTGTGTGTGTTGTGTAAGTGGGTGTTGTGTGCGTGTGTGTGTGTTGTGTGTGTGTGTGTGTTTATGACCTAATTGTACTACCCAAAATTTTGGTTCAGGGGGGCGAGACTAGCTCCGGCCCGCTTTTTTACTGAACCCTAAGGTCCTTCTCCCCCGCTCATGAGCTTTATATACCCATCTAAAACCCATGTATGGTTCCGCCTCCCTATCGCATTTTCTAGCTATTCCACTTCCTGACTACTTTATGACTGAAGAAATACTTCCTAACATCCCTGTGACTCATCTGAGTCTTCAACTTCCAAGAGTGACCCCTAGTTTCTGTGTCCCCTCTCTGGAACATCTCTCTGTCCACCTTGTCGTAATCATGTGTCCCCTAACCCTCCTGTCCACCAGTGTCGTCAGGCCGATTTCCCTTAACCTTTCTTCGCAGGACATTCCCCTGAGCTCTGGAACTAACCTTGTCGGCAGACCTTAGCACTTTATCTAATTTCTTAACGTGTTTGACCCGGTGCGTGTTCCAAACTGGTGCTGCATACTCCAGACCCTTCCTCGTACGACATTCCCTTGAGCTCTGGGACTAGCCTTGTTGCAAACCTTTGTACTTTCTCTAACTTCTTGACGTGCTTGATCAGGTGTGGGTTCCAGACTGGTGCTGCATACTCCAGTATGGGCCTGACGTACACGGTAGACAATGTCTTGAAAGATTCCTTGCTTAGGTATCAGAACTGTAATCTCAGGTTTTGCCAGGAGCCCATACGCTGCAGCAGTTATCTGGTTGATGTGTGCTTCCCGGAGACGTGCTCGGTGCTAGTTCACCCCAAGAACTTTCTCCTTGAGCGATGTTTCCAGTCTTTGGCCAACTAGCCTATTCTCTGTATGCGGTCCTCTTCGCCCTTCTATGATCTTCATGACTTTGCGTTTGGCAGGGTTGAATTCGAGAAGCCAGTTGCTGGAAAAATGTCCAGCCTGTCCAGGTCTCTTTGAAGTCGTGCCTGATCCTCATCTGATTTAATTCTCCTCATTAACTTCACATCATCTGCGAACAGGGACACCTCTGAGTCTATCCTTTCCATCTTTTCATTCACATATACCAAAAATAGCATGGTCCTAGGACAGACCCCTGTGGGACCCCGCTCGTCACAGATGCCCACTGTTGGATACTCATCCCGTCCTATGACTCGTTGTTGCCTCCCTTTAAGGTATTCTCTGATCCATTGCAGTTCCCTTCCCGTTTTATACGCGCCTGATCCTCTTGTTCTGCACTAATCTCTTGTGAGGAACTGTGTCGAAGGCCTTCTTGCAGTCCAAGAAAATGCGTGTGTGTTTGCGTGTGTGTGTGTGTGTGTGTGTGTGTGTGTGTGTGTGTGTTGTGTGTGTTGTGTTGTGTGTGTGTGTGTGTGTGTGTGTGTGTGTGTGTGTGTGTGTACTCACCTAACAGTGGTTGCAGGGGTCGAGACTCAGCTCCTGGCTCCCCCCTTTCACTGATCGCTACTAGGTCCTTTCTCGCCCTGCTCCGTGAGCTTTATCATTACCTCGTCTTAAAGCTATGTAAGGTTCCTGCCTCCGCTACATCACTTGCTAGACTATTCCACTTCCTGACAACTCTATGACTGAAGAAATACTTCCTAACATCCCTTTGACTCATCTGAGTCTTCAACTTCAAACTGTGACCCCCTTGTTGCTGTGCACCATCTCTGGAACATTCTGTCTCTGTCCATCTTGTCTATTCCTCTCAGTATTTTATATATCGTTATCGTATCCCCCCCTATCTCTCCTGTCCTCCACTGTCATCAGGTAGAATTCCCTTAAACTCTCCTCATAGGACATACCCTTAGCTCCGCTACTAGTCTTGTTGCAATCCTATGCATTTTTTGTTCTAGTTTCCTAACGTGTTTGGCTAGGTGTGGGTTCCAAACTGATGCTGCATACTCCAATATAGGCCTAACGTACACAATGTACAGGGTCTTGACAGGGTTAAATTCTAGGAGCCAGTTGTTGGACCAGGCTTGCATCCTGTCCATGTCTCTTTGCTGTCCTGCCTGATCCACATCCCATTTAATTCTCCTCATTATCTTGACATCATCTGCAAACAGGGACAATTTTGAGACTATCCCTTGCGTCATATCATTCACATATACTAAAAATAGCACTGGTCCGAGAACTTACCACTGTGGAGCCCCGTTCGTCACAGGTTCCCACTATGGACACCTCGTCATGTTCCATGATTCGTTACTGCCTCCCTGCCAGATATTTGCTGATAAATTGCAGTGCCCTTGCTGTTATGCGTGCCTGATTCTCTTAGTTATGCACTGATCTCTTGTGAGTAACTGTGTCGACGACCTTCTTGCAGTCCAAGAAAATGTAATCTATTCACCCCTCTCTCTTGTATCTTACTTCTGTTACCTCGTCACAAAACTCCTGTAGGATTGTGACACAGGAATTTCCTTCAGTGCTGGTTGTTGTTTAAAAGCTTGTTCAGCTCTGGGTTCTCCACCACTCTCCTCCTGATAATCTTCTCAATAACTTTGCATACTATAAACGTCAGTGACACTCGTCGCACTGGACACACATTGTGTGTGTGTGTGTGTGTGTGCGTGTGTGTGTGTGTGTGTGTGTGTGTGTGTGTTTTACTTGTTGTTGTTGTCACAGGCACTTGTCATGTTTTGTGTGTGTTATTATATCAACTCAGATATTAATGAAAGAATAAGAACAGCTTTTACTCTTCCTGCATTATTGATAGAGGGTCTGATGGCGGAGTGTTGAGGAGTGCGCCCCAGCCATAAAGAAATGCAGCCATGAAATTGATGCTTCTCTCTCCAGCTGCCCAGCTCCAAGCTCTCTGCAGGATCCATAGCGCCACGCCCCACGCCACCACACTTACCAGCAGTGCCACCCAAAGCTCGCCTGTAGGAGGCAAGTAACAAATGTTCTATTGAGACAGAAAGATCAGTCTGAAAATGATTGTTTTAACAGTAAATATTATCATTATAAGGGAAAATACATTTACATACTGTTGAAGACTTTTATTAAAGGAAACGTTAAATGTCATTGCAAAACGTTTCCTTTAATAAATGTCGAAACTGAAAAAAGTGTCCTTTTCCCCAGACTAACTACGATTATTATGATTCATATATTGATTATAACAAAGAAACGTCAAAGTATTCCTCTTGACGTTAGTAAAAGAGAGAAAAACAGTAAGACTTACTTCTGAAGGGTCTGACTACGGCGAGGTGTTCGGGCAGCACAGAAGGCTTCAAAGAAACTAAAACAAATAAATCGCCAGGATAGACCCTTGCAAAGTCAGTCACCTTAAGTCGTCCTGATGTAGGTGTCACTATAGTGCAGAAATCCGCCTCTTCACGCTGAAGATGGCCAATCAAACCCGTGAAGCTTCCATTCATTTCATCGCCAAATGCTTTCGACTCAGAAACCTTGAAGCTAGAAGGAAAATGGAATTCAGTAATTTTTCAGTATATAAAGCAGTAAAAGATTATATTTCAGTTTAAGAACATAATATAATTATTTTTCTTACACAGTTGTTTTCGTTCTGTGAGAGATGAGTCACAGAAGAAAATACTTTGATCATCACTTACTCTGTGATATAATTTCAGCAGAATTATAACGATTTAGTGATTTGTATTTATTATTTTGGTTATTTGCCTAGACATACGTATTAAGCAGAAGTAATTTGGTCAAATATAGTTTATCCAGAAACTGACCTAGTTAACAACCTAACATGTGAGTGAAACATCGTGGAATCTAAACTTTCACTTCTTTAAGTGACTTTGTACCGTCATTATTTATTACTCATATGATTTTCAAAATTTTTTTTTCATAAAAAATAGTGTATCGTTTTTCCTGTCTCCTTCATATTGCTGTAATTGGAAGATCATTACTTATTTTAAAATACCTGTCAGTTGTCCTCTTGTCTAGTATTATCATTTAAATTTTTTGATCTAAGGTTCTGAGATGTCTTTAACAGGACGTAACAGTGTGTACTCATATATGTACTCAACTATATGTGGTTGCAAGGTCGAGTCATAGCTCCTGGCCCCCCCTCTGTACTGGTCGATACTAATTCACTCTCTCCCTGCTCCATGATCTTTTCTACCTCTTCTTAAAGTTATTTATGGAACTTGCTTCCACTATTTCACTCTCCAGATTATTCCCCTTTTTGACAACTCTAAGACTAAAGAAATACTTTCTAACATCCCTATGACTCATCTGGGTTTTCAGCTTCCAATTGTGTCCCCTTGTTTCTGTATCCCCTTTTCTGAAACATTCGATCCCTATCCACCTAGTCAATGCCTCTCGTATATTATAGGTTGTTATCATGTCACCTCTGTCCCCCCTATCCTCTAGTGTCATCAGGTTGAGTTCCTTAACCTCTCCTCATATTACATGCCCCCCAGTTCCGGGGACTAATCGTGTTGCAAATTTTGCATTTTTTCCAATTTCGTGACGTGTTTGACTAAGTGAGGGTTCCCCTACTGGCGCTGCTTTTTCCAGTATAGGCCTTACGTACACGGTGTACGATGTCATGAATGACTCCTTACTCAGATGTCTAAAAGCCAATCTCCAGGTTTGCCAATTTCCCTATGCTGCAGCGTTATTTGATTGATATGTGCTTCAGGGGACATGTTCGTTATAATGCTTCCTCAAGATCCTTTTCTTTAATTTACGCTTGCAGCTTTTGATTTCCTAACCTTACTCAGTCTGAGGTCTTCTGTGTCCTTCCCCAATTTCATGCCCTTATACTTACGGGGGTTTAAAACTCAAGGGGGTTTTCATTTGTCAGACCTTACTTGTAGTCTGCCCAGACCCCCTTTTAAAATCTTAACTGTCCTCGCCCACTTGTATTCTCCTCATCAGTTTCACTCATCAGCGAACAGGGCATTTGGGAAATTTTTCCTTCCACCATGTCATTCCGATTAAAAAAGAAACAGCACCCGGGGCCTTTTGGGCTGAAACCCTTTTGGAAACCCCCCTCGGCCCCTGGCCCCCCCCGGGCCTTCAGCCCCGCAACCCAAAACAGGGTTTTTTTCCCTTTCCTTTTCAGGTTTTTCCCCGTCCATTGCAGTTTTTTTTTTCCCCCGTTATTTCCCGCCCGCTCCCCTAATTTTTTCACCCCGGGCTCTTTTGTGGGGACTGTGCAAAAACCCTCTTGCAGTTAAAAAAATTTCAGTCTAACCCCTCCCTCTTCTTTCCGGGTTTTTTTTTTTTACCTTCTGTTTTGAACTAAAATAAAATTTGTTTAGACAGGTTTCCCATCTCTGAAGCCATGTTTTACTGTCATGGGAAAGGCCCCAAAAAACTGGGGAATTTTATTTTCCTTTTTAAAAAAAAAAAGAAAAAACTACCCGTTTTATAAATTCAAATTTTTTCTCAAAGTTAAATTACTTTCAAAACCAAATAAATACCCAAAAAAACTGAACATATAAAATTGTTACTAAATGTTACTCACATTATATCACACAAATGTTAAACCTAACTTTGTTATTTTTTTTAAATACACTACCTAACAGAATACTCCATTCTATGCATGCAATGCATGCAACCATAGGACCTGTCTTTGTAATACTCATTTGTATTTTATAGTTATCTGTTTACAATAATGTCTTATCGCTGATTTCATCATTGCTTAGTTAATCTTAAGTTAATTTTAAGCCAGCCCGTAATGCTATGCATATAAGTGGCTTTGGCATGCTGCTCTTACCTGTATTTTTTGTACCACAGTTTGTATGCTAAATTTCTAAATAAATAAATAAATAAATGTGTTCCACCACTCTTCTCCTGATAATCTTTTCCACAACTTTACATACTATACAAGTCAGTGACACTGGTCTGTAGTTTAACGCTGCGCGCGCGCGCGTCCGTGTGTGTGTGTGTGTGTGTGTGTGTGTGTGTGTGTGTGTGTGTGTGTACTCACCTATTTGTACTCACCTATTTGTGGTTGCAGGGGTCAATTCATAGCTCCTGGCCCCGCCTCTTCACTGATTGCTACTAGGTCCTCTCTCTCCCTGCTCCATGAGCTTTATCATACCTCGACTTAAAACTATATATGGTTCCCGCCTCCACTACTTCACTTTCTAGGCTATTCCACGACTTGACTACTCAGTGACTGAAGAAATGTGTGTGTGTGTACTCACCTAGTTGTACTCACCTAGTTGAGGTTGCGGGGGTCGAGTCCGAGCTCCTTGCCCCGACTCTTCACTGATCGCTACTAGGTCACTCTCCCTGAGCCGTGAGCTTTAT
>NC_069418.1:55914562-55922062 GCF_026875155.1 Cherax quadricarinatus | reverse complement strand
GATTCATCTGTGTCTTCAACTTCCAACTGGGTCTCCTTGTTGCTGTGTCCCATCTCTGGAACATCCTGTCTTTGTCCACTTTGTCGTGTGTGTGTGTGTGTGTGTGTATGTACTTATTTGTACTCATTTATGCCTGTAGGAGGTAGGGTCACAGTTCCTTGTCTTGCTACTATGTTGGTTGCTAATCGATGCACTCTCTCCCTGCTCCATGTGCTTTGTCATATTCCATATTGCAGCTATGTATGCATCCTTTCTTCACTACATCACTCTCCACATTGTTTCACTTCCTGACAACTCTATGGCTGAAGAAAGACTTCCTAACTTCCCTCTGTCTCATCTGAGTTCTAAACTTCCAATTGTGTTCCCTTGTTTCTTTGTCCCATCTCTGAAACATCTTGTCCTTATTCACACTGTTAAATTCTCTTAGTATTTTATATGTCGTTAAAATGTCCTCCCTATCTCTCCTATCCCAAAATGACTTTGTGGACGTCGAAACTTAGCGTCTGGCCTCTCGAAAACAATCAATCTCTCTTTGGCTTGTAGTTACCTGGAGTTTACCTGGAGAGGGTTTCGGGGGTCAACGCCACCGCGGCCCAGTCTGAGACCAGTCCTCATGGTGAATCAGGGTCTGATCAACCAGGCTGTTACTGTTGGCCGGACGCAAGCTGACGTACGAACCACAGCCCGGTTGGTCAGGTACTGACTTTAGGTGCCTGTCCAGTGCCTTCTTGAAGACAGCCAGGGGTCTATTGGTAATCCCCCTTATGTATACTGGGAGGCAATTGAACAGTCTTGGGACCCGGACACTTATTGCGTTGTCTCTCAGTGTACTCGTGGCGCCCCTGCTTTTCATCCGGGAAATGTTGCATCTCCTGCCGAGTCTTTTGCTTTCATATGGAGTGATTTTCGTGTCCAGGTTTGGTACCAATTCCTCCATGACCTTCAAAGTGTACATTATTATGTATCTCTCTCGCCTGCATTCGAGGGAATACAGATCAAGGTCCTTCAACCGTTCCCTGTAGTTTAGGTGCCTTTTCGCACTTATTTGTGTCGTGAAAGGTATTTATACATTCTCCAGGTTTGTAATGTCGCCAGCCTTGAAGGAGGCTGTTAGTGTGCAGCAGTATTCCAGCCTGGAGAGCACAAGCTATTTGAAGAGAATCCCCATGGGCTTGGCGTCCCTAGTTTTGATGGTTCTCTTCATCCATCCTATCATTTTCCCTGCTAATGAGGTAGATACATTGTTGTCCTTCACATTACTTTTCCGCTCTATTGTATGGTTAGAATTTGTGATATACCTTGACACATTTTTAATTTCTTCAAGTGTTCCATATCTGAGTAGTTGAAATTTCTCCTCGTTGAACTTCATATTGTTTAGAGTGGCCCATTCGAAGATTTGGTTGATGTCCGCTTGGAGTCTCGCAGTGTCTTCGATAGAGGTCACTGCCATAGTGATTCGGGTGTCATCCGCAAAGGAAGACACGGAGCTATGGCTTACATCTCTGTCTTTGTCAGAAATGAGGATGAGGAATAGAATGGGAGCGAGTACTGTGCTTTGTGGAACAGAGCTTTTTACCGTGGCTGCCTGGGACATTACTCTGTTTACTATTACTCTTTATGTTCTATTTGTCAGGAATTTGTAGACTCATCTACCAACTTTTCCCGTTATTCCTTTATCACGCATTTTGTGTGCTATTACACCATGGTCACACTTGTCGAAAGCGTTTGCAAAGTTGGTGTATACTACATCTGTATTATGTTTATCCTCTACAACATCTAGGACCTTGTCATAGTGGTCCAGTAGCTGGGACAGGCAGGAGCGACCTGCTCTAAACTACCGGTCTGTAGTTCTTTGCAATTGCTTTACTGCCACCTTTGTGGAGTGGGGCTATGTCTGTTGTTTTTAGTGTGTGTGGGATGACCCCTGTGTCCATGTTCCCTCTCCATAAAATGCTGAAGGCAGGTGATAGGGGCTTCTTGCAATTCTTGAAGAACACTGAGTTCCGCGAGTCTGGGCCTGGGGCAGAGTGCAACGGCATATCATTAATTGCCTCTTCAAAGTTTTGTGGAGTTAGAACAATATCCGAGATTTTTGGGATGACCAGATTTTGGGTTTCGTTCATAAAGAATTCATTTGGGTCGTCGACCCTTAAAGTGGGCAGTGGCTCGCTGAACACTGAGTGATGTTGGGACTTTTATATCTCACTCATTTCTTGGCTATCATCTGTGTATGTCCCATCCTACCTAAGCAGAGGCCCAATACTGGATGTTGTTTTTCCCTTAGATTTGGAATAAGATTTTTTTTTTTTCAAATTCCTTTATGGCATTTAGTTCTTCCTGTGATTCTTGTCTCTTATGAGATTCCTTCAGCTTAAGTTCGATATTTGCAATTTCATTGACTAGTACCTCCCTTTGATTTCAGATATATTGACCCCACCCAGCAGCTCTGTGACTCTTCGCCTTAGTCTGTATAGGGAACGTCTCTCTCTTTCTAGTTTACATTTTCTCTTCATTTTTCTTAATGGAATGTGTCTTGAGCAGATCTCAAGAACTACAGAAGTCATTTTTTC
Source organism: Cherax quadricarinatus (assembly GCF_026875155.1). Taxonomy (NCBI): domain Eukaryota; kingdom Metazoa; phylum Arthropoda; class Malacostraca; order Decapoda; family Parastacidae; genus Cherax; species Cherax quadricarinatus. Next base: position 55,919,492 of record NC_069418.1, on the reverse strand, counting down.
AAGGCAAATGTTCGGATCCGTGTTGTTTATGATATCTCCCCAGCTTGTTTCATTTAGGTCATGGTTTACTTGATCCCAGTGTATGTTTTTGTTATTGAAATTGAATTTCGTGAAGAGACCTTCATGACTGCTCATATTTTGCTGGTCAGGAGCCCTGTGCATACATGTCTGTACCTTTATTATTTTGTGATCTGAGTGAATTGTCTTTGATACAGTTATATTACTTATCAGATCGTCATTGTTAGTGAAGATGAGGTCCAGCGTATTTTCTAGTCTTGTAGGATCTAATATTTGCTGGTTTAAGGTGAATTTGTTGCAGAGATTTAATAGTTCGTGTGTGTGTGAATTTTCATCTGAGCTGCCTCCCCGGGTGATCTCTGCTAAAATATTGTTTGCTATACTCTTCCATTTTATGTGTCTCAGGTTGAAATCTCCTGGTAGTAAGATGTAGTATACATTGTGTTTAATTCTCCTCAAATCAATTTTACACTTTGATATTTGCAGCTTCTCTCCGCCCATGATGTGTTTATTGAGAAAAAAAAAACATACCACGGGCAGGGATTGAACTCGTGGCGCATGAGTCGTAAGACACTGGGCCAGCTGGCTACAATAAGATTCATCCAACTAGGTATATATAAATGAAGTTGGATGAATCTCATTGTTTGCAATCGTGTAATAGTTATTGAAATCTGTCATTATTGACTCACGAAATCGTAATGACACGATTGCAAACAAACCATACCACGGGTGGGGATAGAACCCGCTGTCAGTGAGTCTCAAAACTCCAGACCGTCGCGTTAGCCACTGGACCAGCTAGCCACAATAAGATTCGTCCAACTAGGTATATTTCTACTCCATAGGAAGGTTAGCACAGGCACCACTGTGACCACAAATGCAAGTTTTTACAGACGAATCTCCGGCTAGCGTGGCCGTGACGAACTCTAGCTCAAGTCCCCTCAAAGTCGTTAACATAACTCACGAAATCGTAATAACACGATTGCAAACAAACCATACCACGGGCGGGGATAGAACCCGCATAGGCACAGTGGTGCCTATGCTAACCTTCCTATGGTGTAGAAATATACCTAGTTGGACGAATCTTATTGTGGCTAGCTGGTTCAGTGGCTAACGTGGAACTCCACGATACGGAACCCACCCTGAGGAACTCCCCGCTACGGAACCCACCCTGCGGAACTCCACGCTACGGAACCCACCCTGCGGAACTCCACGCTATGGAACCCACCCTGCGGAACTCCACGCTATGGAACCCACCCTGCGGAACTCCACGCTACGGAACCCACCCTGCGGAACTCCACGCTATGGAACCCACCCTGCGGAACTCCACGCTATGGAACCAACCCTGGAGGTTACCTGGAGGTTATTCCGGGGATCAACGCCCCCGCGGCCCGGTCCATGACCAGGCCTCCAAATGGATCAGGGCCTGATCAACTAGGCTGTTACTGCTGGCCGCACGCAGTCCGACGTACGAGCCACAGCCCGGCTGATCCGGCACAGACTTTAGGTATCTGTCCAGCTCTCTCTTGAAGGCAGCCAGGGGTTTATTGGCAATTCCCCTAATGCTTGATGGGAGGCTGTTGAACAGTTTTGGGCCCCGGACACTTATGGTGTTTTCTCTTAGTGTACCAATGGCGCCCCTACTTTTTATTGGCAGCATTTTGCATCGCCTGCCCAGTCTTTTACTTTCGTAGGGAGTGATTCTGTGTGCAGATTTGGGACCATTCCTTCCAAGATTTTCCAAGTGTAGATTATGATATATCTCTCCCTCCTGCGTTCCAACGAGTACAAGTCAAGTGCTTCCAAGCGTTCCCAGTAGTTAAGGTGCTTGACAGAACTTATACGTGCAGTAAAGGATCTCTGTACACTCTCTAGATCTGCGATTTCATCTGCTTTGTATGGAGATGTTAATGTACAGCAGTATTCCAGCCTAGAGAGAACAAGTGATTTGAAAAGGATCATCATGGGCTTGGCATCTCTCGTTTTGAAAGTTCTCATTATCCATCCTATCATTTTCTTTGCACGTGCGATTGTGGCACTGTTGTGATCCTTGAAAGTGAGATCCTCAGACATTACTACTCCCAGGTCCCTTACATTATTTTTCCGCTCTATTGTATGGCCGGAGTCAGTAGTATACTCTGTTCTAGTTATTATCTCCTCCAGTTTTCCATAACGGAGTAGTTGGAATTTGTCCTCATTGAACATCATATTGTTTACCGTTGCCCACTGGAAAACTGAGGTTAGTAATTAATATTTTGTGTTGGTTTATCAGTTTTACAAGCTAATATGCAAAGCTGATAACACTCACCAACTTGCTACTGGATTTTTTAATTACACTCAGGCATATAGCTCTTAGTTTTCTTCAGTGTATACAGTCTATGCAGTAAAATATATATCTCATTCTATAAATGTTTTTAATAATGGTTCAATATTTCAAAGTTATTAGATAAATGGCAATGTAAATTTGTGTTGAGACTGATAAGTACAATGGAGCAGGTTACCAGACACAAGTGCAAGGGTAAGGAGTAAAATATTACCATGGGACTGATCACAACCTGTGGTTTTATTCAAAAACCTATTTTAAATACTTGCCAATTTGTGACCCAACTGGTAGGGTAAAGGACTTCTTCCCAGCTGACAAGAGGGTTTAACGCTATGGAACCCACCCTGCGGAACTCCACGCTATGGAACCCACCCTGTGGAACTCAACGCTATGGAACCCACCCTGCGGAACTCCAGGCTATGGAACCCACCCTGCGGAACTCCACGCTGCAACTCACCCTGCGGAACTCCACGCTATGGAACCCACCCTGCGGAACTCCTCGCTATGGAACCCACCCTGCGGAACTACCCGCTACGTAACCCACCCTGCGGAACTCCACGCTATGGAACCCACCCTGCGGAACTCCACGCTATGGAACCCACCCTGCGGAACTTCACGCTATGGAACCCACCCTGCGGAACTCCACGCTACGGAACCCACCCTGCGGAACTCCACGCTACGGAACCCACCCTGCGGAACTCACGCTATGGAACCCACCCTGCGGAACTCCACGCTATGGAACCCACCCTGCGGAACTCCACGCTACGGAACCCACCCTGCGGAACTCCACGCTATGGAACCCACCCTGCGGAACTCCACGCTATGGAACCCACCCTGCGGAACTCCACGCTATGGAACCCACCCTGCGGAACTCCCCGCTACGGAACCCACCCTGCTGAACTCCACGCTATGGAACCCACCCTGCGGAACTCCACGCTACGGAACCCACCCTGCGGAACTCCACGCTATTTGGGAACCCACCCTGCGGAACTCCACGCTATGGAACCCACCCTGCGGAACTCCACGCTATGGAACCCACCCTGCGGAACTCCACGCTATGGAACCCACCCTGCGGAACTCCACGCTACGGAACCCACCCTGCGGAACTCCACGCTACGGAACCCACCCTGCGGAACTCACGCTATGGAACCCACCCTGCGGAACTCCACGCTATGGAACCCACCCTGCGGAACTCCACGCTACGGAACCCACCCTGCGGAACTCCACGCTATGGAACCCACCCTGCGGAACTCCACGCTATGGAACCACCCTGCGGAACTCCACGCTATGGAACCCACCCTGCGGAACTCCCCGCTAAGGAACCCACCCTGCTGAACTCCACGCTATGGAACCCACCCTGCGGAACTCCACGCTACGGAACCCACCCTGCGGAACTCCACGCTATGGAACCCACCTGCGGAACTCCACGCTATGGAACCCACCTGCGGAACTCCCCTATGGAACCCACCTGCGGAACTCCACGCTATGGAACCCACCTGCGGAACTCCACGCTATGGAAACCCACCCTGCGGAACTCCACGCTATGGAAACCCACCCTGCGGAACTCCACGCTATGGAACCCACCTGCGGAACTCCACGCTACGGAACCCACCCTGCGGAACTCCACGTTACGGAACCCACCCTGCGGAACCCCCACGCTATGGAACCCACCCTGCGGAACTCCCGATACGGAACCCACCTGCGGAACTCCACGCTACGGAACCCACCCTGCGGAACTCCACACTATGGAACCCACCCTGCGGAACTCCCCGCTATGGAACCCACCCTGCGGAACCCACGCTACGGAACCCACCTGCGGAACTCCACGCTATGGAACCCACCTGCGGAACTCCACGCTATGGAACCACCTGCGGAACTCCCCGCTACGGAACCCACCCTGCTGAACTCCACGCTATGGAAAACCCCCCCTGCGGAACTCCACGCTACGGAACCCACCCTGCGGAACTCCACGCTATGGAACCCACCCTGCGGAACTCCAACGCTATGGAAACCCACCCTGCGGAACTCCCGCTATGGAAACCCACCCTGCGGAACTCCACGCTATGGAACCCACCTGCGGAAACTCCACGCTATGGAACCACCCTGCGGAACTCCACGCTATGGAACCCACCCTGCGGAACTCCACGCTATGGAACCCACCCTGCGGAACTCCACGCTACGGAACCCACCCTGCGGAACTCCACGTTACGGAACCCACCCTGCGGAACTCCACGCTATGGAACCCACCCTGCGGAACTCCCCGATACGGAACCCACCCTGCGGAACTCCTCGCTACGGAACCCACCCTGCGGAACTCCACACTATGGAACCCACCCTGCGGAACTCCACGCTACGGAACCCACCCTGCGGAACTCCACGCTATGGAACCCACCCTGCGGAACTCCACGCTAAGGAACCCACCCTGCGGAACTCCACGCTACGGAACCCACCCTGCGGAACTCCACGCTATGGCACCCACCCTGCGGAACTCCACGCTATGGAACCCACCCTGCGGAACTCCCCGCTACGGAACCCACCCTGCGGAACTCCACGCTATGGAACCCACCCTGCGGAACTCCACGCTACGGAACC
>NC_069418.1:55907062-55909562 GCF_026875155.1 Cherax quadricarinatus | reverse complement strand
TGACCATGTGGTTTTAAGCTTCGAATACACAGTAAAGCTACAAGTGGAGGGAGAAGTAGGAAGGCCAGGACGAATGAAGCCAAACTACAAGAAAGGGGACTACACATGAATGAGGAACTTCCTGAACGGGGTTCAGTGGGACAGAGAACTGGCAGGGAAGCCAGTTAATGAGATGATGGAATATGAAGCAACAAAATGCAAGGAGGCTGAGGAGAGGTTTGTACACAAGGGTAACAGGAATAATGAAAAAGCCAGGATGAGCCCATGGTTTACCCAAAGGTGCAGGGAGGCAAAAACCAAGTGTGCTATGGAATGGAAGAAATATAGAAGGCAAAGGACCCAGGAGAATAAGGAGAGCAGTCGTAGAGCCAGAAACGAATATGCACAGATAAGAAGGGAGGCCCAATGACAATATGAAAACGACATAGCAGCAAAAGCCAAATCTGACCCGAAAATGTTGTACAGCCACGTCAGGAGGAAAACAACAGTCAAGGACCAGGTAATCAGGCTAAGGAAGGAAGGAGGAGAGACAACAAGAAATGACCGTGAAGTATGTGAGGAACTCAACAAGAGATTCAAAGAAGTGTTCACAGAGGAGACAGAAGGGGCTCCAGAAAGACGGAGAGGTGGAGCACACCACCATGTGCTGGACACAGTGCACACAACCGAGGAAGAAGTGAAGAGGCTTCTGAGTGAGCTAGATACCTCAAATGCAATGGGGCCAGATAACATCTCCCCATGGGAATTGAGAGAGGGAGCAGAGGCGCTATGTGTACCCCTAACAACAATATTCAATACATCTATCGAAACAGGGAGATTGCCTGAGGCATGGAAGACAGCAAATGTAGTCCCAATCTTTAAAAAAAAGGGGACAGACATGAAGCATTAAACTACAGACAAGTGTCACTGACATGTATAGTATGCAAAATCATGGAGAAGATTATCAGGAGAAGAGTGCTGGAACACCTAGAAAGGAACGATCTCATCAACAGCAGCCAATATGGTTTCAGGGACGGGAAATCCTGTGTCACAAACCTACTGGAGTTCTACGACAAGGTGACAGCAGTAAGACAAGAGAGAGAGGGGTGGGTGGATTGCATTTTCATGGACTGCAAGAAGGCGTTTGACACAGTTCCACACAAGAGATTGGTGCAAAAACTGGAGGAACAAGCAGGGATAACAGGGAAGGCACTACAATGGATCAGGGAATACTTGTCAGGAAGAGAGCAGCGAGTCATGGTACGTGGCGAGGTGTCAGAGTGGGCACCTGTGACCAGCGGGGTCCCACAGGGGTCAGTCCTAGGACCAGTGCTGTTTCTGGTATTTGTGAACGACATGACGGAAGGAATAGACTCTGAGGTGTCGCTGTTTGCAGATGACGTGAAGTTGATGAGAAGAATTCACTCGATCGAAGACAAGGCAGAACTACAAAGGGATCTGGACAGGCTGCAGACCTGGTCCAGCAATTGTCTCCTGGAGTTCAATCCCAACAAGTGCAAAGTCATGAAGATTGGGGAAGGGCAAAGAAGATCGCAGACGGAGTACAGTCTAGGGGGCCAGAGACTAGAAACCTCACTCAAGGAAAAAGATCTTGGGGTGAGTATAACACCAGGCACATCTCCTGAAGCGCACATCAACCAAATAACTGCTGCAGCATATGGGCGCCTAGCAAACCTCAGAACAGCATTCCGACATCTTAATAAGGAATCATTCAGGACCCTGTACACCGTGTACGTTAGGCCCATATTGGAGTATGCGGCACCAGTTTGGAACCCATACCTAGCCAAGCACGTAAAGAAACTAGAGAAAGTGCAAAGGTTTGCAACAAGACTAGTCCCAGAGCTAAGAGGTATGTCCTACGAGGAGAGGTTAAGGGAAATCAACCTGACGACACTGGAGGACAGGAGAGATAGGGGGGACATGATAACGACATACAAAATACTGAGAGGAATTGACAAGGTGGACAAAGACAGGATGTTCCAGAGATTGGACACAATAACAAGGGGACACGGTTGGAAGTTGAAGACACAGATGAATTACAGTGATGTTAGGAAGTATTTCTTCAGCCACAGAGTAGTCAGTAAGTGGAATAGTTTGGGAAGCGATGTAGTGGAGGAAGGATCCATACATAGCTTTAAGCAGAGGTATGATAAAGCTCACGGCTCGGGGAGAGTGACCTAGTAGCGATCAGTGAAGAGGCGGGGCCAGGAGCTCGGACTCGACCCCCGCAACCTCAACTAGGTGAGTACAACTAGGTGAGTAGTGATGAATGTTGCAGCGAGGAGAAGGCTGGAGGCAGTGGAGATGTCATGTCTGAGGGCAATGTGTGGTGTGAATATAATGCAGAGAATTCGTAGTTTGGAAGTTAGGAGGAGGTGCGTGGTTACCAAAACTGTTATCCAGAGGGCTGAGGAAGGGTTGTTGAGGTGGTTCGGACATGTAGAGAGAATGGAGCGAAAAAGAATGACTTCAAGAGTGTATCAGTCTGTAGTGGAAGGAA
>NC_069418.1:55857065-55906562 GCF_026875155.1 Cherax quadricarinatus | reverse complement strand
GAGGAGAGGAGAGAGAGAGAGGGAGAGAGAGAGAGAGAGAGAGAGAGAGAGAGAGAGAGGAGAGGATGAGAGAGAGAGAGAGAGAGAGAGAGAGAGAGAGAGAGAAGAGAGAGAGAGAGAGGAGAGGGAGGAAGAGATGGGGGGAAAGGAAGGGTTATAGGGTCACTTCACAGGAAGGTGTGAAATCATGTATATGTGTGAGTGTGTCTGTATGTGTGTGTGTGTGTGTGTGTGTGTGTAAGTGTGTGTGTGTGTGTGTGTGTGAGTGTGTGTGTGTGTGTGTGTGTGTGTGTGTGTGTGTGTGTATGTGTGTGTGTGTGTGTGTGTATGTGTGCATATGTACTCACCTAATTGTACTCACCTAATTTTGGTTGCAGGGGTCGAGACTCAGCTCCTGGCCCCGCCTCTTCACTGATCGCTACTGGGTCCTCTCTCTGCTTCCTGAGCTTTGTCATACCTCTTCTTAAAACTATGTATGGTTCCTGCCTCCACTACTTCACTTGCTAGGCTATTCCACTTGCTGACAACTCTATGACTGAAGAAATACTTCCTAACGTCCCTGTGACTCGTCTGAGTCTTCAGCTTCCAGTTGTGGCCCCTTGTCCCTGTGTCCCCTCTCTGGAACATCCTATCTCTGTCCACCTTGTCTATTCCCCGCAGTATCTTGTATGTCGTTATCATGTCTCCACTGACCCTTCTGTCCTCCAGTGTCGTCAGTGCGATTTCCCTTAACCTTTCCTCGTACGATATTCCCTTGAGCTCTGGGACTAGCCTTGTCGCAAACCTTTGTACTTTCTCTAACTTCTTGACGTGCTTGACCAGGTGTGGGTTCCAGACTGGTGCTGCATACTCCAGTATGGGCCTAACATACACAGTGTACAGTGTCTTGAACGATTCCTTATTAAGGTATGGGAACGCTATTCTCAGGTTTGCCAGGCACCCGTTTGCTGCAGCGGTTATTTGGTTGATGTGTGCCTCCGGTGATGTGCTCGGTGTTATGGTCACCCGAAGGTCTTTCTCCCTGAATGAGGTCTGTAGTCTTTGTCCACCTAGCCTATACTCTGTCTGCAGTCTTCTTTGCCCCTCCCCAATCTTCATGACTTTGCATTTGGCTGGATTGAATTCGAGAAGCCGGTTACTGGACCACATGTCCAGCCTGTCCAGGTCTCTTTGCAGTCCTGCCTCATCCTCGTCCGATTTAATTCTTCTCATCAACTTCACATCATCTGCGAACAGGGACACTTCAGAGTCTATTCCTTCGATCATGTCGTTCACATATATCAAAAATAGCACTGGTCCTAAAACTGACCCCTGTGGGACCCCGCTCGTAACAGGCGCCCACTGTGATACCTCTTCACGTACCATGACTCGTTGCTGCCTCCCTGTCAGGTATTCCCTTATCCATTGCTGTGCCCTCCCTTTTACATGAGCCTGATCCTCCAGCTTCTGCACTAATCTCTTGTGGGGAACTGTGTCAAAAGCCTTCCTGCAGTCTAGGAAAATGCAATCTACCCACCCCTATCTCTCGTGTCTTACTTCTGTTACCTTGTCATAAAACTCCAGGAGGTTTGTGATACAAGATTTGCCTTCCATGAACCCATGCTGGTTTTCATTTATAATCTTGTTCCTTTCCAGGTGTTCGACCACTCTCCTCCTGATAATCTTCTCCATGAATTTGCGCACAATACATGTCAGAGACACAGGTCTGTAGTTTAGTGCCTCGTTTCTGTTTCCTTTCTTAAATATGAGGACTACATTAGCTGTCTTCCATTTCTCAGGTAGTTGCCCAGTTTCAAGGGATGTGTTGAAGATTGTGGTTAGAGGCACGCACAGCATCTCTGCTCCTTCTCTAAGGACCCATGGGGAGATGTTGTCCGGTCCCATCGCCTTTGAGGTGTCAAGGTCACTTAAGAGCTTCTTCACCTCCTCCTCAGTTGTTCGTATGTCATCCAACACTTGTTGGTATATTCCCTCTTGATGTTCCCTTCTGTGCTGTCTTCCCACAGCCCTTCCTGTCTCTACTGTAAAAACTTCCTTAAATCTCCTGTTCAGCTCCTCACATACTTCCTGATCATTTCTTGTGAGTTCTCCACCTTCTGTCCTTAATCTGTGTGTGTGTGTGGTGTGTGTGTGTGTGTGTGTGTGTGTGTGCTACAGCTATTCAAGTGCCTAACAGCAGAGCTGTTCTCACTTAGTGTATGTGCATATGTTTATGTAAACAGTCCTTATTTCCCACGTATGTACTAGATATGTACCCGATCTCTTGGTTCCCACTGTACTGTCTTATGCGTTTAAAATTACGTTCAAAAATAAATACACTACGCTTCGCCTATATGCCGCTTCCTCTAAATCCTTTTAAATTCCAGTAAATGCTGCTTATTCTAATTCTAATAGCTCGAGGAGAGTGACCCCCAATTCCAGCTAGAGACAGGTACTATTGACCCCATGCAACTCAAACTAGGTGAATATTACTTGCGGATGGCAGTGGAGTAACGTTGCGGGTCTGTCCTGTCCCAGAAGTTGAAGAAGTTTAATGCTTCTCGGTAATTTTTCCACTAACTTCCTGTATGCACTATAGTCTCTAGCTTTTCTAATTTTTTCACTCACTCACTGTATTTACTGACACATCTATACATATCTCTTTTCTCCCTTGTCTTGAGTCGCAATTATTCTTCAAATACCCCACTGCGTTATTATGGCAACACTATTTAGGCCTGACACAACCGTTCACCCTTCCAACGGTCCCACTAAACACTCAGCCACTATTTCCTTTGTTTTCTTTTCTGTGATCACTTATATTTCCTTTTTTCGGGGCTTAAGAGATTATATGCACTCTCATGCGTGCACACGCCTATATCCCACACTCTATTCCTTATGGCACAGTCAGAAATTACCACCAAAACACGAGCTCAAACCGCGTGACTCCTCCACGAGTGTGTGTGTGTGTGTGTGTGTGTGTGTGTGTGTGTGTGTGTGTGTGTGTGTGGTGTGGGGTTTGTGTGTGTGTGTGTGCACTCACCTATTTGTGGTTGCAGGGGTCGAGTCCTAGCTCCTGGCCCCGCCTCTTCACCGGTTGCTACTAGGCCCTCTCTCTCCCCGCTCCATGAGCTTTATCAAACCTCGTCTTAAAACTGTGTATGGTTCCTGCCTCCACTACGTCATTTTCTAGGCTATTCCACTGCCTTACAACTCTATGACTGAAGAAATACTTCCTACTATCTCTCTGACTCATTTGTGTCTTCAACTTCCAATTGTGGCCTCTTTTTTTCTGTGTCCCTCCCTGGAACATCCTGTCTTTGTCCACCTTGTCTATTCCATGCAGTATTTTATATGTCGTTATCATGTCTCCCCTGACCCTCCTGTCCTCCAGTGTGGTCAGGCCGATTTCCCTTAATCTTTCCTCATAGGACATTCCCCTTAGCTCCGGAACAAATCCTTGTCGCAAACCTTGTACTTTCTCTAGTTTCTTGACGTGCTTTATCAAGTGCGGGTTCCAAACAGGTGCTGCATACTCCAGTATGGGCCTGACATACACGGTGTACAGTGTCTTGAATGATTCCTTACTAAGGTATCGGAATGCTGTTCTCAGGTTTGCCAGGCGCCCATATGCTGCAGCAGTTATCTGATTGATGTGTCTTCCGGAAACATGCTCGGTGTTATACTCACCCAAGATCTTTCTCCTTGAGTGAGGTTTGCAGTCTTTGGCCCCCTAGCCTATACTCTGTCTGTGGTCTTCTGTGCCCCTCCCCCATCTTCATGACTTTGCATTTGGCAGGATTAAATTCGAGAAGCCATTTGCTGGACCAGGTGTCCAGTCTGCCCCAGGTCTCTTTGAAGTCCTGCCTGGTCCTCATCAGATTTAATTCTCCTCATTAACTTCACATCATCTGCAAACAGGGACACTTCTGAGTCTAACCCTTCCGTCATGTCGTTCACATATACCAAAAATAGCACTGGTCCTAGGACCGACCCCTGTGGGACCCGCTCATCACAGGTGCCCACTGTGATACATCATTATGTACCATGACTCGTTGTTGCCTCCCTGTCAGGTATTCTCTGATCCATTGCAGTGCCCTTCCCTGTTATATGCGCCTAATGCTCTAGCTTCTGCACTATCTCTTGTGAGGAACTGTGTCAAAGGCCTTCTTGCAGTCCAAGAAGATGCAATCAACCCACCCCTCTCTCTCTTGTCTTACTTCTGTTATTTTATCATAAAACTCCAGAAGGTTTGTGACACAGGATTTGCCTTCCGTGAATCCGTGCTGGTTGGCATTTATACTCCTGTTCCGTTCCAGGTGCTCCACCACTCTCCTCCTGATAATCTTCTCCATAATTTTGCATACTATACACGTCAATGACACGGGTCTATAGTTTAGTGCCTCTTTTCTGTCTCCTTTTTTAAAAATGGGAACTACATTTGCCGTCTTCCATACCTCAGGTAGTTGCCCAGTTTCCAGGGATGTGTTGAAGATTGTGGTAAGTGGCATGCACAACATATCTGCTCCCTCTCTAAGGACCCACGGGGAGATGTTGTCTGGTCCCATTGCCTTTGAGGTATCGATGTCCCTAGCAGTTTCTTCACCTCCTCCTCATCTGTATGTATGTCGTCCAACACTTGTTGGGTATTCCTTGCTGGTGTCCCCGTCTGGTCTGTCCCCCCAGAGTCCTTCCTGTCTCTACTGTAAATACTTCCTTAAATCTCTTGTTTAGCTCCTCACATACCTCTTGATCGTTTCTTGTGAGTTCTCCACCTTCTTTCCTCAGCCTTATCACCTGGTCCTTGACTGTTGTCTTCCTCCTAATGTGGCTATACAGCAGTTTCGGGTCAGATTTGACTTTCGATGCTATGTCGTTTTCATACTGTCGCTGGGCCTCCCTCCTTATCTGTGCATACTCGTTTCTGGCTCTTCTACTAATCTCCTTGTTTTCCTGGGTCCTATGCCTCCTGTACCTTTTCCATTCTCTGTTGCACTAGTTTTTGCCTCCCTACACCTTCGGTAAACCAAGGACTCGTTTCGGTCTTCCTATTATTTCCGTTTCCCTAGGGAAAAACTTTCCTCTGCCTCCTTGCACTTTGTTGCCACATATTCCATCATCTCGTTTACTGATTTTCCTACCATTTCTCTGTCCCACTGAACCTCCTGCAGGAAGTTTCTCATACCTGTGTAGCCCCCCCCTTTTATAGTTTGGCCGGGTCCCCTTCAGTTCCTGTTACCTTCTCCACTTGTAACTCTACTATATAGTCAAAACTCAGAACCACATGATCGCTAGCTCCAAGGGGCCTCTCATAAGTGATGTCCTCAATGTCTGAACTGCTCAGGGTGAACACAAGATCCAGTCTTGCTGGCTCATCCTCCCTCTCTCTCTGGTTGTGTCCCTGACATGTTGATGCATGAGGTTTCCAAGTACCACATCCATCATCTTGGCTCTCCATGTTTCGGGACCCCCATGTGGCTCCAGGTTTTCCCAGTCGATCCCCCTGGGGTTGAAATCGCCCATTACCAGTAACTTTGCTCTGCTCGAGTGAGCTCTTTTTGGGCCAACCTCAGCCAGTGTGTCCACCATCACCCTGTTGTTTTCTTCGTACTCCTCTCTTGGCCTCCTACAGTTCTGTGGTGGGTTATACATCACTCCAATGACTACTTTATGTTCTCCGGACTGAATTGTACCTACAATGTAGTCTCTTTCTCCAATCATGTCCATGCCTTCCATTTCCTCCAAATCCCCATCGGTGTTTTATGAGCAGTGCAACCCCTCCTCCCCCTCTACTCCTTCTATCTTTCCTCAGGATCTGATATCCTGTTGGGAAGATTGTGTCTGTTATTGTCTCAGCGAGTTTTGTTTCTGTGACTGCTATGAGTCTGGGGATTTTTCACTGATTCTTTCATTCCACTCTCATGTTTATTCATTATTCCATCCGCGTTTGTGTACCAAACCTTTAGTTTCTTTTTTATCATTGTGGTCATGCAAGAATATTGGGGTTGGGGGAGCGAGAGCCTTGGGGGGGCCTATATGGGGGTGTGGTGTAGGTGGGGTTTTGTGTTGATGGGGGTGGGGTCAGAATGCCCATAATGGACAGCTGTTGGGGTGAGGTTTGTGATATGGGGATTGGTGGCAGAGGGAACAGTGAGTGGGTTGTAGTATAGGTTGCTCAGTTGCGTTGGGAATGTCGCGGGTGGAGTCTTTTGGTGGGAGATTCTGTGGGGTGTGTTTGCCCTTCCTCCTGTGTCTGGGTCCTGCTCATTTTCATTGCTTCTTGTTCCTCCCTTTCGTCTCTGTACCCTCTCTTTCAGTGTAGTCCTTTCTTCTTGTGTTCTGTCGCGGTCGAGGTATACTCTCTGGTACCCCTCTTTGTCCCTCAGTCTTGCTTTCTCTTGCAGAATCCTGGTTCGAACTGATTCTTCCTTGAAAGTTACTCTGACAGGCCGTATCCTTCCACTCGCAAACCACCCAATTCTCTGAAAATTTGTCACCTGGGTCATATTGCCCTCCCCCATTGTTTTCATGATGCCTTCAATCATTTTTTCTCCTCCCGTTTTATTTCTTCAAAGTTGGCCCCCTTGGCTTCTTGGAGCCCGTACACAAAACTGACCTCGCCCTTTCCTCCTCCCACTGAGTCTCCATCTGCGTCCTCTGAGGCATTTTATTTCCTTCCATTGACATGTTCTTGCCTTCAGTCCCTGTCATATCTGAAACTTCTATTCTCAGTGGACTGTCTTTCCTGACCAGCTGTCCCTTGCTACTGCAGTTGGCTGTTAGAATCTCTGCATATAGCATACCTTCATTGTCTTCGGACCTGTCGTTTGATCTTAGTGTGCTCGTCGTCTTTTCCCTGGCCCCACGTGGGTCTGATAGGGCCTTCATGTTCGGCATGTCTCCGTTGTTGCTTACCATCCCCTTGTCTGTGCCTGACTTTGAATTTCCTGATGTCACACCTGAATTGTCATTTGTCTCTCTAATCTGTTTCAGGCTTTGCAGTTTCTCTTCTAAGCACTGTATCCTAGCTTCTGCTGCTAAGACCTGTACTTCCCACTTCCTGCACTCTTCAGCTATCCGCTCCTCCATTTTCTTACCAAGCTCTACTATCTTCCTTCCCCACTCTTCCTCCCTTTTTTGGAGCTCTAGCTCCCAGTCTTTCCTCCCTGGTTCGTCCACCAGATCTCTGGGTTTCCGTCCTCTAAGGCCACCCATTTTTTTTTTTTTTTTTTTTTACTTTTTATTACCACAGACAGAAGGCTAGAGGAGGGAGAGGGTGTGGGGGAGAGAGAGAGAGGGTAGAAAGAGGGAGAGAGAGGAGAGAGAAAGGGTAGAAAGAGGGAGAGAGAGGAGAGAGTATGGGGGTGAGGGATAAGACCAAGGGGGAGGGAGAGAAATGTGAGGGGGGAGAGAAAGGGTAGAGAGAGGGAGAAAGAGAGGGAGAGGGAGAGGGAGAGAAAGAGAGAGAGAGGGAGAAAGGAGGGAAGAAGGCTATGAGAGAGAGAAACGCGAGGGAGGGAAAAGGTAAGAGGTCTGTGGGGGAGGCAGTCAAATTCCAAGGATCAGCTGTGTGTACTCACCTAGTTGTGGTTTCGGGGTCGAGACCCAGCTCCTGGCCCCGAGTGTGTATGTGTGTGCGTGCGTGTGTGTGTGTGTGAGCACGTCAGTTGTTTATATGTCCCAGAAATACAATTCACTTCTGTGTATCCGTAATACTAATGAGATACCACTAACACTGAGAGTAGTTCTAATTATAATACTAGCGTGTGTTAACAAGTCATTCTTTCACCCCGTTTGTTACTACCTTTTACTACATGTGTAGAGGAGGGAGAGGGTGTGGGGGAGAGAGAGAAAGGGTAGAAAGAGGGAGAGAGAGGAGAGAGAAAGGGTAGAAAGAGGGAGAGAGAGGAGAGAGTATGGGGGTGAGGGATAAGACCAAGGGGGAGAGAGAGAAATGTGAGGGGGAGAGAAAGGGTAGAGAGAGGGAGAAAGAGAGGGAGAGGGAGAGAAAGAGAGAGGGAGAAAGGAGGGAAAGAGGGTATTGAGAGGGAGAAACGCGAGGGAGGGGAAAGGTAAGAGGTCTGTGGGGGAGGCGGTCAAATTCCAAGGATCAGCTGTGTGTACTCACCTAGTTGTGGTTTCAGGGGTCGAGACCCATCTCCTGGCCCCGAGTGTGTATGTGTGTGCGCGCGTGTGTGTGTGTGTGAGCACGTCAGTTGTTTATATGTCCCAGAAATACAATTCACTTCTGTGTATCCGTAATACTAATGAGATACCATTAACACTGAAAGTAGTTCTAATAATTATAATACTAGCGTGTGTTAACAAGTCATTCTTTCACCTAGTTACTACATGTGTACCCAGTACTTGCTTCTCAGATTGTACTGTCTTTGTGTCCTAGACCATTATCTCTCGAAACTGTTGTCAGGGCTGTAGTCCCATTAGCCACGACTTAATCCTCCTGCTTAATCCTTACTCCTACAAAGTTTATCTTCCTACTACTGCTAGGTGTTGTGTGTATGATAATCGCTCTGGAGCAGGGTTTAGATATCGAGTTACCAGTGACCGCTGGGCCGGCTCTATCACTCAGACTCCCCGCCAACCACAAAACAGGTGATTTGTACGTTACTGGTCAGAGGGGACGTCCATCCAGATGCCTGATGTACGATGCTCGCTGTACGATGCTTGCTGTACGATGACTCGTGCACCTCGCCCTTCCGCCGCTGGCTTCTTCGCTATTCTTATCTCGTTGCCCTTTTGAGTCCTCATTTACCACACTTATCACTTGTATACTGCTACTTTGTATACTGCTACTTTGTGTGTGTGTATGTGTGTGTGTGTGTTTGTGTGTGTGAAAGTTTGTTTGTGTGTGTGTGTGTGTGTGTGTGTGTGTGTGTGTGTGTGTGTGTGTGTGTACTCACCTAGTTGTACTCACCTAGTTGAGGTTGCGGGGGTCGAGTCCGAGCTCCTGTGTGTATGTGTGTGTGTGTGTATGTGTGTGTGTGTGTGTGCGTGTGTGTGTGTGTGTGTGTGTGTGTGTGTGTACTGACCTAATTGTACTCACCTAATTGTGGTTGCAGGGGTCGAGACTCAGCTCCTGGCCCCGCTTCTTTACTGAACCCTACTAGGTCCTATCTCTCCCTGCTCCATGAGCTTTATCATACCTCATCTAAAACCTATGTATGGTTCCTGCCTCCACTATCGCATTTGCTAGACTATTCCACTTCCTGACTACTTTATGACTGAAGAAATACTTCCTAACATCCCTGTGACTCATCTGAGTCTTCAACTTCCAAGAGTGACCCCTAGTTTCTGTGTCCCCTCTCTGGAACATCTCTCTGTCCACCTTGTCGTAATCATGTGTCCCCTAACCCTCCTGTCCACCAGTGTCGTCAGGCCGATTTCCCTTAACCTTTCTTCGCAGGACATTCCCCTGAGCTCTGGAACTAACCTTGTCGGCAGACCTTAGCACTTTATCTAATTTCTTAACGTGTTTGACCCGGTGCGTGTTCCAAACTGGTGCTGCATACTCCAGACCCTTCCTCGTACGACATTCCCTTGAGCTCTGGGACTAGCCTTGTTGCAAACCTTTGTACTTTCTCTAACTTCTTGACGTGCTTGATCAGGTGTGGGTTCCAGACTGGTGCTGCATACTCCAGTATGGGCCTGACGTACACGGTAGACAATGTCTTGAAAGATTCCTTGCTTAGGTATCAGAACTGTAATCTCAGGTTTGCCAGGAGCCCATACGCTGCAGCAGTTATCTGGTTGATGTGTGCTTCCGGAGACGTGCTCGGTGCTATGTTCACCCCAAGAACTTTCTCCTTGAGCGATGTTTCCAGTCTTTGGCCAACTAGCCTATTCTCTGTATGCGGTCCTCTTCGCCCTTCTATGATCTTCATGACTTTGCGTTTGGCAGGGTTGAATTCGAGAAGCCAGTTGCTGGAAAAAATGTCCAGCCTGTCCAGGTCTCTTTGAAGTCGTGCCTGATCCTCATCTGATTTAATTCTCCTCATTAACTTCACATCATCTGCGAACAGGGACACCTCTGAGTCTATCCTTTCCATCTTTTCATTCACATATACCAAAAATAGCACTGGTCCTAGGACAGACCCCTGTGGGACCCCGCTCGTCACAGATGCCCACTGTGATACCTCATCCCGTCCTATGACTCGTTGTTGCCTCCCTTTAAGGTATTCTCTGATCCATTGCAGTTCCCTTCCCGTTATACGCGCCTGATCCTCTTGTTTCTGCACTAATCTCTTGTGAGGAACTGTGTCGAAGGCCTTCTTGCAGTCCAAGAAAATGCGTGTGTGTTTGCGTGTGTGTGTGTGTGTGTGTGTGTGTGTGTGTGTGTGTGTGTGTGTGTGTTTGTGTGTGTGTGTGTGTGTGTGTGTGTGTGTGTGTGTGTGTGTGTGTACTCACCTAACAGTGGTTGCAGGGGTCGAGACTCAGCTCCTGGCTCCCCCCTTTCACTGATCGCTACTAGGTCCTTTCTCGCCCTGCTCCGTGAGCTTTATCATTACCTCGTCTTAAAGCTATGTAAGGTTCCTGCCTCCGCTACATCACTTGCTAGACTATTCCACTTCCTGACAACTCTATGACTGAAGAAATACTTCCTAACATCCCTTTGACTCATCTGAGTCTTCAACTTCAAACTGTGACCCCCTTGTTGCTGTGCACCATCTCTGGAACATTCTGTCTCTGTCCATCTTGTCTATTCCTCTCAGTATTTTATATATCGTTATCGTATCCCCCCCTATCTCTCCTGTCCTCCACTGTCATCAGGTAGAATTCCCTTAAACTCTCCTCATAGGACATACCCCTTAGCTCCGCTACTAGTCTTGTTGCAATCCTATGCATTTTTTGTTCTAGTTTCCTAACGTGTTTGGCTAGGTGTGGGTTCCAAACTGATGCTGCATACTCCAATATAGGCCTAACGTACACAATGTACAGGGTCTTGAACAGGGTTAAATTCTAGGAGCCAGTTGTTGGACCAGGCTTGCATCCTGTCCATGTCTCTTTGCTGTCCTGCCTGATCCACATCCGATTTAATTCTCCTCATTATCTTGACATCATCTGCAAACAGGGACAATTTTGAGACTATCCCTTGCGTCATATCATTCACATATACTAAAAATAGCACTGGTCCGAGAACTTACCACTGTGGAGCCCCGTTCGTCACAGGTTCCCACTATGACACCTCGTCATGTTCCATGATTCGTTACTGCCTCCCTGCCAGATATTTGCTGATAAATTGCAGTGCCCTTGCTGTTATGCGTGCCTGATTCTCTTAGTTATGCACTGATCTCTTGTGAGTAACTGTGTCGACGACCTTCTTGCAGTCCAAGAAAATGTAATCTATTCACCCCTCTCTCTTGTATCTTACTTCTGTTACCTCGTCACAAAACTCCTGTAGGATTGTGACACAGGAATTTCCTTCAGTGCTGGTTGTTGTTTAAAAGCTTGTTCAGCTCTGGGTTCTCCACCACTCTCCTCCTGATAATCTTCTCAATAACTTTGCATACTATAAACGTCAGTGACACTCGTCGCACTGGACACACATTGTGTGTGTGTGTGTGTGTGTGCGTGTGTGTGTGTGTGTGTGTGTGTGTGTTTTACTTGTTGTTGTTGTCACAGGCACTTGTCATGTTTTGTGTGTGTTATTATATCAACTCAGATATTAATGAAAGAATAAGAACAGCTTTTACTCTTCCTGCATTATTGATAGAGGGGTCTGATGGCGGAGTGTTGAGGAGTGCGCCCCAGCCATAAAGAAATGCAGCCATGAAATTGATGCTTCTCTCTCCAGCTGCCCAGCTCCAAGCTCTCTGCAGGATCCATAGCGCCACGCCCCACGCCACCACACTTACCAGCAGTGCCAGCCAAAGCTCGCCTGTAGGAGGCAAGTAACAAATGTTCTATTGAGACAGAAAGATCAGTCTGAAAATGATTGTTTTAACAGTAAATATTATCATTATAAGGGAAAATACATTTACATACTGTTGAAGACTTTTATTAAAGGAAACGTTAAATGTCATTGCAAAACGTTTCCTTTAATAAATGTCGAAACTGAAAAAAGTGTCCTTTTCCCTAGACTAACTACGATTATTATGATTCATATATTGATTATAACAAAGAAACGTCAAAGTATTCCTCTTGACGTTAGTAAAAGAGAGAAAAACAGTAAGACTTACTTCTGAAGGGTCTGACTACGGCGAGGTGTTCGGGCAGCACAGAAGGCTTCAAAGAAACTAAAACAAATAAATCGCCAGGATAAACCCTTGCAAAGTCAGTCACCTTAAGTCGTCCTGATGTAGGTGTCACTATAGTGCAGAAATCCGCCTCTTCACGCTGAAGATGGCCAATCAAACCCGTGAAGCTTCCATTCATTTCATCGCCAAATGCTTTCGACTCAGAAACCTTGAAGCTAGAAGGAAAAATGGAATTCAGTAATTTTTCAGTATATAAAGCAGTAAAAGATTATATTTCAGTTTAAGAGCATAATGTAATTATTTTTCTTACACAGTTGTTTTCGTTCTGTGAGAGATGAGTCACAGAAGAAAATACTTTGATCATCACTTACTCTGTGATATAATTTCAGCAGAATTATAACGATTTAGTGATTTGTATTTATTATTTTGTGTATTTGCCTAGACATACGTATTAAGCAGAAGTAATTTTGCTAAAAATAGTTTATCAAGAAACTGACTTAGTTAACCTAACATGTGAGTGAAACATTGTGGAATCTAAACTTTCACTTTCTTTAAGTGACTTTGTACCGTCATTTATTTATCTACTCAATATGATTTTCACAATTTTTTTTCATATAAACTAGTGTATCGTTTTCCTGTCTCCTTCATATTGCTGTAATTGGAAGATCATTACTTATTTTAAAATACTTGTCAGTTGTCCTCTTGTCTAGTATTATCATTAATTGTTTGATCTAAGGTTACTGAGACTGTCTTTAACAGGACGTAACAGTGTGTACTCATATATGTACTCAACTATATGTGGTTGTAAGGGTCGAGTCATAGCTCCTGGCCCCGCCTCTGTACTGGTCGATACTAATTCACTCTCTCCCTGCTCCATGATCTTTATCATACCTCTTCTTAAAGTTATTTATGGAACTTGCTTCCACTATTTCACTCTCCAGATTATTCCACTTTCTGACAACTCTAAGACTAAAGAAATACTTTCTAACATCCCTATGACTCATCTGGGTTTTCAGCTTCCAATTGTGTCCCCTTGTTTCTGTATCCCTTCTCTGAAACATTCGATCCCTATCCACCTTGTCAATGCCTCTCAGTATATTATAGGTTGTTATCATGTCCCCTCTGTCCCTCCTATCCTTTAGTGTCATCAGGTTGAGTTCCTTAACCTCTCCTCATATTACATGCCCCTCAGTTCCGGGACTAATCGTGTTGCAAATTTTTGCACTTTCTCCAATTTCGTGACGTGTTTGACTAAGTGAGGGTTCCATACTGGCGCTGCATATTCCAGTATAGGCCTTACGTACACGGTGTACAATGTCATGAATGACTCCTTACTCAGATGTCTAAACGCCAATCTCAGGTTTGCCAATTTCCCATATGCTGCAGCAGTTATTTGATTGATATGTGCCTCTTGGGACATGTTCGTTATAATGCTTACCCCCAAGATCCTTTTCTTTAATTAACGCTTGCAGCTTTTGATTTCCTAACCTCTACTCAGTCTGCGGTCTTCTGTGTCCTTCCCCAATCTTCATGACCTTACACTTACTGGGGTTAAACTCAAGGGGTCATTTGTCGGACCATACTTGTAGTCTGTCCAGATCCCCTTCTGATCTTAACTGATCCTCGCCCACTTGTATTCTCCTCATCAGTTTCACATCATCAGCGAACAGTGACACTTCTGAATCTATTCCTTCCACCATGTCATTCACGTATACAAAGAAACAGCACCGGGCCTAGGACTGAACCTTGTGGAACCCCACTCGACACATTCGCCCACTCCGACACTTCAGCACGCACCAACACACGTTGTTTCCTTCCTGTCAGGTATTCCCTGATTCATTGCAGTACTTTCCCCGTTATTCCTGCCTGCTCCTCTAATTTGTGCACCAGTCTTTTATGTGGTACTGTGTCAAAAGCCGTCTTGCAGTCTAAAAAGATGCAGTCTACTCATCCCTCTCTCCTGTTTTACTTGTTACCTTACTGTAGAACTCAAGTAGATTTGTGAGAAAGGATTTCCCATCTCTGAAGCCATGCTGACTGTCATGTATGAGCCAAGTCTTTTCAATGTGTTCCACCACTCTTCTCCTGATAATCTTTTCCACAACTTTACATAGTATACAAGTCAGTGACACTGGTCTGTAATTTAACGCTGCGCGCGCGCGCGTCCGTGTGTGTGTGTGTGTGTACTCACCTATTTGTACTCACCTATTTGTGGTTGCAGGGGCCGAGTCATAGCTCCTGGCCCCGCCTCTTCACTGATTCCCACTAGGTCCTCTCTCTCCCTGCTCCATGAGCTTTATCATACCTCGCCTTAAAACTATGTATGGTTCCCGCCTCCAGTACGTCACTTTCTAGGCTATTCCACGACTTGACTACTCAGTGACTGAAGAAATGTGTGTGTGTGTGTGTGTGTGTGTGTGTGTGTGTGTACTCCCTCACCTATTTGCGGTTGCAGGGGTCGAGCCACAGCTCCCGGCCCTGCCTCTTCGCTGATTGCTACTAGGTCCTCTCTCTCCCTGCCCCATGAGCTTTATCATACCTCACCTTAAAACTATGTATGGCTCCCGCCTCCACTAAGTCACTTTCTAGGCTATTCCACGCCTGACTACTCTATGACTGAAGAAATACTTCCTAACATCCCTTTGATTTATCTGAGTCTTCAACTTCCAATTGTGACCTCTTGTGTCTGTGTCCCATCTCTGGAACATCCCGTCTTTGTCCATCTCGTCTATTCCGCACAGTATTTTATATGTCGCTATCATGTCTCCCCTGACCCTCCTGGCCTCCAGTGTTGTCAGGCCGATTTCCCTCAACCTTTCTTCGTAGGACAATCCCCGTAGCTCTGGGACTAGTCTTGTTGCAAACCTTTGCACTTTCTCTAATTTCTTGACGTCCTTGACTAGGTGTGGATTCCAAACTGGTGCTGCATACTCCAGTATGGGCCTGACGTAAATGGTATACAGAGTCTTGAACGAATCCTTACTGAGGTATCAGAACGCTATCCGTAGGTTTGCCAGGCGCCCGTATGCGGCAGCAGTTATCTGATTGATGTGCACCTCAGGAGATATGCTCGGTGTTATACTCACCCCCAGATCTTTTTTCTTGAGTGAGGTTTGCAGACTTTGTCTGCAAACCTTGTGTCTGCGGTCTTCTTTGCCCTTCCCCAATCTTCATGACTTTGCATTTGGCAGGGTTAAACTCAAGGAGCCAGTTGCTGGACCAGGCTTGTAGCCTGTCCAGGTCTCTTTGTAGTCCTGCCTGATCCTCATCCGATTTGATTCTTCTCATTAGCTTCACATCATCCGCAAACAAGGACACTTCTGAGTCTATCCCTTCCGTTATGTCATTCACATATACCAAGAACAGCACAGGTCCTAAGAATGACCCCTGTGGAACCCCGCTTGTCACAGGCGCCCAATCTGACACCTCGTCACGTACCATGACTCGTTGTTGCCTCCCTGTCAGGTATTCTCTGATCCATTGCAGTGCCTTTCCTGTTGTGTGCCTAATCCTCTAGCTTTTGCAGTAACCTCTTGTGAGGAACTGTGTCGAAGGCCTTCTTGCAGTCCAAAAAAAACGCAGTCGATCCACCCCTCTCTCTCTTGTCTTACTTTTGTCACCTTGTCATGAAACTCTAGTAGGTTTGTGACACAGGATTTTCCCCCCCTGAAACCGTGTTGGTTGTCAATTATACACTTGTTTCTTTCCAGGTGCTCCACCACGCTCCTCCTGATGATCTTCTCCATGACCTTGCATACTATACACGTTAGTGATACAGGTCTGTAGTTTAGTGCCTCATGTCTGTCTCCCTTTTTAAAAATTGGGACTACATTTGCCATCTTCCATACCTCGGGGAGTTGCCCAGTTTCAAATGATGTGTTGAAGATCTTTGTTAATGGTACACACAATGTATCTGCTCCCTCTTCAAAGACCCACGGAGAGATGTTGTCTGGTCCCACCGCCTTTGAGGTGTCAAGTTCGCAGAGCAGCTTCTTCACCTCCTCCTTGGTTATATGTACCTCATCCAGCACTTGCTGGTGTACCCCCCTGCTCTGATTTCCTGGAGTCCTACTGGTTTCCACTGTAAATACTTCTTTAAATCTCGTGTTGAGCTCCTGACATACCTCCCGGTCGTTTCTTGTGAATTCCCCATCACCCTTCCTCAGTCTGATTACCTGGTCCTTGACTGTTGTTTTCCTTCTGATGTGGCTGTACAACAGCTTCGGGTCAGTCTTGACTTTCGATGCTATGTTTCCCTTGGGAACAAACCTCTCCTTTGCGTCCTTGCATTTTGTTGCGACATAGTCCATCATTTCTTGTACTGGTTTTCCTGCCAGTTCCCTCTCCCACTGAATGTCTTGAAAGAAGTAACTCAAGCCTGAGTAGTTCCCCCTTTTGTAGTTTGGTTTTTCCCACCCTATTCCTGCTGCTCTCTCCACTTGGAGCTCAACTATGTAGTCGAAGCACAGAACCACATGATCACTAGCTCCCAGGGGCCTTTCATACATGATATCCTCGATGTCAGAACTACTCAAGGTGAATAAAAGGTCCAGTCTTGCTGGTTCATCCTCTCCTCTCTCTCTGGTAGTGTCTCTAACATGTTGATGCATGAGGTTTTCCAGTACCACATCCATCATCTTGGCTCTCCATGTTTCGAGACCCCCATGGGCTCCAGGTTTTCCCAGTCAATCTCCTTGTGATTGAAATCACCCATAACTAGTAACTTTGCTCCCCCCATGTGTGCTCTCCTGGCCACCTCGGCTAGTATGTCGAGGTGTGTGTATGTGTGTGTGTGTGTGTGAGTGAGTGAGTGTGTGTGTGTGTGTGTGTGTGTGTGTGTGTGTGTGTGTGTGTGTGTGTGTGTGTGTGTGTGTGTGTGTGTGTGTTTGTGTGTGTGTGTGTGTTTGTGTGTGTGTGTGTGTGTGTGTGTGAGTGAGTGAGTGAGTGTGTGTGTGTGTGTGTGTGTGTGTGTGTGTGTGTGTGTGTGTGTGTGTGTGTGTGTGTGTGTGTGTGTGTGTGAATGTGTGTACTCACCTAGTTGTACTCACATAGTTGAGGTTGCAGGAGTCGAGTCCAAGCTTCTGGCCCCGCCTCTTCACTGGTCGCTACCAGATCACTCTCCCTGAACCGTGAGCTTTATCATACCTCTGCTTATAGCTGTGTATGGATCCTGCCTCCACTACATCACTTCCCAAACTATTCCACTTCCTTACTACTCTGTGGCTGAAAAAGTACTTCCTAACATGCCTGTGATTCATCTGTGTCTTCAACTTCCAACTGTGTCCCCTTGTTGCTGTGTCCCATCTCTGGAACATTCTGTCTTTGTCCACCTTGTCGGGTGTGTGTGTGTGTGTGTAAGTACTTATTTTCACTCATTTATGCCTGTAGGAGGTACTATGTTGGTCGCTAATCGATGCACTCTCTCCCTGCTCCATGTGCTTTGTCATATTCCAAATTGCAGCTATGTATGCATCCTTTCTTCACTACATCACTCTCCACATTGTTTCACTTCCTGACAACTATATGGCTGAAGAAAGACTTCCTAACATCCCTCTGTCTCATCTGAGTTTTAAACTTCCAATTGTGTTCCCTTGTTTCTTTGTCCCATCTCTAAAATATCTTGTCCTCATTCACACTGTTAAATCCTCTCAGTATTTTATATGTCGTTAAAATGTCTTCCCTATCTCACCTATCCCAAAATGACTTTGTGGAAGTCGAAACTTAGCGTCTGGCCTCTCGAAAACAATCAATAATACTGACTTCTTCTCTCTTTGGCCCTGGAGTTTACCTGGAGAGGGTTTCGGGGGTCAACGCCCCCGCGGCCAAGTCTGAGACCAGCCCTAATGGTGGATCAGGGTCTGATCAACCAGGCTGTTACTGTTGGCCGCACGCAAGCTGACGTACGAACCACAGCCCGGTTGGTCAGGTACTGACTTTAGGTGCCTGTCCAGTGCCTTCTTGAAGACAGCCAGGGGTCTATTGGTAATCCCCCTTATGTGTGCTGGGAGGCAATTGAACAGTCTTGGACCCCGGACACTTATTGTGTTGTCTCTCAGTGTACTCGTGGCGCCCCGCTTTTCATCCGGGGAATGTTGCATCTCCTGCTGAGTCTTTTCCTTTCATATGGAGTGATTTTCGTGTCCAGGTTTGGTACCAATTCCTCCATGACCTTCCAAGTGTACATTATCATGTATCTCTCTCGCCTGCATTCAAGGGAATACAGATCAAGGACCTTCAACCGTTCCCTGTAGTTTAGGTGCCTTTTCACACTTATTTGTGTCGTGAAAGGTCTTTATACGTTCTCCAGGTTTGTAATGTCGCCAGCCTTGAAGGGGGTTGTTAGCGTACAGCAGTATTCCAGCCTGGAGAGCACAAGCTATTTGAAGAGAATCACCATGGGCTTGGTGTCCTTAGTTTTGAGGGTTCTCATTATCCATCCTATCATTTTCCTAGCTAATGAGGTAGATACATTGTTGTGGTCTTTGAAGGCGAGATCCTCTGATATTATCACTCCCAGGTCCTTCACATTACTTTTCCGCTCTATTGTATGGTTAGAATTTGTGATATACCTTGACACATTTTTAATTTCTTCAAGTTTTCCATATCTGAGTAGTTGAAATTTCTCCTCGTTGAACTTTATATTGTTAAGAGTGGCCCATTCGAAGATTTGGTTGGTGTCCGCTTGGAGTCTCGCAGTGTCTTCGATAGAGGTCACTGCCATAGTGATTCGGGTGTCATCCGCAAAGGAAGACACGGAGCTATGGCTTACATCTCTGCCTATGTCAGAAATGAGGATGAGGAATAGAATGAGAGTGAGTACTGTGCTATGTGGAACAGAGCTTTTTACCGTGGCTGCCTGGGACTTTACTCTGTTTACTATTACTCTTTGTGTTCTATTTGTCAGGAAGTTGTAGACTCATCTACCAACTTTTCCCGTTATTCCTTTATCACGCATTTTGTGTGCTATTACACCATGGTCACACTTGTCGAAAGCTTTGGCAAAGTCGGTGTATACTACATCTGTATTTTGTTTATCCTCTACAACATCTAGGACCTTGTCATAGTGGTCCAGTAGCTGGGACAGGCAGGAGCGACCTGCTCTAAACCCGTGTAGCCCTGGGTTGTGTAAATGATGGGTATCTAGGTGGTTGGCTATCTTGCTTCTTAGAACCCTCTCAAAGATTTTTATGATATGGGATATTAGTGCTACCGGTCTGTAGTTCTTTGCAATTGCTTTACTGCCACCTTTGTGGAGTGGGGCTATGTCTGTTGTTTTTAGTGTGTGTGGGATGACCCCTGTGTCCATGTTCCCTCTCCATAAAATGCTGAAGGCACGTGATAGGGGCTTCTTGCAATTCTTGAAGAACACTGAGTTCCACGAGTCTGGGCCTGGGGCAGAGTGCAACGGCATGTCATTAATTGCCTCTTCAAAGTTTTGTGGAGTTAGAACAATATCCGAGATTTTTGGGATGACCAGATTTTGGGTTTCGTTCATAAAGAATTCATTCGGATCGTCGACCCTTAGAGTGGGCAGTGGCTCGCTGAACAGTGAGTGATATTGGGACTTTTATATCTCACTCATTTCTTGGCTATCATCTGTGTATGTCCCATCCTACCTAAGCAGAGGCCCAATACTGGATGTTGTTTTTCCCTTAGATTTGGAATAAGAAAAGTTTCTTTTTTTTTTCAAATTCCTTTATGGCATTTAGTTCTTCCTGTGATTCTTGTCTCTTATGAGATTCCTTCAGCTTAAGTTCGATATTTGCAATTTCATTGACTAGTACCTCTCTTTGATTTCAGATATATTGATCCCACCCAGCTGCTCTGTGACTCTTCGCCTTAGTCTGTATAGGGAACGTCTCTCTCTTTCTAGTTTACATTTTCTCTTCCTTTTTCTTAATGGAATGTGTCTTGAGCAGATCACAAGAACTACAGAAGTCAATTTTTCAAGGCAAATGTTCGGATCCATGTTGTTTAGAATATCTTCCCAGCTTGTTTCGTTTAGGACATGGTTTACTTGATCCCAGTGTATGTTTTTGTTATTGAAATTGAATTTCGTAAAGAGACCTTCATGACTGCTCATATTTTGCTGGTCAGGAGCCCTGTGCATACATGTCTGTACCTCTATTATGTTGTGATCTGAGTGAATTGTCTTTGATACAGTTATATTACTTATCAGATCGTCATTGTTAGTGAAGATGAGGTCCAGCGTATTTTCTAGTCTTGTAGGATCTAATATTTGCTGGTTTAAGGTGAATTTGTTTCAGAGATTTAATAGTTTGTGTGTGTGAATTTTCATCTGAGCTGCCTCCCGGGGTGATCTCTGCTAAAAAATTGTTTGCTATACTCTTCCATTTTATGTGTCTCAGGCTGAAATCTCCTAGTAGTAAGATGTAGTATACATTGTGTTTAATTCTCCTCAAATCAATTTTACACTTTGATATTTGCAGCTTCTCTCCTCCCATGATGTGTTTATTGAGAAAAAAAAAAACATACCACGGGCAGGGATTGAACTCGTGGCGCATGAGTCGTAAGACACTGGGCCAGCTGGCTACAATAAGATTCATCCAACTAGGTATATATAATAAAGTTGGATGAATCTCATTGTTTGCAATCGTGTAATAGTTATTGAAATCTGTCATTATTGACTCACGAAATTCGTAAATGACACGATTGCAAACAAACCATACCACGGGTGGGGATAGAACCCGCGTCAGAGAGTCTCAAAACTCCAGACCGTCGCGTTAGCCACTGGACCAGCTAGCCACAATAAGATTCGTCCAACTAGGTATATTTCTACTCCATAGGGAAGGTTAGCATAGGCACCACTGTGACCACAAATGCAAGTTTTTACAGACGAATCTCCGGCTAGCGTGGCCGTGACGAACTCTAGCTCAAGTCCCCTCAAAGTCTTTAACATAACTCACGAAATCGTAATAACACGATTGCAAACAAATCATACCACGCGCGGGGATAGAACCCGCATAGGCACAGTGGTGCCTATGCTAACCTTCCTATGGTGTAGAAATATACCTAGTTGGACGAATCTTATTGTGGCTAGCTGGTCCAGTGGCTAACGTGGAACTCCACGCTACGGAACCCACCCTGAGGAACTCACCGCTACGGAACCCACCCTGCGGAACTCCACGCTACGGAACCCACCCTGCGGAACTCCACGCTACGGAACCCACCCTGCGGAACTCCACGCTATGGAACCCACCCTGCGGAACTCCACGCTATGGAACCCAACCTGCGGAACTCCACGCTATGGAACCCACCCTGCGGAACTCACGCTATGGAACCCACCCTGCGGAAACTCCACGCTATGGAACCCACCCTGCAAACTCCACGCTATGGAACCCACCCTGCGGAACTCCACGCTACGGAACCCACCCTGCGGAACTCCACGCTATAGAACCCACCCTGCGGAACTCCACGCTATGGAACCCACCCTGCGGAACTCCACGCTATGGAACCCCCCTGCGGAACTCCACGCTATGGAACCCACCCTGCGGAACTCCACGGTATGGAACCCACCCTGCGGAACTCCACGCTATGGAACCCACCCTGCGGAACTCCACGCTATGGAACCCACCACTGCGGAACTCCACGCTATGGAACCCACCCTGCGGAACTCCACGCTATGGAACCCACCTTGCGGAACTCCCCGCTACGGAACCCACCCTGCGGAACTCCACGCTATGGAACCCACTCTGCGGAACTCCACGCTATGGAACCCACCCTGCGGAACTCCACGCTATGGAACCCACCCTGCGGAACTCCACGCTATGGAACCCCACCCTGCGGAACTCCACGCTACGGAACCCACCCTGCGGAACTCCACGCTATGGAACCCACCCTGCGGAACTCCACGCTATGGAACCCACCCGCGGAACTCCACGCTATGGAACCCACCCTGCGGAACTCCACGCTATGGAACCCACCCTGCGGAACTCCACGCTATGGAACCCACCCTGCGGAACTCCACGCTATGGAACCCACCCTGCGGAACTCCACGCTATGGAACCCACCCTGCGGAACTCCCCGCTACGGAACCCACCCTGCGGAACTCCCCGCTACGGAACCCACCCTGCGGAACTCCACGCTAAGGAACCCACCCTGCGGAACTCCACGCTGCAACCCACCCTGCGGAACTCCACGCTAAGGAACCCAGCCTGCGGAACTCCACGCTATGGAACCCACCCTGCGGAACTCCACGCTACGGAACCCACCCTGCGGAACTCCACGCTATAGAACCCACCCTGCGGAACTCCACGCTATGGAACCCACCCTGCGGAACTCCACGCTATGGAACCCACCCTGCGGAACTCCACGCTATGGAACCCACCCTGCGGAACTCCACGCTAAGGAACCCACCCTGCGGAACTCCACGCTGCAACCCACCCTGCGGAACTCCACGCTAAGGAACCCACCCTGCGGAACTCCACGCTATGGAACCCACCCTGCGGAACTCCACGCTACGGAACCCACCCTGCGGAACTCCACGCTACGGAACCCACCCTGCGGAACTCCCCGCTACGGAACCCACCCTGCGGAACTCCCCGCTACGGAACCCACCCTGCGGAACTCCCCGCTACGGAACCCACCCTGCGGAACTCCACGCTATGGAACCCACCCTGCGGAACTCCCCGCTACGGAACCCACCCTGCGGAACTCCACGCTACGGAACCCACCCTGCGGAACTCCACGCTACGGAACCCACCCTGCGGAACTCCACGCTAACGGAACCCACCCTGCGGAACTCCACGCTACGGAACCCACCCTGCGGAACTCCACGCTAAGGAACCCACCCTGCGGAACTCCACGCTGCAACCCACCCTGCGGAACTCCACGCTAAGGAACCCACCCTGCGGAACTCCACGCTAAGGAACCCACCCTGCGGAACTCCACGCTATGGAACCCACCCTGCGGAACTCCACGCTACGGAACCCACCCTGCGGAACTCCACGCTACGGAACCCACCCTGCGGAAGCCACCAGCGTGTGTGTGTTTCAACACTTCTACTGCGTGAGGTAAATGTGAGAAAGGAGAACATTTTTTATCGTTTTTAATACAGTAAACTGACAAATATATTTTAAATTTACTGCGAAAATTGCTCTCTATCTTTAGCCAAATGTGTCAGAAAATTTTCCAGTAACACAGAAAGAAGTTAAAAAATAAGCATGTATACACGGAAATGCATATTTCTCAATGAAAAAATCTTGCTTCGTGAATTAGAAAAATTACCATTAGGATGAAGACGTGGACCAAGAGCTGTAGTGGCGGGTTGTTATTTGTCTAAGACCCGGGAATTAAATACTCTGTCCTGATTCTTGACACATCTAACCTAACCTAATTAACAAGCAACGTAAAGTAAACTTTGTGAGTATGTCCATCTTGGATAACATTTTATGTAATAAGAGAGAAAAAGTGATTGTTATGTATAGTTTGATGCAGCGCTCTCCTTAGTTCCCCACTACTACTACTACTACTGCTACTACTACTACTACTACTACTACTATTACTACTACTACTACTACTACTACTACTACTACTACTGGTACTGCTACTACCACCACCACTACTACTACTACTACTACTACTACTACTACTACTACTGCTACTACTACTACTACTGTACTGCTACTACTACCACTACTACTACTATTACTACTACTACTACTACTGCTACTACTACTACTACTACTACTACTACTACTACTGCTGCTGCTACTGCTACTACCACCACCACTACTACTACTACTACTACTACTACTATACTACTGCTACTACCACCACTACTACTACTACTACTACTACTACTACTACTACTACTACTGCTACTGCTACTACCACCACTACTACTACTACTACTACTACTACTACTATTACTACTACTACTACTACTGCTACTACTCCACCACTACTACTACTACTACCACCACTACATCTTCCTGCCTATATATAGCCGTCGTGCTCCACTTCTGGTTAGTGTGACTTTGTAAATGGTCCAAGTCGGACCGAAACGTCGTCGTAAGCTCCTCTCTTCCATGTGCGGGTTATTTGTGTAAGCTATGATTCCGCTTTGTCTCTACAAATTGGAAAAATGTGAAAAAAAATCTTTCTGCCTGAATTAAATCACAGCGAAGTTTAGGACGTTGTAATATACATAAATAATTATAAAACATATTCTTGTCACTTAACACAATATTCATAAAGATTCAAGCCGTGTATAAATAATTAAGAAAAACAAAATCAGTGCACGGAGAAATAACAGTTCTCACGTAAAGTTCTGTGTCGCAGCTAAACTCTTGATTATTCGAAAGTCGAGAGAGTCTCTTGGTGTGATAATAGCATGTTTATTGTTGCCATTGTCGCGAGTGAAGTCCGTGTAAGGGAACAACAGAAGACTAACGATTCGAACCTCTTGGCCCATCATATTAGAGACTTCTGAAGAATGAATAAACAAATAAATACACAAATAAATATATATGCATGTACACACACACACACACACACACACACACACACACACACACACACACACACACACACACATAGCTCTCACAGAAACCAAGCCTACAGGTATGATAACAGATGCCATCTTTCCAACGGGATACCAAATCCTGAGGAAAGACAGAGGGAACAGGGGGGGTGGAGGAGTGGCATTGCTGATCAAAAATCGCTGGAATTTTGATGAGCTGGAGAGAGGAGACAGCAGAGAAGAAAGTGATTACATAGTGGGAACACTTCACTCTGGCGGTCCCAAGGTGGTAATAGCAGTGATGTATAACCCACCACAGAGCAGCAGGAAGCCAAGGCAAGAGTACGACGAGAGCAATAGAGCGATGGTTGACACACTGGCTAGAGTGGCCAGAAGAGCTCATGCATGCAGGGCAAAGCTCCTGATCATGGGAGACTTTAACCACAAGGAGATCGATTGGGAGAACTTGGACCCACATGGGGGCCAAGATACATGGAGGGCTAAGATGATGGAGGTGGTACTGGAAAACTTCATGTGCCAACACGTAAGGGACACTACAAGAGAGAGAGGAGAGGATGAACCAGCAAGGCTGGACTTAGTATTCACCTTGAGCAGTGCAGATATCGAGGACATCACATATGAAAGACCCCTTGGGGCCAGTGACCATGTGGTTTTAAGCTTCGAATACACAGTAGAGCTACAAGTGGAGGGAGAAGCAGGAAGGCCAGGACGAATGAAGCCAAACTACAAGAAAGGGGACTACACAGGAATGAGGAACTTCCTGAAACGGGGTTCAGTGGACAGAGAACTGGCAGGGAAGCCAGTTAATAGATGATGGAATATGTAGCAACAAAATGCAAGGAGGCTGAGGAGAGGTTTGTACACAAGGTAACAGGAATAATGAAAAAGCCAGGATGAGCCCATTGGTTTACCCAAAGGTGCAGGGAGGCAAAAACCAAGTGTGCTAGGGAATGGAAGAAATATAGAAGGCAAAGGACCCAGGAGAATAGGAGAGCAGTCGTAGAGCCAGAAAACGAATATGCACAGATTAAGAAGGGAGGCCCAACGACAATATGAAAACGACATAGCAGCAAAAGCCAAATCTGACCCGAAAATGTTGTACAGCCACATCAGGAGGAAAACAACAGTCAAGGACCAGGTAATCAGACTAAGGAAGGAAGGAGGAGAGACAACAACAAATGACCGAGAAGTAAGTGAGGAATTCAACAAGAGATTCAAAGAAGTGTTCACAGAGGAGACAGAAGGGGCTCCAGAAAGACGGAGAGGTGGGGCACACCACCATGTGCTGGACACAGTGCACACAACCGAGGAAGAAGTGAAGAGGCTTCTGAGTGAGCTAGATACCTCAAAGCAATGGGGCCCAGATAACATCTCCCCATGGGAATGAGAGAGGGAGCAGAGGCGCTATGTGTACCCCTAACAACAATATTCAATACATCTATCGAAACAGGGAGATTGCCTGAGGCATGGAAGACAGCAAATGTAGTCCCAATTTTTAAAAAAGGAGACAGACATGAAGCATTAAACTACAGACCAGTGTCACTGACATGTATAGTATGCAAAATCATGGAGAAGATTATCAGGAGAAGAGTGGTGGAACACCTAGAAAGGAACGATCTCATCAACAGCAGCCAATATGGTTTCAGGGACGGGAAATCCTGTGTCACAAACCTACTGGAGTTCTACGACAAGGTGACAGCAGTAAGACAAGAGAGAGAGGGGTGGGTGGATTGCATTTTCTTAGACTGCAAGAAGGCGTTTGACACAGTTCCACACAAGAGATTGGTGCAAAAACTGGAGGACCAAGCAAGGGATAACAGGGAAGGCACTACAATGGATCAGGAATACTTGTCAGGAAGACAGCAGCGAGTCAGGTACGTGGCGAGGTGTCAGAGTGGGCACCTGTGACCAGCGGGGTCTCACAGGGTCAGTCCTAGACCAGTGCTGTTTCTGGTATTTGTGAACGACATGACTGAAGGAATAGACTCTGAGGTGTCGCTGTTTGCAGATGACGTGAAGTTAATGAGAAGAATTCACATCGATATCGAAGACCAGGCAGAACTACAAAGGGATCTGGACAGGCTGCAGACCTGGTCCAGCATTGGCTCCTGAGTTCAATCCCAACAAGTGCAAAGTCATAAGATTGGGAAGGGCAAAGAAGACGCAGACGGAGAGACAGTCTAGGGGGCCGGAAGAAACTAGAAACCTCACTCAAGGAAAAAGATCTTGGGGTGAGTAATAACACTAGGCACATCTCCTGAAGCGCACATCAACCAATAACTGCTGCAGCATATGGCGCCTAGCAAACCTCAGACAGCATTCCGACATCTTAATAAGGAATCATTCAGAGACCCTGTACACCGTGTACGTTAGGCCCATATTGGAGTATGCGGCGACCGTTTGGAACCCACACTAGCCAAGCACGTAAAGAAACTAGAGAAGTGCAAAGGTTTGCAACAAGACTAGTCCAGAGCTAAGAGGTATGTCTTACGAGGAGAGGTTAAGGGAAATCAACCTGACGACACTGTGAGGACAGGAGAGATACGGGGACATGATAACGACAGTACAAAATACTGAGAGGAATTGACAAGGTGGACAAAGACAGGATGTTCCAGAGATTGGACACAGTAACAAGGGGAACAAAGTTGGAAGTTTAAGACACAGATGAATTACAGGATGTTAGGGAAAGTATTTCTTCAGCCACAGAAGTAGTCAGTAAGTGGAATAGTTTGGAAGCGTATGTGAGTGGAGGCATGATCCAAACATAGCATTAAGCAGAAGGTATGATAAAGCTCACTGCTCAGGGAGAGTTACCTATAAGCGATCAGTGAAGAGGAGGGGCCAGGAGCTCGGACTCGAACCGTCCCGCAACCTCAACTATGTGAGTACAACTAGGTTGGTTCCAACACATTCTTCCCACCTGACAATCTTTCCATGAGTTTGCATGCTATAACATGTCAGTGACACTGGTCGTAGATTAAGGCTTCATGTCTTCTCCTTTTTTCAAGATTGGGACCAACATTTGCTGTCTTCCTATGCCTCAGGCAAATCTCCCAGTTTCGAAAGATGTATGAAATATTGTTGTTAGGGGAGTACCCATAGAGCCTCTGCTCCCTCCTCATCAGGGACCCAGTGAGAGATTGTTAATCTTGGCACTATTTGCCCTTTGAGGTATCTAGCTCACTCATAAGCCATCTTTCACTTCTTCCTCTGATTGTGTGTAACTATGTCCAGCACATGGTGTGTACTCCAACCTCTCCCGTCTTTCTGGAGCCCCTTCTGTTCAACCTCTGTGAACACATCTTGAATCTCTTGTTGAGTTCCTCACATACTATCACGGTCATTTCTATGTCTCTCCTCCTTCCTCCATCCTTAGCCTGCTTACCTGGTCCTTAACGAGTTAGTTTTCTCCTGATGTGGTCTGAATAACAGCTTTCGGGTCGATTTGGCTTTTGCTGCTAAAGTCGTTTTTTCATATTAGACGTTTTGGGCCTCCCTTCTTATCTGTGCAATATTCGTTACTGGCTCCTATCGACTGCTCTCCTTATTCTCGGTGTCACCTCTTTGCGTTCTATATTTCTATTTCTTCCATTCCCTAGCACACTTGGTTTTTTGGGCCTCCTTGGCATCTTTGTGGTGCAACCAAGTAGGCTCATCCTGGCTTTTTTCCGATTATACCTAGTGTACCCTTTGGGAACAAACCCTCTCCGTCAGCCTCCTTGCACATTGTTGCCAACAGTTATCCATCATCTCATTAACGTGGCTTTCCCCTGCCAATTCTCTGTCCCACGACCTCATTCAGAAGTTCCTCATTCCTTGGTGTAGTTCACACCCCACCCTTCCCTATGGCCCCACCCCGGCCCTTTCGTGTAGTTTGGTTTCATTTGGTCCTTGCCCTTCTGCTTCCCCCTCCACATGAAGCTCTACTGTGTAATTCGAAGTCAAGAACCAACAAGATCGCTGGCCCCAAGGGGTCTTTCATAGTGTGTCCTCCATAACTGCACACTCAAGCGAAAATACTAAGTGTCCAGTCCTTGCTGAGGTTCATCCTCACCTCTTTCTCTGTAGTGTCCCTTTACGTGATGGTACATGAAAGTTTTCCAGTAATACCTCCATCATCTTATCGCCCCACGTATCTTGGCCCCCATGTGGCTCCATTTCGATCTCTTGTGGTATTAAAGTCCCCATTAACAGGAGCTTTGTCCCTGCATGGGCATGACTCTTCTGGCCACAGCAGCCAGTGTGTCAACCAGATCGCTCTATTGCTCTCATCAAACTTTTGCCTTGGCCTCCTCAGTCTGTGGTGGGTTATACATTTACTGCAATTATCACCGTATGGGACCACACAGAAAGTGAAGCATTCCGCTATGTAATCACTTTCTTTCTCACGCTGTCTCCTCTCTCCAGCTCATAAAAATTCCACGGTGTTTTGATCCGCAATGCCAGACTAGTTCCTCCACCCCCCTGTTCCTTCTGTCTTTTCTTTCTTCAGAGTCAAGGCTCTGGTATCCCGCGGAGAAAGATGGTATGCGTTTATCATACGTAAGCTTGTTTCTGTGATCACTATGATGTCGTGGTGATGTCTCCTCTTTGACTCTTTTCGTGTCACTCCTCCCACTGTTTTGTTATTCCATCAGCGTTTGTGTACCATACCTTCAGTTTCCTTTCCAACACTTTGGTTTGGGGGGGGGCCTGTGGGGGGTGGGAGAACCTGGTAGCTATACTGTGGGATTCTATGGTTGGGGGTTTTGGGTGGAAGCTGTGGGTATGGATTGTATTGTGTGTTGGGATGGTGTGAAAGGGTTGTGGGGTTTTCAGGGGGGGGGGGGGGGGGGGGGGGGGGCTGAGGATATTGTGTGTGTGCTTGCCCTTCGCACTTTCTGCTTTTACTGACCTCTGCGGTTCCATTCTTGTCTCCTTTCCTAGCTACAAATGAAAGATTTCGCTTTTTCCCTCTCCCACAGCTGCTTTCTCTCTGTTTGTGTTCTGGTCTCTGTCTAAGAACACCTTCTTGTACTTTTCCGAACTATTTCAACCGTGGTTTCTTCTCTTGGAGGATCCTGTTCCTGCACTGTTTTCTTGTCCCTGAGAATCATCTTGATCGGTCGGTTTCTCCCCTTCAAGTACCCCCCTAATCATCTGAAAATAATTTTACAATCTCATCCAAGTCTTCCTCTCCCTATTGTCCGTGAATGATTTTTCTCAATCTCCTTTCTTTTCTTTCCTGCCCGTCTTTCAGTGTGTGTCCTTTCCCTCACTCTCCCGAACCCCATGGATATCCACTGATGTTTGCCCTTTCCTCCCCAATTGCCTCTACCTCTGTGACTCTGGTTTCCTGTCTGTTTGTGGTCATTTCTCCCTTGATTTTCCAGTGGGCTCTTGATAGCATGTGTTAGTGCCACAGCATTCGACCTATCTCCCTCTACCCTCTGCACCCAACAGCTCTCCCTTTCCACCAACTGTGGCCCTTCTTTGCAGGCTGATATGACCTTAGCATAATTCCATAATCACCTTCCTTCCTGTTCACCCTCACATCGTATGGTGTGTCTTCTCTGTCTCTAACCACCATTCGACTTGCTTTCAGCCTGTTTACCTCAAATTCGAGGACCTTTATCCCTTGCTACTGGCAGTTTCGACTTGTGGCCTCCATTTCATCGTCTCCATCTTCCAACCCTCATTTCCCCATTTCACAGAGAAAGCTCTTTCTCCATTTTCAGAATGCTCTCCTAATTTTCTCTCCCATTCTGCTCTAATCCTTTTTCCACTGTTCCTGCCATCCAATTCCTTCTCCTACCAGTACATTTCCTCTGATCCCTGATATCCTGCGAGTCCCACCATTAGTTTTTTTTTATGAAAGAGAAGAGAGAGAAAAGAGAAAAAGAAAAAGGGGAGAGGAGTGAGAGATAGGGAGAGAGAGAAGGGACCTAGTAGGGAGGGGAAAAAGAAGGGAAAAAAGGGGGAAAAAGTGAGAGAGGGAAAAGGTAGAGAGAGGGGGAGTGACAAGGGAAGAGAGAGAGAGAAGTAGGAAGAAGAGTAGTAAGAGAGGAAGAGAGGAAAGCGAGAGGGAGAGAGAGAGGAAGAGAGAGAGAAAGAGTGAATGGAAGGAGAGAGAGGATGAAAAATAGAGTGATGAGAGAGAGGTAAGAGAGAGAGGAAATAGAGAAAGGGGTGAAGAGGAGAAAGGGGGAGAGAGAAAGAGAGGCGAGAGAAGAGAGAGAGAGAGATAGAAGGAGAGAATGAGAGAGAGAGAGACGGAGAGAGAGAGAGAGAGAGAGAGAGAGAGAGGAAAGAGAGGAGAGAGAGGGAGAGAGATAGGGAGGGGGAAAGGAAGGGTTAAAGGGTCACGTCAACAGGAAGGTGTAAATCCTGGTATAATGAGTGTGTGTGTTGTCAAAATATAAGTTTGTGTGTGTGTCTGTATGTGTGGGTGAGTGTGTGTGTGGTCTATATATGTGTGTTGGTGTGTTGTCTATATATGTGTGTGTGTGTGTCTGTATGTGTGTGTGTGTTTATTTGTGTGTTTGTGTGTGTGTGTGGTGTGGAAGATGTGTGTGTGTGTGTGTGTG
This sequence comes from Cherax quadricarinatus, assembly GCF_026875155.1. Classification (NCBI taxonomy): domain Eukaryota; kingdom Metazoa; phylum Arthropoda; class Malacostraca; order Decapoda; family Parastacidae; genus Cherax; species Cherax quadricarinatus. The sequence continues at coordinate 55,875,300 of NC_069418.1, read as the reverse complement.
TGTGTGTGTGTGTGTTTTTTGTGTGAGTTGGTGTGTGGTATGTGTGTGTGCGTGCATGTGTGAGGTGTGTGTGGTGTGTGTGTGTGTGTGGTTGTGTTAGTGTGTGTTTGTGTGGTGTGTGTGTGTGTGTGTGTGTGTGTGTGTGTTGTTGTGCGTGTGTGTGTGTGTACTCACCTAGTTGTTACTCACCTAGTTTGAGGTTGCGAGGGGGTCGAGTCCGAGCTCCTGGCCCCGCCTCTTCACTGATCGCCACTAGGTCACTCTACCTGAGCCGTGAGCCTTATCATACCTCTGCTTAAAGCTATGTATGGATCCTGCCTCCACTACATCGCTTGATATCCCAAGGACTATCCACTTACTGACTACAACTTGGCTGAAGAAAATAACATTCCTAGCATCTCGAGATTCAACTCTGTCTTACATGCTCTTCCAACATGTGTCCCCTTGTTACTGTTTGTGTGTGTGTGTTGTGTGTGTGGTGTGTGTGAGTGTGTTGTGTGCTGATGTGTGTGTGTTGTATGTGTGTGTGTGTGTGTGTGTGGTGTTGTGTTTGTGTGTGTGTGTTTTGTGTGTGTTTGTGTATGTGTGTGTTGTGTGTGTGTGTGTGTGGGTGTGTGTGTGTGTTGTGTGGTGTGTGTTTGGTGTGTGTGTGTGTGTGATGTATGTGTGTGTGTTTGTGTGGTGATTGTGTGTGTGTTGTGTGTGTGTGTGTGTGTGTGTGTATTTGAGTGTGTGTGTGGTGTGTGTGTGGTAGTTTGTTCTGTGTGTGTGTTTTGAGTGTGAGTGTGAGATTGGTGTGTGTGTGGTGTGTGTGTGGTGTGTGTGTGTGTGTTTTGGTGGTGTGTGTGTGTGTGTGAGTGTGAGAATAACAGAGGATTGAATATGTTTACACCATAAATCACATACATTCAAGACAAGGAAGGAAGTGATATTCATCCAAATCATTCTAACCTTGGAATGACTGAGATGATTTAAGGTCGGATGTTCCAGTATGGGCTCAATTTTCACGTCCGCTTTCTCCTTTGTTGCAGTACAGACACCGGTCGGTACAACACACCTTTGCCTCTTACCTCTTATCAATATAATTTTATTATTTAAGCTTTGAAAATCCCTTTTCAATTTTCAAATCCTTTGAGAATTATGTGGATTAGAGTGTATGTTCAAATTCATACTATTGGGTGATTAATAATTTCACATAAAATATATTTTTTAGCAGAGTAACCAAAACAAATTTTAGTCCGTTAGAGACCTTATCGTAAGGGTAGTTGTATTGAGCTTTAATAATAAAGATCAGTAGATCGGAAATTCAGTTTGAATTGTCTTATTGTAACCCTGTGGTAGAGACAAAAGTAATGTTTGATAACAATTTGGATCTTTGTCACCAATTTGGCAGAGATATTCTATTCGAAATGTCATTTTATGTGAAAGAAAAATTGGCAGTAGGGTTTACTGCTAGCGAAAGATTAAAAGGAAATATAATTTGTATATTAACGAAAACGAAGATTTTGCACATTAATTATCTAAACAAAAAATGATATCAACACACCACATAATTACAATGATTAAATTATTTCTCAGTGATTAAACGCATGCAATTGCCCTTTCTCATGATTTCCGTCCCAGACATCATTCGATTCCTGGAATGCCTCGAGTCTGGAAACCATGTTCGTACGAGAAAAACAATCATCGAAGAAATTTAAAACCCGCCTAGATTCGAATGAAATTTCTTCTAGCCATCACCTCCTCCAACTTTCATTCCTTTCCCTGTTTGTACTTTTTTTTTTTTTTATGACATACAAATTTAATTAACCTAGATTCAGCAGTAAAGTTTTGAAATGAACCGACTACGTAATAGCGCATTGATCGTCAATAAAAGAATGAATCTGCTAACCCAATGTTATAGAATCTCAATTGTGTAAAAAGAGAGGGTGGAAAGGTGAGGGAGAGAGAAGAGGACAGAGAGAGAGACAGAGAGAGACAGAGACAGGAGGTGGTTGGCCTCCATAAATTGGCGTCCCTTAGTCCAGTATCAATAAAGTGATTTATGAAGGAATTATTCTACCCTAAAGATTGTAATATGAGGCTGTCAAAGGAAGACGTCTTTGCAAAACACTTAACGCTAATAAATTAACTTCCTGACCAGTAATTCAAAACCACCTATTGCTAGCAGCGAGAACTGTGTCAAAGTTGTCAGAGATGACAATAAGGAAGAAGCAGGTATAACACCTAAATCTTTGGACCAAGAAAAGGTTTTTTAGCACAGATGTTAGGCCAATAATTTCTGAGTAGGTGTGGCAGGCCAGCTAGAATCGCCTCAAACTCGCACTATCAACACTGCCTAGTCACCTCGTAAATGGCCTTCTCTGTGAAAGAGCAAATTAAACTTTTTCCACAAGAAAAAGAGCAGAATGGTAAACAGCAACTACAGACTATGTCACACCTGTCAATGCACTGGCAAAAATTCTCGACACAATAATTTCTGGCAGGTAACTGCCCTTTTTTAACTACCGCTCGGCTTCTTTGGTGACCGTCAGTATGAACTTCCAAGATAGTAACTGTGTAGTTGATAATTTAGTTAACCCTCCCAAGACTAAAGTGGCGCCAGTCACTGATTAACTCAGATCAGCCTGTGTAGTAGCACAGGACACATTTATAGCGGCTCTCGAATAGTATACACTAGGATTCTTGGTAAAGAGACCAATGCGAGCTCTAGGATACGTGGGCTCTAGACTAGCCTCATTGAAAACTAACTTTTAGATGATCCACATCGCCGTTAATCACTAAATAACTGCGAAGTAGTTCTCAATGATTTAGAACTCAACAAGACACTCTCATACGTTCGATGTCAGTTTTCCACAGGGGAATGTGCTTTATGGCCATTATTAAAATAGAAAAACTACATCATGTGCACTCATTCCTCGAGCATGCTTCATTTTCTAGGACTGCCTGACTTCAATCTCATCTATGACTCCCTGAAGGAAACATATAACAAAGCAAGAAGATTCATTCCCGCCCTGGAGCCTGGACTCAGCCTTGATATTTCGGACAATTCATTCAGATTCTTAACGCCTGAGGGAGTGAAAAATGTGTGCGGTCTTTCAGTTATGTACAAGCCCATTGTTATCAAGTGTACCAACTAAAAAAAACCACTCTTTGCTCCACTTGCAAGACATCGAGAAGACAGCTTCTACACAACAAGATGGCAAGTAAACAGCAACTATACACAGACTGTAACACATCTCGAGAGAATTACTTCAACTGAGATCGTTTAATTTTTTAGAAATGACTCAAGTCTGGAAACATGTTAATACAGTATAATGGAATCGATGAAATAAAGTCAGTTGGGCCAAATAAAATCGCTGGCCCAAGGAATAAATTCAAACTTTGTCTTGTTTTCCTATAAAGTATGTCTCAGTATAATAAAGGGCTTAAAATAACTGACCTAAGTTTAAAACAGTTCTCAGCTTGAAAAAAATGGTTTAACTCATAAGCTAACCCTGTAAACATTGATGAAGAGAGAGAGAGAAGACAGAGACCAGAGATAAAGAGTGTGAGAGAGATCTTTAATTGATATTTTTTTTTTATTTTTTTTGGGAATTTACAAACTGTGCTCTGAGTAGTCTGCAGGGCATCGATATGATGTTAATTCCATAACCTCTAAAATCTCAACACTTTTTGCGTGATTATAATATACATCAAGTTAATAATACAAGCGTCCAGTATAACCTGAAGCCAGCATGATGGTTAATGCATATTTTTCATTAGGACGGAAATCATGGAAAATATGAAAACAAGTGTACCGTGGCTAGGCTGGCAAAGCACTCGCTTCAGAAACTGAGTGTCCGTGGTTCATTCTCTAGCATGGGAGGAAATGTTGGGCATGCTTCCTAACACCTATTAGATCCCTGTTCATCTAGTTGACCAGTGTGGGGGTAGCATCCTCGGGTACAAGATTGATGGACTGTAATAGAAATGAAACAGACAGTCCACAAATCTCTTTTTTTTTATTACGTGATAGACCTTCAGAACAAGGCTTCACCCGCTGCCCTAATAAGGGTGCGTTGCTCAGACGTAGGTATTATAATACTACGTGACTTCGCATGAGTGTGTAACACAAGTGGTTAGTGTTAACGCCTTAATAAAAATGGACGTGTGTGTGTGTGTGTGTGTGTACTCACCTAATTGTACTCACCTAGTTGTGGTTGCGGGGGTCGATTCACAGCTCCTGGCCCCGCCTCTTCAACTGGCCGCTACCCGGTCACTCTTTCCGCTCCGCGAGCTTTATCATACCTCTTCTTAAAGCTATGTATGGATCCTGCTTCCACTGCATCACTACCCAGGTTATACCACTTCCTGACATCTCTGTAACTGAAGAAATACTTCTTAACATCTCTGTGATTCATCTGAGTCTTCAACTTCCAACTGTGACCCCTAGTTGTTGTGTCCCATCTCTGGAATATCCTGTCTCTGTTCACTTTGTTGATTCCTCAGTATTATATATGTCGTTATCATATCCCCCCTATCTCTCCTGTCTTCCAGTGTCGTAAAGCCGATTTCCTTTAGCCTCTCCTCGTAGGACATATACCTTAGCTCCGGGACTACTCTTGTTGCAAACCTTTGCACTTTCTCTAGTTTCCACACATGCTTGGCTGGGTGAGGGGTTCCAAACTGGCACTGCATACTCTAATATGGACCTAACGTACACAGTGTACAGGGTCCTGAATGACTCCTTATTTAGATGTCGGAATGCTGTTCTTAGGGTTGCTAGGCGACCGTATGATGCAGCAGTTATTTGTTTGATGTGCGCCCGGTGTTATACTCACCCCTAGACCCGTTTTCTTGAGTGAGGTTTGTAGGTTGTGGCCCCCAATCTTCATGACTTTGCACTTGGTTGGGTTGAACTCCAGGAGCCATTTACTGGACCAGGTCTGCAGCCTGTCTTGAACCCCCTGTAGTTCTGCCTGGTCCTCGCCCGATAGAATTCTCATCAACTTCACATCATCCGCAAACAGGGACACTTCGGAATCTATTCCTTCCGTCATGTAGTCATGCACGCGCCCCCGCGCGCTTGTTTTGTTTGTGTGTTGTGTGGGGGTGTGTGTGTGTGTGTGTACTCACATAGTTGTGCTCACCTAGTTGAGGTTGCAGGGGTCGATTCCAAGCTCCTGGCCCCCACCTCTTCACTGGTCTCTACTAGGTCACTCTCCCTGAGCCGTGAGCTTTATCATACCTCTGCTTAAAGCTACGTATGGATCCCGACTCCACTACATCGCTTCCCAAACTATTCCACTTCCTGACTACTCTGTGACTGAAGAAATACTTCCTTACATCCCTGTGATTCATCTGTGACTTCAACTTCCCACTGTGTCCCCTTGTTGCTGTGTCCCATCTCTGGAACATTGTGTCTTTGTCCATCTTGTCAATCCCTCTCAGTATTTTGTATGTCGTTATCATGTCCCTTCCCCTATCTCTCCTGTCCTCCAGTGTCGCCAGGTCGATTTCCCTTAACCTCTCCTCCTAGGACATACCCCTTAGCTCTGGAACTATTCTTGTTGCAAACCTTTGTACTTTCTCTAGTTTCTTTACGTGCTTGGCTAGGTGTGGGTTCCAAACTGGTGCAGCATACTCCAATATAGGCCTAACGTACACGGTGTACAGGGTCCTGAACGATTCCTTATTAAGATGTCGGAATGCTGTTCTGAGGTTTGCCAGGCGCCCATATGCTGCAGCAGTTATTTGGTTGATGTGCGCTTCAAGAGATGTGCCTAGTGTTAATACTCACCCAAAGTTTCTTTTTCCTTGAGTGAGGTTTGGTAGTCTCTGGCCCCCTAGACTGTACTCCGTCTGTGGTCTTCTTTGCACTTCCCCAACTTCATGACTTTGCACTTGGGTGGGGTTGAACTCCGGGAAAGCCAATTGCTGGACCAGGTCGAAAGCCTGTCCATATCCCTTTGTAGTTCTGCCTGGTCTTCAATCGAAAGAATTCTCTTATCAACTTCACGTCATCTGCAAACAGGGACACTTCGGAGTCCTTCTTCCATCATGTCGTTCACAAAAAACCAGAAACAGCACTGGTCCTAGGACTGACCCCTGTGGGACCCCGCCTGGGTCACGGGCGCCCACTCTGACACCTCACCACTTACCATAACTCCGGGCTGTCTTCCTGACAAGTATTCCTTGATCCATTGTAGTCCCTTTCCCTGTTATCCCTGCTTGTCCTCCATTTTTTGCACTAATCTCTTGTGTGGATCTGTGTCAAACGCCTTCTTGCAGTCCAAGAAAATGCAATCCACCTACCCCTCTCTCTCTTGTCTTACTGCTGTCACCATGTCCATAGAACTCCAGTAGGTTTGTGACACAGGATTTCCCACCCCTGCAACCAAATTGGTTTGCTGTTGATGAATCATTCCTTTCTAGGTGTTCCACCACTCTTCTCCTGATAATCTTCTCCATGACTTTACATACTATACATGTCAGTGACACTGGTCTATAGTTTAGCGCTTCATGTCTTTCTCCTTTTTTAAAGATTGGGACTCCACTTGCTGTCTTCCATACCTAAGGCAATCTCCCTGTTTCAATAGATGTATTGAACATTGTTGTTAAGGGTACACATAGCGCCTCTGCTCCCTCTCTCAGGACCCATGGAGAGATGTTATTTGGCCCCATTGCCTCTGAGGTATCTAGCTCACTCAGAAGCCTCTTCACTTCTTCCTCGGTTGTGTGTACTGTGTCCAGCACTTGGTGGTGTGCCCCACCTCTCCGTCTTTCTGGAGCCCCTTCTGTCTCCTCTGTGAACACTTCTTTGAATCTCTTGTTGAGTTCCTCACATACTTCACGGTCATTTCTTGTTGTCTCTCCTCCTTCCTTCCCTAGCCGGATTACCTGGTCCTTGACTGTTATTTTCCTCTTGATGTGGCTGTATGACAGCTTTGTGTCAGATTTGGCTTTTGCCGCTGTGTCGTTTTCATATTGTCGTTAGGCCTCCCTTCTTATCTGTGCATAGTCATTTCTGGCTCTACGGCTGATTTCCTTATTCTCCTGGGTCATTTGCCTTCCATATTTCTTCCATTCCCTAGCACACTTGGTTTTTTCCTCCCTGTGGAGAAATTTTCTCCAGGAGGGGGGTATCTGCCCCCTTCAGCCCCTTTCAGCCCCTTTCAGCCCTGAGGGGCCCAGCCCTCTCAGAAGGGGCAAATATCTTGTTTACTGCTACAGCGAGTAATTGACCCCAGATGCAGTACCAGTATGTGACGTGGCTCGACGCTCCGTGCGGTCCTGTGTTGCAGAGTGTATTTTAATAAGAGACAGTACATCTCTTACTTTATCAGGACAATTAAGGAAAATCCTGCTCCCACTTTATTACCATGGTAAAGATAGTGGACATTTTTGTCTATGCTTAAGACAGCAAGAATCAAACATTCTGCTTTTTTCTTCCATGGAGGAAGTGGCAAGGAAGCAAAAGTACTATGTCAGCTTTTCCTTTGTGCAAGGGGCAGTAAACGGCATGGTGCTGTGGCGTCTTCAGATTACTTTTGACTCTACTGAGAGTGACACTGACGCCAGGATAACCAACAAAGAACGACCCTTGTGCGTTAGTGTGAACAAAGTGTCTCATAAAACACAATAAACACTTAAGAGAAGTGTGATCAAGCTTCTTTAGTGATAAGATTGAACAAAAAAGACAAATCTTGTGGAACATAGTGTCCCAGTGTGCGTATTCCTAGACTATGGAAGAGAGGACATCCAAGGACACTTCAGCTTCTATCAAGTCACCGATATCTGTCGAAGATGTGAAGAACACCATAGCTCACGCTGCAAGAGCAAGGTAGGTTACGAATTTCTTGTAGTACGGTGGACTGCGCAGTTCTTGAGTCGCAAGGGAGTTTGTAATCAACCTATAGTCGGCAGTAAGGGGCGGACTTTTGAGTCCACACAAGTAAGTTTGTCAGCCATCAGTGAATGAAATATGCTGACATAACACCCCCTAGGGGTAATTTATAATCTTACAAATGATAACTCTTGACAGCCCGTTGAGAGATGACTTCGACAGCTTGTCAAGACCTCGTCTGCAGGGGCGGCTGTGCAGGCGATGAGTTGTCTTTCTAAGTTAAGTACAAACTCTTTAAACTTAACTGGTAATGCCATTTCTCAACACTCCCTGCAACTTTGGGTGAACCAAGGGCTCATCCTGGATTTTTCATTATTCATGTTTCCCTTGGGTACAAACCTCTCCTCAGCCTCCTTGCACATTGTTGTTACCTATTCCATCATCTCATTAACTGGCTTCCCTGCCAGTTCTGTGTGTGTGTGTGTGTGTGTGTGTGTGTGTGTGTGTGTGTGTGTGTGTGTGTGTGTGTGTGTGTGTGTGTGTGTGTGTGTGTCCGTGAGCGCGCGCAAAGAGCAGTAAATCCCCTGATGTCTCGCAGATAAAAGCAGTGTGGCCCCTTCCATGACGGCTGGAGAACAGCCATGGTGCCTGCGAAAGCTGATTCCTGTTCCATAAACCTCTTGCATTTCCCCTGCTGATTCGGCATCTGATGACGTTGTATATTCTGTTGTTGCCTTTACCCACTGATAACTCATTTCTCTTATTATACGTTGCCACACACACACACACACACACACACACACACAACCAAAACACACACACACCACACACACACACACACACACACACACCACACACACACACACACACACACACACACACACACACACACACACAACACACACACACACCACACACACACACACACACACAAACCCGTTCACCCTGAGCAGTTTAGACATTGAGGACATCACTTACGAGAGGCCCCTTGGAGCTAGCGATCACGTGGTTCTGAGTTTTGACTATATAGTTGAGTTACAAAATGAGAAGGTAACAGAACTGAAGGGGACAGGCCAAACTATAAAAGGGGGGACTACACAGGTATGAGAAACTTCCTGCAGGAGGTTCTTGGACAGAGAAATGGTAGGAAAATCAGTAAACGAGATGATGGAAATGTGGGAACAAAGTGCAAGGAGGCAGAGGAAAGTTTTGTTCCCAAGGGAAACAGAAATAATAGGAAGACCAAACGAGTCCTTGGTTTAACCCGAAGGTGTAGGGAGGCAAAAACTAAGTGCAACAGAGAATGGAAAAGGTACAGAGGCATAGGACCCACGAAAACAAGGAGATTAGTAGAAGAGCCAGAAACGAGTATGCAAAAGATAAGGAGGAGGCCCAGCGGGCAGTATGAAAACGACATAGCATCGAAAGTCAAATCTGACCCGAAACTGCTGTATAGCCACATTAGGAGGAAGACAACATCAAGGACCCGGTGATAAGGGTGAGGAAAGAAGGTGAGAATTTACAAGAAACGATCAAGAGGTATGTGAGGAGCTCAACTCGAGATTTAAGGAAGTATTTACAGTAAGACAGGAAGGACTCTGGGGGGACAGACCAGATGGGGACACCAGCAAGGGAAAACACAACAAGTGTTGGACGACATACATACAGATGAGGAGGAGGAGGTGAAGAAACTGCTAAGGGACATCGATTACCTCAAGGCAATGGGACCGGACATCTCCCCGTGGGGCCCTTTGGAGGGAGCAATATGTTGTCGGTACCATTACACAATCTTCAACCCCGTCCCTGGAAACTGGGCAACTACATGAGGTATGGAAGATGGCAATTAGTTCCCATTTTTAAAAAAGGAGAACAGAAAAAAGGCACTAAACTATAGACCTGTGTCATTGACGTGTATAGTATGCAAAATTATGGAGAAGATTATCAGAGGAGAGTGGTGGAGCACCTGGAAAAGGAACAAGAGTAAAAAATGCCAACCACACGGATTCACGGGAAAGGGAAATCTTGTGTCACAAACCTTCTGGAGTTTTATGATAAAATAACAGAATTAAGACACGAGAGAGAGGGGTGGGTTGATTGCATCTTCTTTGGGCTGCAAGAAGGCCTTTGACACAGTTCCTCACAAGAGATTAGTGCAGAAGCTAGAGCATCAGGCGCATATAACAGGAAGGGCACTGCAATGGATCAGAGAATACCTGACAGGGAGGGCAACAACGAGTCATGGTACGTAATGATGTATCACAGTGGGCACCTGTGACGAGCGGGGTCCCACAGGGGTCGGTCCTAGGACCATGCTATTTTTGGTATATGTGAACGACATGACGGAAAGGGGTTTGACTCAGAAGTGTCCCTGTTTTTCAGATGATGTGAAGTTAATGAGGAGAATTAAAAACTGATGAGGACCAGGCAGGACTTCAAGAGACCTGGACAGACTGGACACCTGGCCAGCAAATGGCTTCCGAATTTAATCCCGCCAAATGCAAAGTCATGAAGATAGGGAAGGGCACAGAAGACCACAGACAGAGTAAGGCTAGGTGGCCAAAGACTGCAAACCTCACTCAAGGGGAAAGATCTTGGGTGAGTATAACACCGAGCATGTCCCCGGGAAACACACATCAATCAGATAACTGCTGCAGATATGGGCGCCTGGGAAACCTGAGAACAGCATTCCGATACCTTAGTAAGGAATCAATCAAGACACTGTACACCGTGTATGTCAGGGCCCCTACTGGAGTATGCAAACACCTTTTGGAACCCGCACCTTTATAAAGCACGTCAAGAAACTAGAGAAAGTACAAAGGTTGCGACAAGGTTAGTTACAGAGCTAAGGGGAATGTCCTATGAAGAAAGATTAAGGAAATCGGCCTGACGACACTGGAGGACAGGGGGGTCAGGGGAGACATGATAACGACATATAAAATACTGCGTGGAATAGACAAGGTGGACAAAGACAGGAAAGTTCCCCGGAGGGACACAGAAACAAGAGGCCACAATTGGGAAATTTAAAAATACAAATGAGTCAGAGAGATAGTAGGAAGTATTTCTTCAGTCATAGAGTTGTAAGGCAGTGGAATAGCCTAGAAAATGACGTAGTGGAGGCAGGAACCATACACAGTTTTAAGACGAGGTTTGATAAAGCTCATGGAGCGGGGAGAGAGAGGGCCCAGTAGCAACCGGTGAAGAGGCGGGGCCAGGAGCTAAGACTCGACCCCTGCAACCACAAATAGGTGAGTACAAATAGGTGAGGTGAGTACACCCACACACGCACACACACACACACACACAGCTACACCCTAGTTTTCTACATGCCTCAAAAGGACTCATCTTTCATGCCTATCATCAACCGTACGCTATCATAAGGAACAAGTCTGTCTGCCAACATTAGAGGCTGTATTGGAAATAAATGGTATAAAATACCGACACAATGGCAATATAAACACAAATGCAGTATAATGTGATCCTTTATTGACTACGTTTCGCCCACACAGTGGGCTTTTTCAAGTCACAAACAGAACTAGTTCTGTTTGTGACTTGAAAAAGCCCACTGTGTGGGCGAAACGTAGTCAATAAAGGATCACATTATACTGCATTTGTGTTTATATTGCCAGAGGCTGTATTACTAATGTTGGTCAGCTCACACACACTTTCGTCGCTGCCTTCTTCGTTTTATCGTCAACTTCTGGACAGACCGGAGAACCGTGCAATGCAACTTATAATTTACCATTGCAATACAGGGATATAAATAGTAGACGTTAGAAGCCACTGAATGGTGACATATCTACAAATAAAGACATCTAAAATTTTGAACATGTCTAATTCCTCAACTTTCTGCTACTCTTTAAAATTTATATTTTACTTGTCAAACACAGTAGCATTATGGACTCAGTACAGAGGACATCTTAACAACCTGCTTGCTAATCTCTTGCCCCAATTCCTCGACATGACATACTTCAGCTGGTGGGTCCCACCTACCAGTAACAATGCTGTCATTTTTTGCGCCTCATCTATTTTTAGAGTAATTATTGTTATTATTATAATCAAAAGGAAGCCCTAAACCTACCAGGGTCATACAGCTGTTCTTAGATTAAGGTACTGATTACTCCTTTTACGTCTTTTGTTTATAAGTCTTCTATGGTTTTCCTTATTTTCCTTGCATTGTCATAACCACGGTATAGCAGGGTGTCCAGATAAAGACGCACAGATTTTGCAAATGGTTCTAATTAATCTAAGGGACTTATAACTTATCTGGCGCCAATTTCTCGTAAACTGTTACTTTAGCAGAGTCTTCAATATCGGAGATATGAGGTGAGGTTCTGACCAGAGCTTTGGTAAGATGGGGAAAGAAGAAAGATGGGTTAGAATGGAAATATGGGAAAGGGCTGTGCGGGTGGTGGGGAGGTTGGGTTTTTTACAGGTAAGTGGCCTAACCACTTTGGCGCAATTTGAACTATTGTGTGTGCATGTTGTGTTATTCATGAAAAAGTTGAATTCATAAAATAGGTATACTTCCTGCCCGTCAACTGCACGCTGTTATACCAACTATATACCGGTGTGCAACTGCGTTGGCAGGATGCATTCTGTTTGCAATTGTGTTTAGTTTTTTTTCCGCGCAAGAGGTCGGTCGTAAGACTGCTGCTGCAGGTGGTAGTTGGTAGTTGCAGGTCGTTTGGTGGAGGTTGGTTGCTAACCCTGAAGTGGTTGGCTAAGCAGTTTCTGAGGTGGTGTCCTGCAGTAAGATGTTTGCAGATGTTACAAGGTTAGTTGTAAGGTGTTGATTGACAGAAGTAGGTCACCCAAAATTGGGGAGCGTTCATCCATGTTATTGGACATAGAATGGTTCTTGTGGTTTCCATTCTTCTAATTCCTCGGGGAGGTTACTTAGGATTCTTGGTCGAGGGGAGTTCTTGTGAATGAAGCGTCGGACTTTTTGTTGGAGGTTCATTCTTTGCAATCTGCGGGGAGGGCGGGGTTGTTGATGGTGTAATCGGTAGTGTTCGATGGTTGGGGTGGGTTCTGTCTGGTATATAGAGTTCCTGCATAAGAACATAAGAACATAAGAAAGGAGGAACACTGCAGCAGGCCTGTTGGCCCATACTAGGCAGGTCCTTTACAATTCATCCCACTAACAAAACATTTGACCAACCCAATTTTCAATGCTACCCAAGAAATAAGTTCAGATGTGCAAGTCTCACTCAAATCCAACCCCTCACACTCATGTACTTATCCAGCCTAAATTTGAAACTACCCAAAGTCCTAGCCTCAATAACCCAACTAGGTAGACTGTTCCACTCATCAACTACCCTATTTCCAAACCAATACTTACCTGTGTCCTTTCTAAATCTAAACTTATCTAATATAGTTATCTCTTCTATAGTTTGTCTAGCCTAACATTAATTGCTGTGATTCTCTGCAGTACGTGCATGTCTTCCGTCCTGGTTCCGTCTGTAAATCTTGTGCCAGTGATTAAGCGGAGGGCTCTGTTCTGGTCTCTTTGGAGCTGTAGCATGTTGGTTTTCGTTGTTAGTGACAAGGGAACGCAAGGGTATTCAAGCAGAGGTCTGATCATCTTATACAGGTGTTTCTTGTTGTGGGAGGGGGCTACATTGAATCGGAAGAGCTGGCCGAGTCTGGCTTTTGCTAGGTTCACTTTTTTGGTTATGTGGGATGTGGAGTGGAGTAATTTGTCGATCTCGTAACCCAGGATCTTATTTGGATTTCTGATAGCGATACGTGAACCTCTGATGGAAATACCCCTTTTGTCTTCTATGGTTGATGCGAAGCAGCCATTGGTGCCTCTGAGAACTTTAGCTAGGTTTATTGTGATTCTCCATTTTTTCTCCCACTTAGCTGTTCTCCGTAGTTCTTCATTCATTTTCTCTAGTGCTCTCCTGAGCTTGTTTGCACCAGAGATGGGGGCTGATGAGACTACATGGATAACATCTGCAAATTGGGTGATGATGTTATCATTGTGTTCAGGTTGGGGGAGGTCGCTGACATATATAGTGAAGGGTATAGGGCTAAGGCAAGAGCCTTGAGGCACTACAGCTGTCAGTGTGAAGGGTGTTGCTGCCTTACCATGGAAGGCGGGGATGATACTTTTACCTGTTAAGAAGTTGGGTATGTCAAAGATATGTCAAAGTCCTTCAGTACAGATTTCCCTCTACAGTCCCAGTCATTTTTCATTAAAAAATGTCTAGGTCATGGGCGTCTCTCTCTGTCTCTCTTTCTGTATGTCTCTCTGTCCACCTCTGTGTCTGTAAATCTGTTTCTTTCTTTCTCTATCTCTAGGACTCTTTGGGAGGATATCATGGAACCTCACCAACATTTCAAAGAACCCAAAGGTTCTGTGAAACTAACTCTTCATATGAATGATATTATTACGAATACATAGTTCAGAATACTTAGATCCATTTGACTTCCATTCAACAAACTGTGTTGGTCGGGATGTATGTAACTCGGAAACTAACGGCAATATATGATTTTAGTATCAACCACAGTTGATCATAATATTTCTGGTAAAACTCGTCGTAATGAAAACATATTTTTCTTCATGTAAATACCTCTTTCTATTATGAGCCGTAGGCGTGTGTTATGGTTGTGTTGTTTGGCATTGAGGGAAATGTCTTCCAAGGCCAAGTAGAATGCATGAATAGTGTTGCGGAATAAATAGTGAAGTAACACAGACTTTGCTTCATACCTCCGTCCCACCACCACCACTAGCATCTCCGGCATCTTCCAGAGACCTGAACTCTCCAGCAACCTGCAAGGAACATCCAGTTGTTGAGTATTTACTGGTTCTCGCAATGGTTTCGATTAGACAAACAGCTTAACCATGTTAATCATTTTTTTGTAAATAAAATATGTATAATAAGCCATTTATCTTTCTCGTTTATAATTCTTATATAATGCGTTGGTAGATTGATGAGATTTGAGTTCTCTCATTGATGTCGATAAGAAACATCATTTAAGGGCGAGATATTATTTCAAAATAAATAAATAAATAAATAAATAAATAAATATATAAATAAATATATATATATATATATATATATATATATATATATATATTATATATATATATATATCGTATATGTATATGTATATATATATATATATATATATATATATATATATATATATACATATATTATATTATATATATATATATATATATATATATATATATATATATATATATATATATATATATATATATATATATATATAATATATATATATATATATATATATATATATATAATATATATATATATATATATATATATATATATATAATATATATATATATATATATATATATATATATATATATATATATATATATAAATATATAGGGAAGTACCACCTCTAAAGCTGGAATGGGGACCCTTATCCTCAGAGAAGACAATAAACGTACCTCAGGGAAAACTCAAGGTTCTCCCCGGAGCTGTTTGAATATTTTCTTCTCCTACCACCCCCTATATTTATATTCTATGTGAACATTTATTAATAAACAAAATACATTTACAGAAAAAAAACATAAACATGAATACAATGGCACAATGTATCAAAGATGATGAATTTCCTCCAGCTCCTCCGAGGCTGGACGTGAACCAAGTATGCAGCAAGCATTTCCCCTCTGGAT
Source organism: Cherax quadricarinatus (assembly GCF_026875155.1). Lineage (NCBI taxonomy): Eukaryota > Metazoa > Arthropoda > Malacostraca > Decapoda > Parastacidae > Cherax > Cherax quadricarinatus. Next base: position 55,859,809 of record NC_069418.1, on the reverse strand, counting down.
GGCGACGCTGAGGCGCTGGAACATGAAAGTGGCTGCCCTTGGGTCCCTGGTGGTGTCGATGAGTCTGGAACCCAATTCTTTAAGGAAACGTGTGGCATTTTTTCCCCATGATCCCAAGGTCTCTGATCCCACTGGGACAAATTGATACTGTTGGCTAATGTCCCTGTACTTGCTGATCTTGTACTCCTCCCTGTGGTCAGCAGCTCCTCCCTGTCGCCCCACACTGTGATGGATATAGGTGTGAGCCAGTGTGGACACACAGGTATAGTCCCATGCTAAGAGCTTGCCATTCTTCCAAGGATAGATGGTGATCCCGTCGGGGCGGTTTGCTGGGTTGTGGTATTGTTTGCTGTATATATATACATATATATATATATATATATATATATATAATATAATATATATATATATATATATATATATATATATATATATATATATATATATATATATATATATATATATATATATATATATATATATATATATATATATATATATATATATATATATATATATATATATATATATATATTATATATATATATATTATAATATATATATATATATATATATATATATTATATATATATATATATATATAATATATATATATATATATATATATATATATATATATATATATATATATATATATATATATATTCCTGGGGTTCAGTAATGCAGCACCCCAGCTACTCCAGTGCCATCACTGAATGGGAGACTCTTTCCGCTCCAGCACTAAAACCTAGTGCAGTACTGTCTCCATCGCAGAAAAGGTGCTTGCCAACATGCTTTGGGATATAACATCAGGCAGGGAGACTGGCCGTCTCCAAGTTGTGGGTGCACCTCACTCCAGGGACTTCCTCCAAACAGTTTCCATTTTGGCAATGGGAATACGCCTCGACCCTAAGACCCTCCGTATTGCAGCGGCTGTCCGCCTTGCTGCCCCAGCGTGTTTGCGACGATGTACAAGCCGACCAATATGGTCTACATGGTCTTAACTGTTCCAAAATCAAGGTCTGGCATGCAAGACACAATGAGGTCAACGACATCATAAAGAGAACCCTTGCTACAGCTGGATGCCCCGCCGAGAGAGAGCCCCGATCACTAGCAGCCAACAATACCCACTACCCAGCAAACCGCCCTAATGGGATCACCATCTATACTTGGAAGAATGGCAGGCTCTTAGCATGGGACTAAGTGAGTCGACACTGGCTGACACCTACATCAGTCACAGTGTCGGGCAACAGGGAGGAGCTGCTGATCACAGGGAGGAGTACAAGATCAGCAAGTACAGAGACATAAGCCAACAGTATCAATTTGTCCCAGTGGGACCAGGGACCTAAGGATCATGGGGAAAAAATCCAACACATTTCCTTAAAGAATTGGGTTACAGACTCATCGACACCACCAGGGACCCAAGGGCAGCCACTTGTATGCTCCAGCGCCTCTGCATGGCCATCCAGAGAGGAAATTCTTGCTGCCTACTGGGGCTTTGGAGGAGCTGAAGGAGATTCATAATGTTTGGTATATTGTACCAATGAATTCATGTTTGTGTTTTCTGTCAATGTATTTTGTCTATTAATGAAGTTTACATAGAACATAGAATATATGAGGTGGTTGGTTTAGAAAATATTCAAGCAGCTCTGGGGTGAATATTGAGTTTTCCATGAGGCACTTTTATTATCTTCTCTAAGAATGACGGTCCCCAGTAAAGTTCCAGGGGTGGTTTCATATTCATACATACACACACACACACACACACACACACACACACACACACACACACACACACACACACACACACACACACACACACACACATATATATATATATATAATATATATATATATTATAATATATATATATATAAATATATATAAATATATATATATATATATATATATATATATATATATATATATATATATATATATATACAGGTAGAAGGTTGGTAGACAGCAACCGCCCAGGGAGGTACTACCGTCCTGCCAAGTGAGTGTAAAACGAAAGCCTGTAATTGTTTTACATGATGGTAGGATTGCTGGTGTCCTTTTTTCTGTCTCATGAACATGCAAGATTTCAGGTACGTCTTGCTACTTCTACTTACACTTAGGTCACACTACACATACATGTACAAGCACATATATACACACCCCTCTGGGTTTTCTTCTATTTTCTTTCTAGTTCTTATTCTTGTTTATTTCCTCTTATCTCCATGGGGAAGTGGAACAGAATTCTTCCTCCGTAAGCCATGCGTGTTGTAAGAGGCAACTAAAATGCCGGGAGCAAGGGGCTAGTAACCTCTTCTCCTGTATATATTACTAAATGTAAAAGGAGAAACTTTCGTTTTTCCTTTTGGGCCACCCCGCCTCGGTGGGATACGGCCGGTGTGTTGAAAGAAAGAATATATATATATATATATATATATATATATATAATATATATATATATATAATTATAATATATATTATATATATATATATATATATATATAATATATATATATATATAACATATATGCAAAACAACCACTCTGAAAGAATAGCGAAATTCCAAGCGCTTTCGTGACTACTCACATTATCAAGGAACTATGAAATTGAAGCATCCAAGGAAGCTATATAAGGGGTCGGCCAGCACCTCACTATCAGATCCCACAACGGTTAAACACGTGACGCGCGGCGAGCCAACTTGGATAGGTCCTTTGCACAACTCACCCCCAAACTATTCTACCCAAGAA
>NC_069418.1:55801138-55856565 GCF_026875155.1 Cherax quadricarinatus | reverse complement strand
ATTATATTTTTTATATATATAAAATTTTTATAATTTTTATATTATTTTATATATATATATATATATTTTATACATTTTATGTCGTGACGATTAGGTAAAACTGGCCAATTAAAGCAAGATCTCACTTAAAATTAAATCCTTTCTAAAATTTTCTCATGTATTTAAATATATGTATGTGGTGCCGAATAGGGAGAACTTGCGATCTAGGCTTAAATAGCAACGCTCATCTTGCTACATAGGACAAGTGAAAATTTGTGTATGCAATAATTTCGCCAAAATCATTCTGAACCCAATAAAAAAATATATATTTGATTGTGTTTGTTTAGCACTGAATTATTGTAAACGTATTTAAAATATATTAAGTTGGGTTAGCTAAAATAAATTGCTCTTGTTATAATAAGGTTAGGTAAGTTTTCTAAGATTCTTTTAGTGCAAAATTAAAAATTTTTACATTAACATTAATAAAAAAAATATATCTTTAAATGTATAAGAGAAAATTTTAGAAAGGACTCAATTTTAAATGAGTTCTTGCTAATTGACCCGTTTTACATATTCGGCACGACAAATATATATATATATATATATGTATATATATATATATATAGAGAGAGAGAGAGAGAAAGAGGCTGCTGCAATGCTGAAACCAACTCAGCTCGGTTTCGGCGTTCAACAGGGCTGTGAAGCAGCTGCCCACGCAGCACGAGTATATATCAAAAACATGCCCTATGAAAAAGCCTTGGTCAAATTGGACTTTGCCAATGCTTTCAACTCAGTCAGAAGGGATGCTGCTCTCCAAGCAGTTTATAGAAACTTCCCTTCCCTTTATCCCTTCATAGAATCGTGTTATAGTGTGACTTCCAAACTATTGTTTGGGGACCATGAAATTGACTCGTGTGAGGGCGTGCAACAGGGGGACCCTCTCCCCCCCTTTTCTATTTTGTTTGGTCATCAAGGAAAGGTCACGGAGGCACTCTCCAGCGAGCTCAATATCTGGTTCCTGGACGACGGTACCCTAGCTGGCACAACAGAATCTCTCCTGGAGGACATCAGTAAAATTAAAGACATGGGAGAAAGCCTGGGCCTTTCTTTAAACCCCACCAAATGTGAAATAGTTTCTACCAATCAACAGATGATCCAGAATATTAGTGCCGTTTTACCAGGAGCACGAGCCATTGATCCAGCCAATAGCACTCTCCTCAGTGCTCCTCTTGGGTCCAATGCCATCGATCTGATCCTAGGAAAAAAAAGTCTCAGACCTCCGGACGATGGAAAGCAGGATGAAAGACACTGACACACACGATGCCTTCTACCTACTCACCAGGTGCCTGTCAACCCCAAAAACTTACCTATTTTCTGAGATGCTCCCCAGCCTTCAGCAGTCCAAAAATCAGGAAATATGACTCTCTCCTGAAGGTCATGCTAGAGAGTGTATTGAATCTTTCCCTTGCAGATGGACAGTGGTTGCAAGCCTCACTTCCGGTCAGGCTTGAGGGCTAGGAGTACGCAGATCCTCCCAGATTGCTCTACCAGCTTTTCCTATCCTCTTCCATTGCATCAAACGAGTTGATAAGACAAATTCTTCCTGACACCCTCAGTGACTCAGCAGGAATAGAAGACCCTAGGCTATGTCAGTGCCATCACCGAAATTTTTTTTTGGGGAGACTCTTGCTGCTCCAGCACCAAACCCTAGTGCAGCACCTGGCTCACCAAACAGTCAGGCTGGGATAGCCCATTGCTGAAAAGGTGCTTGCCAACCTGTCAGGGCTTGCAACATCAGATAGGGGGTTGCCCGTTCTCAGGCTGTGAGTGCACCTCACTCGGAGGACTTCCTCCAAACAGTTCCCATTCGGCAATGGGAACGCGACTCGACCCTAAGACCCCTCCGTATTGCATGGCTCTTGCGCTTTGCTGCCCCAATCCACAGAATATATGTGTATTGCGGCGAAATGCAAGCAGGACCAATACGGTCTACATGGTCTTAAATGTTCCAAAACCTAGGGCTGGCATGCAAGACACAATGTGGTTCAACGACATTCATTAAAGAGAACCCTTGCTACAGCTGGATGCCCTGCCGAGAGGGAGCCTCGATCACTTGCAGCAAAACAATACCCACACCAGCAAACCGCCCCGACGGGATCACCATCTATCTTGGATGATGGCAAGCTCTTAGCATGGGACTATCCTGTGTTCCACACTGGATGACACCTAATATCCATCACTGTGTGGCGGCGACAGGGAGGAGCTGCTGACCCAAGGGAGTGAGTTACAAGATCAGCAAGTACAGGGACTTAGCCAACAGTATCAATTTGTCCAGTGGGATCAGAGGACCTTGGGATCTGGGGAAAAAATGGCCACACTGGTTCCTTAAAGAATTGGTGTTCCCAGGGATCATCGACGCCACCAGGACCCCAAGGGCAGCCACTTTCATGTTCCAGCGCTCAGCATCGCCATCCAGAGGGGAAGTGCTTGCTGCATACTTGGCTCACATCCAGCCTCGGGAGGAGCTGAGGAAATTCATCATCTTTGATACATTGTGCATTGTATTCATGTTTATGTTGTTTCTTAAATTGTATTTTGTTTTATTGATAAAAGGTTCACTTAGAATAAACATTTATATTAGGGGTGGTAGGGAGAAGAAAAATATTTCCAAACAGCTCCGGGGAGAAACCTTGTAGTTTTCTCTGAGTACGTTTTATTGTTTTCTGAGGATGAGGGTCCCATTACAACTATAGAGGTGGTAACTTCCCTATATTTTAAATATATATATATATATATATATAATATATATATATATAATATATATATATATATATATATTTAATATATATATATTTTATTATATATATATAATATATATATATATATAATACTCACCCTATTAATATGCCGATATGTAAAACTGGTCAATTAGCAGAACTCATTTAAAATTAAGACCTTTCTAAAATTTTCTCTTATACGTTTAAAGATATATTTTTTTCGTTAATTTAATGTAAAAAAATTTTATTTTGCTCCAAAAGTGAATCTTAGAAAACTTACTAACCTTATTATAACAAGAAAATTTTATTTTAAGCCTAACCCCAAAACTTATATATTTTAGAATTTGTTTACAAATAATTTGATTACTAAACAAACACAGTTAAATATATTTTTTTCGTTAGGTTCAAATGATTTTGGCGAAATTATTGCATCAACAAATTTTTTCGCTTGTCATATATGGCAAGATGCGCGTTGGTATTAAGCCAAAGATCGCAAGTTTTGCCATATTCGGCACGACATATATATATATATATATATATATATATATATTATATATATATGTCGTGCGAAATATGTAAACTGGTCACTTAGCAAGAACTCATTTAAATTAAGTCCTTTCTAAAATTTTCTCTTATACGTTTAAAGATATATTTTTTTTCATTAATGTTAATGTTAAAAATTTTAATTTTGGCTCCAAAAGAATCTTAGAAAACTTACCTAACCTTATTATAACAAGAACAATTTTATTTTACCTAACCCAACTAAAATTATTTTAGATTTGTTTACAATAATTCAATTACTAAAACAAACACAAACTAAATATATTTTTTCGTTAGGTCAGAATGATTTGGCGAAATTATTCATACACAAATTTTTGCTTGTCTATATGGCAGATGAACGTTGTTTATTTAAGCCAAGATCGCAAATTCTGTCTATTCGGCACGAATATATATATATATATATATATTTATATATATATATATATATATATATATATTATATATATATATATTTATACATATTATATATATATATATATATATTATATTATTATTTATATATAGATATATAGATATTATATATATTTATTATATATATATATACTATATATATATTTATATATATATTATATATATATATATATTATATATGCAAAACAACCACTCTGGAAAGAATAGAGAAATCCTAAGCCGCTTTCGTGACTACTCACATTATCAAGGAAACTATGAAGTGAAGCATCCAAGGAAGCTATATAAGGGGTCGGCCAGCACCTCCACTATCAGATCCCACAACGGTTAAACACGTGACGCGCGGCGAGCCAACTTGGATAGGTCCTTTGCAAATCCCCCCCCCCCCCCCCCCCCCCCCCCCCACCCCCAAGCTTAATTTTTTTTTTTTTAAAATTTGTCCAGTGTATTATTAAATTCTACCCAAAATTCTATTAATTATAATTTAGATCCATATTTATAATTCTAGAATTTGGGTAGAATTTAATAATTACACTGGACAAATAAATAGCTTGGGGTGAAGTTTTGCAAAGGACCATCCAAGTTGGCTCGGCCGCGTGTCACGTGTTTATCCGTTGTGGATCTTGATATGAGGTGCTGGCCGACCTAATATAGCTTCCTTGGATGCTTCACTTTCTAGTTCCTTGATATTGTGAGTAGTCACGAAGCGCTTGGAATTTCTTATTCTTTCAGAGTGGTTGTTTTGCATATATATATATATATATATATATATATTTATATATATATATATATATAGATATATATATATAATATATATATATATATATATATATATATATATATATATATATATATATTATATATATATATATATTACTAAATATATATATATATATATATATATATATATATTATATATTTATATGTATATATATATATATATTCAGAGAAAGATCGCCGTTGCAGGATTCGAACCTTCTACAAGGCAGGACTGGCCAAAGTTTTCTAAGTATGCTGTAGACACTCATCTCTGGACCAATCCTGACTGCTACGATTTTTCTCTGTATATACCCGCTTGGATACTGCGTGCGTTCATGTTATAGATAATTAAACTTGTGAGGTCAAAACATAGAGGAGGGAGAATGAAAAGCTTAAATCCATGACTGTGGCTCACTGATGTGCTAGCCGGGTTCACAGATTAAGATCGCAGTAAGAATCTTACTCTGTTATACCTCAGAGATGTCGGGTAAAAATGCCCTCGAGGAAGAATGTCTGGATTTTTTTTTTGAAGCCGTTTCGAATATTCACTTCGAGTACAACCCCCTTCCTTTTATTTTTTTTAATAATAGTATATTTTATTGCACAATATGGTACACAATATTTAAAGGATGCATTACTGTACACAGATGGCAATACAAACACATCAGGTTTGAGAGATTCTTTCAAGTGCACTATTGCTACATGATATCATAGATTACATGAAAAATCACCTCATCTATGACTCCTCAGAGCTGTGATGCATACCCCAATATACCACAAAGTATTACCCATCTGAACCACAGCGTTGAGTCGCTAAAACAGAAAAACTAGCCGTCTTGGAAACCTAGTTACATGACGAGTCTTTGCCTATCTCCTTAAGGGAACTTAGATGCACTCTTTCCCATGGGCCAAGGTCTCCTAGTCTATGGGAACAAACATATATTGAAGAGGAACTTCACCGTATTTTCTCGACTTTTGGGTGACACCCTGAATAGTGGCAGCATGCTCCTCTTTGCTCTTGTGTATTGGAGATAAGGTTCAGCGTTGCAGATGCACTTGTGTAGTCCCACACTTCTGCTGTGCCACCATGTTCAGTTCTTGAGGGGTGATACTTCTCGGACCATCTGGATACCATCCGTCTGCATTAGTTGGGGTGGCACTCTTATGCTTGGCATTAGGCTGTTGCAAGCTCCTCTTGATGACGTTATCAACCTCTTCATCTTTTCAAATTTTCCCTCACAATAGACCCGTGGCTCTCCAATTCGGCCTGCCGATTTCACTGCTGCAACTACACCTGTGTTCAACAGACGGTCTGTGGGTTAGGACGTGTGCCAAGGCTGGAGTTGGAACAGCCAACAGAAAGTCCCTTGGATGCCTCCATTTTGTAAACAGACCAAATACACGATGTCCCAGAAACCTTCTAGAATATTCCAAGTAAATGCTCTCTGTGCCAATTAATATTCCAGCATGATCTCCCATATTTAGAATTTTCGATCTTATTAATATCTAGGTAATTCCTTGAATTTTTTTCTTTTTCGTGCCACTTTATATTATTTTTATTATCATTTCTCATTATTATATTCCTAACAGTAAACCACTAAAACAAGTTGTAATCTCCAGGTTGCAATCAACTTGTGTACCTTGTGCTGCTTTCCTGGATGATCGCACATGTGCGCCTATAACTAAATGAACCCCTATGACTTACTTCCTCACTACCGATGTTATATCACTCAGGTTGCAGTCTTGTAGATAAGACCACAGGATGAGTGGGCAAAACATTTAGGCAACTTTATTCCGAAACGTTTCGCCTACCACAGTAGGATTCTTCAGTCGAGTACAAAAGTAGGCGGGAGCAGTGAAATGAGAAAGACGTTGTAATCAGTCCATCACCCTTGAAGGTCGTATTGTGTGTGGTTGTCCAGTCCCTATGACTGGAGAAAGTTCTGTGCAAAGTCTGGAAATAACTCATTCACCTTGCTATGTACTCGGACTGATGAAGCACTGTGTGGCGAAAAACGTTTCCTGAATAATGGTTCCCATATGGTTGCATATGAAGGAAATCCCTCTCTTCCCTTTCTGTGCTTCATTATTAGGTATCTTTCAGCTCTCTTCCTGAAATGTTACATGTGGTACAGACTATGACATGTCCAGACAATCTATTACAATATTTTATTGCTGTATAGCCATAGGGTGTTTGATGCCTAACCACCTGCAAGTAGATACTAACAAAACTGTTCATTCCCATAATTCCATATAGATTTTGATCCCTAAACCTGGCAAACTTCGCAGCAAGGATATTTGGACACTGCTTTTGGGCAATTTTGTAAAACAAAAAGGATGAATCTCGACCATTTATTCTGGGTGATTTGTAGTCTCATTTTATTGTTTAAAGCAGTTTACCATAAAGAATACGAATAATCTATACGACATTGTACAGGACCTAGGCCTTCAGCTGTCCTGTAGCTCGGAACGTTAATGCATTCAGCTCACACTCTGAGCTCCGGGTGTAGATTCCCATTACGGTTGGAAACATTAGAAGAGGTTTCCCTTAAGACAATTGCTATCTATGGTTCATCTATCAGTAAAATAGGTACCTGAGTGTTAGTCGTCTTATGCGGGTCGCATTTGGGGAAAATAATGACCTAATTTGCGAGAAAATGTCTGCATATATAGTAACGTCATTTGATATCCCCTAGGTCAGTATACCTTGTACATGTACTGGTAGAAATAAAGTTATTTTAATTATTATTATTATTATTATTATTATTATTATTATTTATTATTATTATTATTATTATAGGATCGTGTGAGCCCTGGCATTGGCCTGATTTACTTCATTGTCCTTATCAAATTTCCTGATATCCTTGAGTCAAAAGAAATCCAGATATTTCCTAGAAGGTAACTGAAGTGGTAAGTTCCCTATTTCGCTGGACATTAAAAGCATATTACCATTTTCGTTTACTTTTCTTGCAAAGAGTACAGGCTTTGTTTTCCCGAGGTGTTTTGTCTAGTTTGTTGTCTAAACTAAACCATTTGCTGCAGGACTCTTTTCTAGTGATACTTCGTTAGCTAGATGCCATGAGTCTTTACTGGATACTAGTGGAGCACTATCGTCTACATACAACTGAAGCCTACACTGAGCATGATTCGATGTCATTCACATAACATGTAAAATAATGAGCAACCAAGAATTACTACCTTGGGGAGCCCCACATCATATCCGTCAGGGGTTCTGAGTCTGTAATTTTTTATCTTGAACATTTGTTCCCGGTACCAGAGGTGAGATTTAAAGCTGTGTACTGAGCGTGTACCATAGTTTGCAGTTTCTTGCATAATTTTATTAAGGTAAAATGTATCAAATGACTTTTGAGAAGTCTAGATTCATCATGCTATGAGACTCCATAGCTATATTAATCGCAGGTATCTCTTGGATAATTAGGTAAAGTATTGGTCGAGTAATATCTCCTGAAACCAAAAATGTAACTGTGGAGTATGTTTTTGTCAACGTTTCAGCTGCTCCTTGTGGTAATACATTCAGGTGATTTTAAGAAGTAACCCCATTGTTATTTACCATTTCTAGACTCCTCTGTATTAAAAGATGTAGATGGAAAACAACCTTAATAGTAATCCGGGGTTAAAACCAGTCAGATGGATTACCTGAGGAATTATTTATTGATTAGTTAGCGTCAATTTATTTGTGAGTCAGATTCCACTGGCGGGAAGCAGGAAACCTTTCATTCGAGGTTCTCTGCACTTTGATAATTCTCATATTCATCAAAAATCTTTGTTCGATGTGTACCTAAATGTAAAGGTTGTATTTCTACCTCAAATTACAGCATACTTTAATTTCAACCAATGGACCGTGGAGTTATTAAGGTATTCAGTGTAACACACATAAAAATGATGGAGGAAAAACTTGTTGCATCATTGGACACTGATTTCGACCTTGCAGTATTAAACATTTGGATAAAATTAACATTAAAGATACTTTAGCTATCTTAGAAGTACATGAATTGAAGTGTCTAATCACACTAGGTACGCTGGGGAAAAGTTGAGGCTTAGAGTGTTGAATACTTGCCAAGGTTTACCTCACTTGAGAGTCAGATGCAGGAAATAGTTCAGGCTGGCATGGAGATTTACCAGGGGATGGCTTTGAAGATATACAGCAAGATGTCACAAAGATATACATGCAAGATTATGAGAAAAAAATGCTCTTAGAAGATGATCACAAAGATATGAAGCAAGATATATGTGAGTGCTCTTAGAAGATGATCACAAAGATATGAAAGGCAAGGATTATGTGAAAGATGCTCTTAGAAGATGATCACAAAGATATACGGTCCAGAGCCGGAAAACCATGGACCAAAAAGCTCAATGAGCAGATAAAAATAGATGTAGATAAACAGAGGAAGATGGGAAGAAGGCCTCAAAAAAAAAAAAAAAAAACAGTTAACACTACAACAGTTATATGAAGTGCCTCCATGTTACTAGGTAAACTTGCCAGATTGTTTCACTGAAGAGAACCCTGGACAAATCTAGAAGTATGCTCAGAGAAAAGGGACTGGAGCAGCTTGGTTATGCCTTAATGTCAGCTGTATAAACTAAGGCCGCGTAAGGACCACAAACTCATTTCAGAATTCCTCACTTTTCATTAAAACCACTGAGGTGAGGAGCCTGAACTACAACCTCACCTGACATCCAACAACCATCCACCTCAGCTGACAATTATACTACTATCAACCTCAACCTGACAATATATTCCATCCACTTCAGATGACATATACTACCATCCACCTCAGATGACAAATATACCTCCACCTCAGATGACAATTATACATCCACCTCAGATGACAATATACTACCTCCACTCAGATGGACTATATACTACCACCACCTAGATGACATATACTACAATCCACCTCAGATGACAATGTACTACCATCCACCTCAGATACAATATTACTACCATCCACCTCAGATGACAAATTATACTACCATCCACCTCAAGATGGACAATATACTCCATCCACCCTCAGATGACAATATACTACCATCCCACCTCTGATGACAATATACTTACCATCCACCTCAGATGGACATATATACATCAACTCAAGCTTGACAATAATTACTACCATCCCCACTCAGATGACATTATACATTACCATCCACCTCTTGCTGACAATATACTACATCCACCTCAGACTGTACAATATACTACCATCCACCTCTGTGACAATATACTACCATCCACCTCAGCTGACAATATACTACCATCCACCTCAGATGACAATATACTACCATCCACCTCAGATGACAATATACTACCATCCACCTCTGCTGACAATATATTTACCATCCACCTCAGTGACAATATTACTACCATCCACCTCAATAAACAATATACTACCATCCACCTCAGATGACAAAAATACTACCATCCACCTCAGATGACAATATACTACCATCCACCTCAGCTGACAATATACTACCATCCACCTCATCTGAAAATTTATACTACCATCCACCTCAGATCGGTAAGGCCTCAGTATCCCTCATCCTTTCTTTCAAATTCATTACTATGCACCAGCAAGCACAATGAAAGGTAACAAATATCATATCTGTTTAACATGTACAGCCTTAACCAATACATTAAGCATGATACATCTCGTCAAACACCTACAATTAAATTATCATTTTTATTTGTTTTTCAATTTGGAGAACAAAAAAATGTTTACAAAATTTTTGGGGAGAATGGAATATAACCCTATTTTTCGAATAAAGTTCTACAGTTTATTTTGGACTATTTTATGTTTAAAAAGCCTTTTGAAAGGACGTAACTACCTTCGTAATCGACGGCAACTATATATATATATAATATAAATATATATATATAAAATAATAAAAAAAATATATATTATATATTATATATATATATATATATATATATATATAGTATATATATATATATTATATATATATATATATATATAAAATAATATATATATATATATATATATATATATATTATATATAATATATATATAGTATATAATATAGTTTTATAATATATATATGTATATATATATAATATATATAGTAATAATATATAGTAATATATAGTCCCACTGAAAACGAGAAAAAATTTTCGCACAGTTAGCAAAAAATTGAAGAAGTAACAAAGTGGGGGCAATAAGAATAATTACAAGTGACGACACTGTAGCCCCAAAGATGAGACCACAGCGCAAGCACTAAGAGACAGGCATCCAACCAGGGACACCATAGCCATCAACAACAACCCTGAGGAAGCCCCCATCACTGAACAATTAATTTTGCCTGAATCGGAAGTCTATAAGGCGATTGTGTCATTTCCTGCAGGATCTGCAGGAGGTTACACGGGAATTTGGGACCTCAGCACCTCAAGGAGATGGTAAATCCAGTACTCGGTGCATCTGCATCACTTCTTTAAACCGAGTTAACAACTTTCGTCAACAACTGCCTGGCTGGGCGAACCCCAGAAGAAATTAAACCTTTCTTTTTTTGGAGCCTCACTGTTTTGCCTTGAAGAAGAAGGATGGGGGAATCAGACCCATTGCGGTTGGAAACACTCTTCGCCGTCTCGTTGCCAAAGCAGCAGTAAGAAAAAATTGCCTAGAAGCTGCCCCGTTTACTCCATCCACACCAACTGGGCTTTGGGTCCCCTAGGCAGTGAAGCTGCAGCTCATGCGGCAAGGGCCTACATCAGAGACCTACCAGAAGACAAGGCCATAGTCAAACTTGATTTTAGAAATGCCTTAAATATGGTAAAGAGAGATGTGTCTTGCCAGCTGTTCGGGATCGCTTCCCAGTCTTTTTCCGTTCATTTTTAGCCGGCTACAGAAAACCCTCAATTCTTTTGTTTGGAGAAAATGAAATTCTCTCATCAGATGGTGTTTCAGCAGGGTGACCCAGTCGCTCCACTTTTCTTCTGCTTGGCAGTAAGAAAAACTAACTTCCAGCCTACGCAGCGAAGCTCAACATCTGGTACCTGGATGATGGCACTCTGGCAGGTCCCGAAGAGCCCCTGGAGAGGATTACAACTGGTGAAAACAAGGGAGAAGACAGGGGACTCATCCTCAATCCCTCCAAGTGTGAAAACACAGGGCGAACCAAAAAATAATAAAATGTGTCAAAGAATTCTTCCGAAGTCTCTACTACCACTCCGCCCACGTACCCTCTTGGGGCCCCGCTGAGCACCGGGCCATCGACACAGTCCTCAAGGAAAATTGAATGACCTATGAGAAGGGGGAGAAAAAACAACTGATGCCCATGATGCCGTTATCCTCAAATGCCTTACTATTCCAAGACCCCTTTACTTCTCAGGTGGCCCTCTTTTGAAACCCAACAGCAATATACGCACCCTGGGTCCCCCCTTAAGAAGGCACTGAACCTGTCACTAAGGATCACAAGGGATCAGGAAAAACCCCTCCAGTACGACTGGGGGTATGGGGGTGGCAAAGCAACACAGTTGCTTTACCTGCTTTTCTGTTTTCTTTTTGGGCTTCCATTGCATTAGTCAAAAAGATTTTTCCCCGAACGTTTGAGAGACAGGGGAGGAGCTCAACCCCCGGGTTTACGAAGCAGCGATTTGGGTGGGACCCCTTACAGATTCCCCATTAGCCCATTCCTCCCAAGAACACAAACGCCACGGGGACAAACCGATCGGGAAAAAAAATCGCCAACCAATGCTCCAACGCCTCAGGAAAGGACAAAGCCGTCCCCTGGCAGTAAAGGGCCCCACATCAGGAATTTCCTGTTTGCTCGTGCCCACGGGCCATTCGGATTGGTGCTCTTTCCCCTGCCCCCCCCTTTTAAAGGAGAATAATAGGGAAAAATATCTATAGGGCAAAAAAAAGGGAATTTTATAGGGATCAAAGAGGCGAGGGTCATTTATGAATCAGTTATTGACTTTAAGGGGGGACTTTAAAAAAAAAGGGGATAAGAAAAGCAAAAAAAGGGACTATGAAATTAAAGTGCTAGGGATTTAAAAAACAAAACCCAAAAAAAGTTTTTTCCAGTCTATGAACAAAAGTCGGATAAGATAGGTCCCCTTAAAAAAAACTTGGCATCTTATGACAAAAGAATGAAATGTGTGATTTTAAATAATTTTTCTCTCGGTTTTTCAAGGAAGACACTAATAATATTCCGGAAATTTAAATTTTTTTAAGTGGATCAGAAGAAGATAAATTATGTAACATCACAGTCCAGTGAAATGGTTGTGAACAGATAGACCGACGAAGAAAAAATAAGTCCCCGGGCCCTGAGGGGGTTTTTTCAGGGTTCTTAGGAAGAAAAAAGGGAAAAGTCTGTGAACCTTAAATAATTTTTTTTAATTTATTTTTTTTAAAACAGGTGTAGTGTCTGATATTGGAAGATGGCTAATTAATTCCCCTATTTTTAAAACAGGGGACAAGCGTTACGTCAATTACCCCCAAAAAAGCCTGACCTAAATTGTGGGCAAATTACTAGAGTCAATTATAGTAGATTACAAAAACCCCATTCGATAAGCATACTTGTTTAAGACATCACATGGATTACAAGAGGCCGGTCTTGTCTAAAAAAATTTTTATTAACTTTTTCAGAAAAGCTTTTGAGGCTGTTGCCCCCGATAAAGAATTTGATATTATTTATTTAAATTTTTTGTAAGGCTTTGATAGGTTCCGCCCCAAAAGACTGTTGAAGAAATAGCGCCTGGCTTTTGGGGGAATGGTTGCCCGTGGATCAATCTGGCTACAGACGGGAAAGAAAGGAGTGCCAAAGGGGGTTAAACCCCGAGTGGGGATCATAAAAGGGGCGTTCCACGGGATCAGTCTTGGGGCCCGTTTTTGTTTTAAATTATCAAGATCTTGATGAAGGAATTACTGTGATATGAGAAATTCGCCGATGCACGAAGATAGGGTAGGAAAATTATTAAAAACGTAGATTTGGGGAAACTTCGGAGGATTTAGACAAACTCTACTTTTGGTCAAAAAAGTGGCAGAGCAATTAAATGTGATAAATGCAAGGTTCAAGTCGGGAGTGCCCAAAAACCCTAGCATTTTAAAAAGTTAAAAAATTGTAAACTTAACCATACAGATTGCAAAAAGGATTTGGGGGGTTTGGTAAGCAGCACCCTTTAAAACCAAGACAGAAATGCCAACGCGAAATTAAGGCAAATAGATTACGGGGATTTATACAAGAAGGTAAGCAACAGAAGTCCGGTCATACTGCGCTTTATAACATTTAAGGCCTCACCTAGATTATGCAGCTCAATTCTGGTCTCCATATTACAAATGGACAAAAAATTCGTTAAAAAACTTTCAGCGAGGATGACAAATTAATACATAGCATTAGAAACTTCCTTATGAAAAAAGATTTGAAACTCTTAAGTTACATTCCCTTGTTAAGAAAAATGAGGGGAGCCCTTCGAAGTGTAAAAGGGAAGATGGTTTTAATAAAGGGGATTTAAAAGGTCTTTAGGATATCTTCCCAAAAGAGAACCGCGTAATGGTTTAAATTTAAAAGTTTAGATTTAGAAAGGAAAAAGGGAAAATATTTGGGGTTTTTGGGGGAAAAAGGGAGTTTTATGATGGAAAAGTCACCCAGTTGGGTTATGAGGCTGGCTTTGGGGAGTTTTAAATTTAGATTGGATAAGTACATGAGTGGGGGGGGTTGGATTTTAGTGGACTTTCACATAAGCTTTTCTTTGGGGAGCTTGAAAATTAGGTTGGGCAAATGTTTTGTTAGTGGGATGAAAGTAAAGGACCTGCTGTATGGGGCCCAAAAGGCCCCCCTCAGTGTTTTCCCCCTTTTTTATGTTTTTCTTTTGTTTTTTTTGTTCATCCCCCACCGAACATAGGGGTATTTGCGGTGGGGACACTGATTTAAAATTTGGCTTCTGGTCTCGTGTGTCACACAGCAGAAGGGAAAATATGCCAGGCATGGGAGGTCAAAGAATATAAAAGAAGCTTGCCCAGCTCGTTGCCCAGCTCAAGGGGAACCCAAGTGCAGAGGGGCTGCGGAAATCTAAAGCGTCCGATGGGGCCACTAGCTACCCTTTGGGAAAGGGGGAAAGCAGATTGCCCGGGAACCATGTGCCCCCACATTTGGGAGACACCCATTGCCAACCCGTAGTGGAAGGGGGGGGAGTGCCCGCCACAGGGAGACTCAGAAAATCCGCAAATATGAAGATCTTCCCCCTTGCTATAACTTCAAATTTTCCCAAAAGGGGGCGGAGACCCCTTTGGGGCAGGGGCAAGTGTGCTTCCCAAATTCCTCAAAAGCAGGTGAAAAGCCATCTAGAAACCAAAGGGCCACAGGGCGACCAGCTTCCCCTTTCAGAGACTCAGTGTTTCAATCCGAGAGGAAATGCCTTTCACATTTGGGCACGCGGCCCACCCCCGGGGGGGCTGGACGAATATTCGGATGTAGCTCTGAGTTTCCTATGTTGTTTTACTTTGTATCGTATTTTTGTGAATGTTTTGTCAATGTTTTTTGTTTTTAATAAATATTATATATATTATATATATATATTTATATATATATTATATATTATATATATATATATATATATATATATTATATATATATAAAATATTTTAAATATATATAATATAGGGGGTGGGGGAGAAAATTCTCAAACGCTTCAGGGAGAAAACTTGAGTTTTCCCGAAGCAGTTTTTTTTTCTCTGGGATGAGGGTCCCTATAACAGTTTTAGAGGTGGTACCTCCCCATATTTATATATATATATATATATAATATATATAATTTTATATTATATATATTTATATATATATATATATATATATATATATATATAAATTTTTTAACTGTGAAATTTTAAATAACAAAGTTTTAAACATATTTTTTTTAAAATATTGTGTCCAAAGTAAAATATAGGTCTACTATACTGAAGTTTTTTAATTTTCCAGTAGAAAATCATTTGAAAGTATCCATTTTAAGTTCAGTAGCTGAGTGAAAAAAAATGACACTAGACGCAATTTGGGAAAAAAAACATAATTTGCAGAGAGTATTCAGTACATGCGTTTTTTCCTGTGGAACAAGGGAAAAAAATGTCTGTAAACGGACATAAGTGTACCCGAGTGCATTATTTGAGCAAGTTCCGCTTTCAAGGTTTTTTTTCGAGCCATTACCAAGAATCAAGGAATAATTAAGTTTATTCCGGAAAACACAAATACTTCATTTAAATATACATAGCAGCATTTTGTTAGAGAACCGGGATAACCCCAAAAAAATCAGAAAGACTTATTTCCATAGGGGTATATGTAGATACATGTGGCCGAGAGAGCATCAGCTCACAGTCGGGTCAATGCCTGGTTGTAGGTAGTGTAGTAGTAGTAGAGTAGTAGTAGTAGTGTAGTAGTGTAGTATAGTAGAGTAGTAGTAGTAGGAAAAGATTAGTGTAAAACAGCAGTGTAGTAATAGTAATAAAAACAAATTTCTGCAAACAAAAAACTTGAGTCTTTTGTATCGTCTTTTCGGGCAAAAGAACCCCCTGTGGCTGCATTTCCAACTGATGGAAATTACTTGGAAAAATTTTTTTTGACAGAAAAAAAAACATATTGGCTCCATTTATTCCCCTTTAAACACCCCCCCCCCCACAATATTGCAAAACATGCCCCTCCTGTGGATGTGATAAAAACGTGTTAAGTTAAAACTAAAATCATTCCCCGTCATTGAACATGGTTAAAGATAGCATTGAATCTCCCGTCCTGATGAATCGCTGTTGGACAATCTGGATTCTAGAGGTTTACCTGTCTGACCAATGTATGAGATGGGGGAAAGAGGAGGGCCTTACAAAAAACTACCCCCTTTTTTTGGTCGTATGTTTTTAACATCTCTGCTTCACTGTCCCATTGTTTTTGAAAGTAAGCTTTATATTGAACTTTTTTTAGTGCCTCACACAGGCAGACCAAATTATCATTGTATGTCAAAACCAGTACATTTTTCTGGCAGGGCGGTTAAAGGTTCAGTCCCCTAGAAGTCTTCCTAGCTGACAGTAGGACCTTCTCAACAAAATTTTGGGGTATCTCAGTTTTGTGGCTATGTCAAATACTTCTTAATACACATTATCAAGGAACAGTAAAAATAAAAGATCAGCAGAAAGCATGTAAGCACGAGTTTACAACTTAAGGAAAACTAACATTATGATTATGTAGATAATTGATCAAAGATCTGTCAGATAGAGCTTATATTCTCCCCAAGCTTTATGATTGTAACTTGTCGAATATAAAATTCTTCCAAAACTTTATTAATTATAAATTAATCCAATTCGTATAATCCTAAAGCAATATTTATATTAATATGAAAACTATTTTTTATGAAACTTGGTTCTATTATATTTCTCTCAACCATGGATTTGCTTAATACAACTTTCTCCCCATTTCAAAATTAATACGATGGTTAAAAAGTCTCACATGAATAAACAGAGCATTAGACTCTTGTTCACTTCTAACGCTATATTTATGTTGTAGTAATCTTAGTTCAAGAATTTTCCCAGTTTGACAGTTTATACAGGGAATCTTCTAGGCACAGACGTCAGTGTTTTTATTGTATCAAGGTTTTTATATACAAATTTGATATTAAAATTTTTAAGTACAGACGGTATATCATGAAAGCTTTCAGTGTGCGAGAGAACCAGCATATATTTAGTTGAATAAGGTTGTCTTTTTTTTAATTGAAAAAAAGTATTTATAGCAATTTTAAAAGATTTACTAATTAAAAGTTTTGGGTACTTTAGATCATTAGCTATTTCATAAATGTTCAAGATTTCTTCATCTATAAATTCTGGGGTACAAATACTCAGAGCTCTCAAAAAAATTGGATGAAATACAAAAAGTTAAACTCTCTCATGATATGAAATGGTTCCCTGTAATAATTGAAACATCCAGGTGTTTTGTTGAAACTAAACAGTAAAATTTATGGAATGAGCTAAACTACTTAATTTAACAAGGAAATGCTTTATATCTATATTCTTAGGCATTAGACATAAAACATCATGAACATTAAAATGGTATAAAATACCGACAGGTTGTTAGGTAAGACACATATGCAACATTAGGTATCTTTATTTCGAAACGTTTCGCCTACACAGTAGGCTTCTTCAGTCGGGTACAGAAAAGTTGATAGAAGCAGAAGATACTTGAAGACGATGTAATCAGTCCATCACCCTTGAAGTTTTGAGGTGGCCAGTCCCTCAGTCTGGAGAAGAGTATTGTTCCATAGTCTGAAACAATATGGAGTAGAAGTGACAGGATGGAGCCTTATATACCGCCAGGAGGTGAGATGTAGGCCACTAGTATCTTCCAGTATCTCCTGCTTCTATCAACTTTTCTGTACTCGACTGAAGAAGCCTACTGTGTAGACGAAACGTTCGAAATAAAGATACCTAATGTTGCATATGTGTCTTATAAAACATCATCGATATTTATGTACCACTTAGCACTATTGATAAGGATCTTGTTAAGCAGTCTAGTAACGTAATATTCCATGTACAAATATCTAAGAACCGGTGAGAGAGGATTTCTCATGGCCATACCAAACCTCTGAGTGTAAAATTCGCCATTAATACCCTTTTGGGGGGGTCGGAGGTCCTCTCAGAGATTGTTCTCGGGGTTCGGCCAAATTTTCCCAAAAAAAATTTTTTTTCTCATGAAAAGAAGAAAAACCTTTCCGACAAATGGCCCCAAAAGCAAAAAATTTGATGGCGTGTTTTACGCATGGGCGATTTTGCCACTTTGAGCCCTGTTTTTTGGCCCAAATTTCCCAATTTACTATCGACAAAAATCATAATATTTCGCTAGAACTCTATGTTTTCTATCGAATGATACAAGAAACCACCCATTTCCCGATTTCAACTATAAAATACAGTGGTCGAATTTAGCAATTTTCCCAATTTCACAAAAATTTAAAAAAGATCCCAAATTTCCCCGAACAGACCCCCAGAATAAACAAGAAAACTTTCCTGGCATAAAAAACTTTTCCTGTTCATTAGTCACTCCCAGTCCCCTCACATTTCTTTTTTCCACTTTAATTTTTTTTCTCACAATAAAAAAAGAAGATTTCTTTTATGAAAGACTATGCATTAGTGTAGAAATAGTATAAAAATATAGAACTTTGAAAGAATATTAGATCACCATTACTGTATTGGACGCTTGGCAGATTTGTTTACTTTTGATCTTGGTAAAAATCAAACATTTCTGCAAATTTGAGCTCTTTTCAAGGTACCTTTCATTGTAAAATCAGCAAATATCTCAATTTCTGTAAATTTTTCCCGTTCTAAAAATGAGACCAGGAAAACTAGAATACAACAATAATTCCCTACAAAAAATACAGTGCAAAGTCGCTGTTTAACCCAAAAAAACCTGTAAATTTTTTTTTTCTCATTACGCACTGTGTGCTGCAGGGGGTTTTTTTTTATACTGCACACATGACCACATGGGCCCCATTTTTTTCATAGTAGACTACCGCTTTCTCTCACTAGTTTTGACGGCGCTAAAAATTTATCGTATAGTACGTAAAAAAAACCCCTGCGCGTAAGCGTATATAGGGGCCAAAACCCCGAAAGGGTTAATCAAAAAATTTTTGCATCTACAAACAGAAATTTTTGAAAAAGCTTATTGTTTTTACAAAAATAGTAATACAGATGTCATAAATAGAAATTTAAAAAAGCCCTCAGATGGGAAAAACTTAAAAAATTTTAAATGGATTTTCTGAAAAAAAAGAAGTAACATCAAAGCTGATAATACTGTAGTTATTTAAATCAATCTCATGTTTAAATTTATCCACAAATCAAACTTTTTTTAAACATTAAGTTGAAATTTTTCTAAAAAAGGGGGTTTTATGGGAAAAGGATACCTTCGTTGAACCGCACGCGAACAATTATAATGATTCAAGTTTTGCTTCCATGTTTAAAAAATTGAAACATACATACGTTGTTTTTTTAAAAGGGGTGCTACATTATCTGACGTAATACCATTTTGCCTATCTATTTTTTGGTAAACGTTCATAAACATTATAAATCACTGATTAAATTTTAGCAGGTTATAAAATAAAATACTGTTAAATAAATTTTGCTTTAAATATTATTTATTATATTTATGGCAACCTCAGGAAAAAACACAGAAAATTTTTTTAATATATATTGTTTTTTTCGTAAAATTTTTTATATTGCGATTTTTCCTTAATACTGAAATGAAAATATCACGTCTATACTACATCTGATTTCTATATTTGCTTAATGTAGATAGGATTAAAAAAACTACACCTCTCTTGTGCTCACTTTTGGGGGTTTTTTGAGGGCTGCAGGCACCTTGCAGAGTACCTCCCATTGTTATTTTGTTCGTGTAAAGCAACCGGGGTACAAGTCCCCGAAGTCGAAGCTGAGGCTTTGTCTCTTCTTCTCTTGGCGGTTTAAAGGGGGGAAAACATCTGTCTCCTGCTCGTCATCTTGTATTTTTTAAAAATTTTTTTTGTGTAGTCGTCCCCTTTGGGGAAACCCTGGGACACTTCTTAGTGATATTTAACTTTTCCCTGGGGTTTAGTGTCGGGGACTTTTTAAAACTCAGGTCCCGATTTTAAACCTTCCCTACTTTCTGTTCTGTCATCTAGGCACTGTGTAGTCGGGAAAACATGAATTACTGAATTCAGTTCAGAATAAGGGAGTTTTTGGCTTTTGTGTAAGATCTGTTAAAGGTCCTTTTGTTTGGGTCTTTTTTGGTCTCGTTCTTCCCTAAGTGTGCTCTTCTCTGCTGTTCGGTATTATTATGCTTTGTTAATGGGTCATCATATTGTTCAAACATTTTGATGGTCCAAAATTTGGATTTTTGGGACTTTTTTTGTCAATAACATTTTAACCAAACTAGAGTCAATCTGAGAAATTTAGTGCTTACACTATGATGAGATGTTTTAGATCTCGCTTATAGCTGTACCCGACGGTACTTTCTAAAAGTAGTTCAATGCCCTTAAAAGGTACTTAGCACCAAATGATTATATGCACAGAAAATATGATAGTAAGATAACAAATTATCTCCAGAAATGTGAAGGAGCTTATCTCCTTTAAAAATTTTAAAAATTTAAATGTAATTATTCTACCTAGCTCTTTGTTATTTAAAAATCTCAATTTTTTTTAGTTGGTTTATATTTTCCCCTGTATCCCCAAAAAGATATTGAGAAACCTTTTTTTTACAGGTAAGTGGACTAGAAAAAACTCTGAAAACGTGTTTTTAAAAGCAAAAAGGTTTAAATTCTTGGGGGGGACAGTAAGTTGACACGTATTCTCTTCATATATCCACTTATAGATGTCCAGTTTTTTTCTTCAGTGAAAAAAAGCACTTAATACATACTGGTGTATTTTACTTAGAGACTACACTCTTGATTTTAATGCCGTTTGTGTCTAGTATATATTGGTTTAGGTCCAAAAATATTTTAAAAACACAGATTAAATATTAACTTTTTTTATTAAATAAACCCAATTTAAGATTAAAAAAAACTTTTTTGTAAACATTTTTATTTATTTAAAAAAAATGTTTTACTAAAAATTATAATTAAATATTTTTATTTTTATAATTAGATATAAAGGTATAATAGATTTATGAGTTTTAATAGAGTATAATTTTATTGTATACCATTGATAATCCATTTTATATCCTTGTGGTTGATTTTCTCTAGAAGGCAGAACTCACTACAGAGTTTTTATATGCGCAGTTAGCTTTCGAATGTTTATTAATTCAAATAAACAAAAATAAAATTTTGATTGAGTCTTTTTGTCCAGGGGAAAATAAAGAGATTCCTGAACTGTGAACTTCAATAAACATTTACAAAATTTTTCAAAAAAAAATTAATGGAAGACTTTCCGGAGAGATGCTGAAGCATTTCTCTTTAAATTGGTTTAAATCTTCTGCTTTTCCCGATGTTTTGTTTTATGTTGCCCTTCCCGTTTCCCTCGGTGATCCATCTGTATACCGTAGAACGCTGGTGTTGTTGTTTGAGCTATGGGGTCGGAAGGGACATGCCCTTCCCCACTTCGCACAAATCGCACGCTCACTCAGGCCGTGGGGTTTTGGGGGACTCGCCCAACCCCTAATAAATTCCTGTAAACCGTTTTAAAGACAAAATTTTTTGCACCCTGGTCGGTCAAATAGGAGTGCAAAATAATAATATTTAAACTTTAGAGAAAAAATAATGCAGTTTGGAAAATACTCAAATATTGGAAGTAACTTGAGTTGATGGCTGTTCCTCTTTCTAAATTTAAGTTTCTGTGAGGGCCCGGGTTTTCTCGAAATTTGTTTTACAGTATATGAGCTGGTATTATCCCTTCTAATATCAATGCTTAACTAGAAAAAATTTTAGTAAATTATTTCGCGTATATTCTTATATACTAAACAGGGAACGGAGAAAATTTTCGACAGCTTTAGACAAAAAAAAGTCCAAACTTTATAGGAAATTTTTCCCAAGAAGGATGAAGAATAATTGATAAATTTTTAAGTAATATATCAATGAAAATTAGAAAGTAGAGAGACGTTGATCCTCTTGTAGTGAAAAGCAATAAAAAAAGTTAAGTCAGGTAAAAGTCCCCTTTTGACCCAGCCAAGCTGAATGATACACAATAACCCGCCATAAAAAAAGAGAGAAGCTTACGACCAGTTTGGGTCCGTTTTGGACCATTTACAAAGTCACATATTTTGTGAATGATAAAAGTCGGACCGAAACGTCGTGTAAGCTTCTCTCTTTTATGTGGGGGTTATTTGTGTATCTTCCCAGTCACGGATTTCCCTTTTTTTGTTTTTTAAAACAGAATGACATCACTTTAATGCTTACATTTAAAGGAAGCGTTCCTGGATTTAAAAATGTTTCCCTACAAGCTTTGAAAAATTTATTTTTTTACCTTCTTATCCAGATGTTTAGATTCTAAATTTCATTTTTCCTCGAAATCCAGTGTAAAAAATCTTGATATTTAAAAAATCTTTTTATTTGTCTTTTCTCAAAAGCACATTTACAAAACCTTCACTGTTCAGGCAAAAAATACCGTGACTTTGGAATAAAAGAGATGGTGAACGTTTATATATAATTTTTTTTTAAAAGGAAACCCTCTACAGGGGCATTGTGGTTCGTAAATTTTTGGTGAATGTGAAGGTTTAAAAAAATTTTTTCTAACTCATCATGGGTTTGCTTTCGCTGAAGTGTTTTGTACACAGACTTATAGCTAATGTTAGATAAAATAAGACATTTACTTGAGACAAATTCTACTACTATTTTATTACTCTATACTACATACTACTAAAACTACACTATATACACTACTTTTACTATACTACTATACTAAAAACTGCTATTACTCCTCCTACTCTTAATGCTCTTTATGTTGCTACTTCCCTGCCTACTAAACTGTTACTACTCTAGTATGACTATTTCTATATCCCTCAACAGGAGCAAATAAAAACTACTGCAGTGTTTGTCCTCTTTCACTTCACGGTTCAAAAATGCCCATCCTTGTGTAAGTTCTTGTTTGTAGGGATGACAAAGCTTTTGGGAGAGCGAACGTTGTCAATAAAACCCTTTTTTAACTTGACAGTCCCGTTTCCCCAAATTAATGTCAGTGTTTCTACCATTATTTCAACTTTACACACCCTCTTCCCTCCAGGGAAACTGATTCCTTTCTTTCCCCCGGGTTTTGGTCACATCCCCCGGGGTGTTTCACTTTCCCCCGGGTGTGTTCAATTCCCGGGTGCTGTGTCCTTCCCTGGGGCTGTGTACTTTTCCCCGGGTGCTGGCACATTCCCGGGTGCTGTGTCACTTTCCCCCGGGGGCTGTGTCACATTTCCCGGGTGTGTGTCACTTTCCCCCGGGTGCTGTGTACTCCCCCGGGTTGTGTGTGTAGCGCCGTCTGTCTGCACGGGAAAGCCCAGCTGTCTGCCGCTTATTTTCATATTTCGCCCCACTCAGGGCTCCCCATCTATAGGCCTTGCCATTAGTATGCCGACTTCCCTCACCTCATCACACAGGGGCTGCATCAAGCCCAAAAGTTTCCCAGGCTCTCTCTCTCGGGGCATGGCCCTCCCGGGCCAGGGCAAAAAACCAAAAGGGCCTGTGAAAAACCCACCACTATTGTCAAAAACTAAGAAGCCCCCGAAGAGTATATCATTTAATCCCCGCTCTCAGCTAAAAAACAACCCCTTTTTATTGGAAGCGGTGGTGCAGGTTGGTTTACCCTGGAGAGGGGAAAGGAGAGGTTGAAGTCCCCTTCATTATACCACACAAGAAGCTGTCTCTAACGAGTTTCCTTGGTGTCGCACGTTTGAGCCCCAGAACAGGAAAAGCGGGGACCCGCCGAAATTTATCAAAATTTCCGAGAATTGTGGGGCGTCCAGGACCCCCCGCTACAGCGTCCCAGGACCCCCACGCTGTTTCTCAAGTCACGGTTCAGCGTCACTTGTATGTTGCTGTTGTTGTTCACTCGCAAGTGTTTCAGCAACCCGAGGTGATTTTTTGGGGTGTTTTTCTGCGCCCCAGTGTGAGCTTCTCCACGTGTTTGTGGGTGGGGGGGGGAGGAGAGGAAGTGCTGTTCCTACCTTGCCCATGCCCCCCCCTCCCATCACCGCCGCTCCCCCCGCCAGGGTACCATACACCATCCCACTGCCCCCCTCCCTCTGCTGTGTTTTCTGCGTTTTTTTGTTGAATTTTTGCCAGTGTGTGTACCGAGGCCCGAGGCCACTCGAAGCTCGTGGGTTACGACTCCGTGGGTGGGCCGATGTCCGTAGACCTACAAAACCCCGTGAGTTCCCGATGTCCCAAAGGGCCCCATGCGTGGCTGCTGCCCGCAACATCGACGCCCCCCCACGTGCTGCCCGACTTTAGCCGTCCCATGTTTGCTGACGTCCCTCCGTGTCTGCTGACGTCACCTCCGTGTCGCCTGACGTCACCTCGAGAGGGCTGTTGACGTCACTTGCTGACTCACCCCTTTGGCATCACGCCTGACATCACAGAGTCAATCGAGTGTTCTAGTAAATTATTTCAATATTGTCGAGAAGATTTAAGAAGATATATGTCGTGTGTTAATTAATTTTCCTTAGCAGTGTTCTCACATTTTAGTATATGTCTTAGTGTCGTTTTTTCACGAAAGCTCATGTTTTACCGTTGTCAGGGTGTGTTTTTAAAGTTTTCGTGTGTCCCGTGAGGTTGGCCCCGCCAGACCCCTTTAGTAGGGACCACGTTTAAGTCACCCCCCTGACCCCGTGTGTTTGACAGTGATTACTCAGCCTGAGCGTATGAGCCCCCCTTTTACAGAAAGCTTTTTGCTCGTGTTGATGTTCTGTAGAATGTACCTGCTCGATTCCCCCGAGATTTGTTTCACTTCACCTCCCGACCTCAGAGTGAGTTATATGTAGAGAAAAAGTCGGGGCGCTTAGGCTAAACCCCTTTCTATAATCACTGTGAGAGATGATCTCGTCAAGCGCAGCCCGGCCTGTCGGAGGCCTGTGTCAGCCTCGTGTACAAACTTTAGGGAGCAGCTTGCCAAAGATGTGTCCTTTGACTGCTAGCCTTACTGAGTTGGTGTAGTGTTACGACTCCCGTTTTTTTCGCCCAGGCCCCTGCCCCGACTGCTCCACAACTCGCTCCCCGCTCGCCGGGAGTGACAGCCCCGCGACCGTACCAGTCGAGAAGTGCCTCCTGAGTCGCTTGCAGAAGTCCTGCCAGTCCCAGTTTTGGCGGTCCACTCAAGGGCACCCGCATGTGTGCCCAGGGTTTAGTGAAAACCCGCAGCGATCCTTTTCGAGTCTGCTTCACCGTTCCCGGGAGACCGTCCCGTTACGTCACAGTCGCCCCAGCGATGTTCCCCTGTTGCGTATCTGTCCCGGGCGCGGAAGGGTGCGTGATGCCCTCGACGTCACTGCCTAGCCACGATGTTTGCCACCCCCACTGTTTTTTTTTTTTTTTCCCTCCCCGTAGGAAGTTTTTTTTTTTCCATGTCCAATTTTATATATATGTTTTTTTTGTGTTTTTGTGCCCCGTTTTTTACGGAGAGAGACCGAGTTTCTTTTACTACCAGTATTGTCGCGTCGGGACGACGCGCGATAGGTGGCCGAGCATATGTAGACAGCCTGTACTGTCTGCACAGACAGCCCATGCTGTCTGCCAGCTTAGTTCATATTTCGCGCCACTCAGGTGCTGCCATCTATAGGCCTTGCCACTTCAGTATGCCCAGACTTGCCTCACCCTCACTCACAGCGGCCTGGCATCAAGACACAAGTACTCCCAGCTCTCTCTCTCGTGGGCATGGCCCTGCCCGGGCCATGGGCACAAACACACAAGCCTGTGTAACCCACCACTACTTGTCAATAAACTAAGAAGCCTCCGAAGACGTATATCATTTAACTACCCGCTCTACAGCTACCAAACAAGTCCTTTATATGTGTCACATTCCCCGGGTGCTGTGTCACATTCCCCGGGTGCTGTGTCACATTCCCCGGGTGCTGTTTCACATTCCCCGGGTGCTGTGTCACATTCCCCGGTGCTGTGTCACATTCCCCGGTGCTGTGTCACATTCCCCGGGTGCTGTTTCACATTCCCCGGGTGCTGTGTCACATTCCCCGGGTGCTGTGTCACATTCCCCGGGTGCTGTGTCACATTCCCGGGTGCTGTGTCACATTCCCGGGTGCTGTGTCACATTCCCCGGGTGCTGTGTCACATTCCCCGGGTGCTGTGTCACATCCCCCGGGTGCTGTGTCACATTCCCTGGGTGCTGTGTCACATTCCCCGGGTGCTGTGTCACATTCCCCGGGTGCTGTGTCACATTCCCCGGGTGCTGTGTCACATTCCCCGGGTGCTGTGTCACATTCCCCGGGTGCTGTGTCACATTCCCCGGGTGCTGTGTCACATTCCCCGGGTGCTGTGTCACATTCCCTGGGTGCTGTGTCACATTCCCCGGGTGCTGTGTCACATTCCCCGGGTGCTGTGTCACATTCCCCGGGTGCTGTGTCACATTTGTGTATAATGAGCTATCCTAAAAATACGAGAAATCTAGAGTAGCTAAAGGATCAGTAAAATAACAACAACTCAACAGTAACGATAATAACAATAATAATGAAACAACAGTTGTATAAATACAATTGTAAAAACATCAGTAATAACAAAATAAGCAAGATGAACAATGGAACCAACAACACTAGAAAAGCAACAACAACAACAACAACAACGGCAACAACAACAACAACAACAACGGCAACAACAACAACAATAACCACTATGCCAAAAACAACAAGAACAAATTAACTGTTACAAAAATAATAGTAATAATAATAATAATAAATTTATAATTAAATTATTATTGGACCAAGAAAACTAAAAGACAGGTCAGTTTTTTTGTGTTTAACACTGTATTTTGCAGGAGCAATAACATTAAATTCATTAATACCAACCCAAAAACTAAACGATAAACGTCCTCAGCGACCACAACTCAGGGGTTCTGGGAACAATACTTGGCACGGTTGAATCGTTGTGGTTGTTTCATTACATCTCCTGCCTCTGTATACCTAGCAATGAGACAAGTGACTGGGTGATAGCGGACTGTTGATAAACCATACCACGGGCGGGATTTGAACCCGCGGTCAGAGAGTCTCAAAACTCCAGCCCGTCGCGCTAACCACTAGACCAGCTAGCCACAATAAGATTCATCCAACTAGGTATATTTCTACACCATAGGAAAGTTAGCACAGGCACCTCTGTGACCACAAGTGCAAGTTTTTACAGACGAATCTCCAGCTAGCGTGGCCGTGACGAACTCTAGCAATCGTGTCATTACGATTTCTTGAGTCATGTTGACGGCAGTGAAGGGACTTGAGCTAGAGTTCGTCACGGCCACTCTAGCTGGAGATTCGTCTGTAAAAACTTGCACTTGTGGTCACAGAGGTGCCTGTGCTAACTTTCCTATGGTGTAGAAATATACCTAGTTGGATGAATCTTATTGTGGCTAGCTGGTCTAGTGGCTAACGCGACGGGCTGGAGTTTTGAGACTCTATGACCGCGGGTTCAATCCCTGCCGGGGGTATGGTTTATTGTGGTTCTCTCTCTCAGCTGGGCATCCGGCTATAGCGAGGTCCCCCCTTATGATGTCGTTGACTTCATTGTGTCTCGAGTGCCACCCCTCTGGCTCTGGAGCAGTTTAGACCATATAGAATATATTGGTCGGCTTGCGTATAGCCGCAAATACACGTATTTTTCTTGTGAACTGGGCAGCGAAGCGGAGAGCTACTGCAATACCGAGGGTCTGTGGGTCGAAGCTTGTTCCCATTGTCGAAATGGGAACTGTTAAGAGGAAGTCCCCAGGCAATATCTCTATTGGGTGATGCAGCGCTGAGTATGTTCTTTTGCACCTCTATACTGATAGGCTATCCGAAACTGGCCTGTTTGTATGCCAGTGCTGCATGAGGGTTTGGCCCTGGAGAAGTGAGTCTCACATTCGGTAATGGCACTGGTGCAGCTAGGATCCTCTATTCCTTCTAAGTCACCTAGGTAATGTGGATGAATTTGTTTTCTTAACTTTAGTAATGCTATGGAGGAGGATAATTTTTTTTTTTTATTCGCCGGTACTTTCCCGGCCCGGGTCTTTTCCAAGTAGTGGTGACCCGGCCCTGGCTCCCTATCTGGGGAGTGTCTCGAGACGTAAGTCTCCCATGGGAGGAGGTACAAGTATCCCTTCCTGGAGGAGGATAAAAAAGGTAGTAGGGAAATCTGAGATGATTTGCGTACTCCCAGCTCACCAAGCCTGACTGGAAGTGAGGCTCTCATCCATTGCCCATCTTCAAGGGACAGATTTAGTACAGTCTCTAGCATGGCCTTTATGAGAGTCATATTCCTTGAGTTTCGGACTGCCAAAGGCTGGGGAGCATCTAGAGAAATAGGTAAGTTTACGGGAGACAGACACCTGGTGAGAAGGTAGAAGACAGTATGCATTAATATCTTTCATCGTTCTGGGGTGTGAAGATTTTTTCTAGTATCAGATCAGTAGCACTGCACCAAGGAGATGGATTAATGTCTCGTGCTATATACAAAACAGCACTAATATCCTCAGCGATCTGTCGATTAGCAGAAACTATTTCGCATTTGGTGGGATATAAAGCTAAGCCGAGGCTTTTTCTAATGTCTTTTACTCTCCTGATGCCCTTTAGGAGAAATTCTGTGGTGCTAGCCAGGGTCCCATCACCTAAGAACTAGATATCGAGCTCCCTGGACAGTGTTTCTGTGACTTCGTTGATGACCAGATAAAAAAGAGAAGGGAGAGGGGTCCCCCTGATGCACACCCTCACAATGAGTCAATTTCATGGGCCCCAAACAGTAGCTCAGAAGTTCCACTATAACAAGATTGGATGAAAAGATAGAGAGGAAGTGTCTAGAAACTGCACAGAAAGCAGCATTCTTTCTAAGTTATATGCTTTGGCAAAGGAGGTTGTTGATCTGATATGTTATTGATACAAACTTATGCTGCATGAGCAGCTGCTTCACAGCCTCGTTGAAAATATAAACCGAGCTGTGTTGGTTTCATCATTGTGACAGTCTCTTGACTCATCTTTCTCAATGCAGCTTTGGTAACGAAGTGCTGATGGGTGCTGCCAACTGCAATGGGCCTGATTCCTTTGTTCTTTTTCCGGAGGTCATATAGTGATGCACCAAAAACAGTGGCCTAGTGGTCTCTGGGAAATGCTTCTTAGGCGAACAGCCTCTCTGAAACATCCCTGTTGTTGCCTCAAATCCTAAAACTACTTGTTCAAACCATGTGATGACATGGCGGCACTTGACACATCATCATCCAGTAGGGTTAAATGTTTATCATCTGCTGCACTGTCAGGGAGGACAATGTTGGTACTTGGAGCTCTGAGTGAATGTTTGCCCTTCAGAGCTTGTGATGTCCTTAGGTGCAATGATATCCTCACTGGTTATAACCATGAGTGCTCCAATTGGATTTCAGTCTTCTAATTAATTCTTCGCTAATTTGTGCTCTAATCTTTTAGGCACCAGGTGTTCAGTTGTTGCCATTTCCTAGGCAGGTCTTTATCGCACTAGAGGGGAGATGGATGAGGTCATTTCTAGAGGATATATTTATTACCCTAATAACAGACGTTGCTAGTGACTTGTCACTTCCGGGTGAGACAGCCAGACAGGCATTGCCAAATAACAATAGGTTGTGCAGTGATCCAGTGACTGCTGGGGCATCGTTGATTTTCTTCAAGAGGTCAACGAATTTACTAGCAGCTTGAGAGCAAGCAGCTTTGGGGATGTGTGAAAACGTCCTGGTGGTTGTTAATTTGACTGCAGATGTTTGGTCCTCTGTAGAGGTGAAGTCAGAGTGTCTGTCAGCTCTGACTCCTGGTGGGGTCTGTTGGTTGTTCCCAGTTGGAGCCCTCCAGGAACTAGACACTCATGTGTGCATGGATGTTGCCATTTGTAGGAATGAGTGCATAAACCCAATTGCATTCCTAGCAGTTTCCTCTTGGATGAGCGCCAACTACGTCGTAAGATTCCTGGGAAGCCGGCATACCTTGTTCAGACATCGTGGGCGTGGGAAAGCATGACTAGGGGATGGCGGGTAAAGGGAGGAATTGTGGCATAGGTGAGGTGAAAAGCGGGCAGGGGGTATAATTGGTGGAGCACTAAAATACAACACCCTTGGTCAGGCAGGCACGCGGCTTAGACAGGGATGTTCTGAGAGTACCAGGGAAGGAAGACAAAGGAAGTGACCTTATCTGTTCACTAACGGTGCACATCACTGACCACTTTTGATGTAACTTTCACAGATGCTAATCCAATTAGAATCACCCTCTCCATTTGGCACAATATTCAAAAGGTTCTCATTATTAACAAAGAAGTTTTCTGGTTCAGAATGTAGTATTAGGAAGGCACTGGCGAATACTCCACTCGAACCCTGGCAAACACAGACAACCCTCACAACATCCGCTGACAATGGATCTCTTCACTAAAAACACTGGACAACTCCCCATATGCACATTCCACTTTCACCGATACAGAAGCAACGGTCACGTGCAGAAGATTGTCACTACTCTGTAATCTCCGGTGGATACTCACGATGATGTCTGCAGAAACTGACCGCGGCCAACTAAGTTAACTCCTCGTTTCCTCACATAATATATGAAGCACCACAATCTGGAGACCTCCTTCCGTCGTAAGCTTCTCTCTTTTATGTGAGGGTTATTTGTGTATCCCTTGTGTATTCCCTATATATAGTGCATATATATAAATATATATATATATATATATATATATATATAATATATATATATATATATATATTATATATATATATATATATATATATATATATATACTATATATATATTATATATAAACATACATAACATATATATATATATATATATATAATATAATATTATATATATATATATATATATATATATATATATATATATTATTTTTATTATCACGCTGCCGATTCCCCACCAAGGCAGGGTGGCCCGAAAAAGAAAAACTTTTACCATCATCACTCCATCACTGTCTTGCCAGAAGGGTGCTTTACACTACAGTTTTTAAACTGCAACATTAACACCCATCCTTCAGAGTGCAGGCACTGTACTTCCCCTCTCCAGGGCTCAAGTTCGGCCTGCCGGTTTCCCTGAACCCCTTCATAAATGTTACTTTGCTCACACTCCAACAGCACGTCAAGTATTAAAAAACCATTCGTCTCCATTCACTCCTATCAAACACGCTCACGCCAGCCTGCTGGAAGTCCAAGCCCTCGCACACAAAACCTCCTTTACCCCCTCCCTCCAACCTTTTCCCAGGCCGACCCCTACCCCGCCTTCCTTCCACTACAGACTGATACCCCTCTTGAAGTCGTTTTTGTTTCACTCCATTCTCTCTACATGTCCGAACCACCCCCAACAACCCCTTCCCCCAGCCCTCTGGACAACAGTTTTGGGAATCCGCACCTTCTACTAACTTTCAAACTACGAATTCTCTGCATTATATTCACACCACACATTGCCCTCAGACATGACATCTCCCCCTGCCTCCAGCCTTTTCCTCGCTGCAACATTCGTCACCCATGCTTCACACCCATATAAGAGCGTTGGTTTAAAACTATACTCTCATATATTTCCCTCTTTGCCTCCAAGGACAAAGTTCTTTGTCTCCATAGACTCCTAAGTGCACCCCTCACCCTTTCCCCCCCATTAATTCTATGATTCACCTCATCCTTTATAGACCCATCCGCTGACACGTCCACTTCCCAAATATCTGAATACATCACCTCCTCCCTACTCTCTCCCTCCAATCTGATATCCAATCATTCATCACCTAATATTTTGTTATCCTCAATAACCTTACTCTTTCCTGTATTCACTTTTAATTTCTTTTTTGCACACCCTACCAAATTCATCCCCCAATCTCTGCAACTTCTCTTCAGTATCTCAAAAGAGCACAGTGTCATCAGCAAAGAGCAACTGTGACAACTCCAACTTTATGTGTGATTCTTTATCTTTTAACTCCACGCCTCTTGTCAAGACCCTCGCATTTACTTCTCTTACAACCCCATCTATAAATATATTAAACAAACACGGTGACATCACACATCCTTGTCTAAGGCCTACTTTTACTGGGAAATAATTTCCCTCTTTCCTACATACTCTAACTTGAGCCTCACAATCCTCGTAAAAACTCTTCACTGCTTTCAGTAACCTACCTCCTACACCATACACCTGCAACATCTGCCACATTGTCCCCCTATCCACCCTGTCATACGCATTTTCCAAATCCATAAATGCCACTAAGACCTCTTTAGCCTTATCTAAATACTGTTCACTTATATGTTTCACTGTAAACACCTGGTCCACACACCCCCTACCTTTCCTAAAGCCTCCTTGATCATCTGCTATCCTATTCTCCGTCTTAACTTAATTCTTTCAATAATAACTCGACCATACACTTTACCAGGTATACTCACAGACTTATCCCCCTATAATTTTTGCACTCTCTTTTGTCCCCTTTGGCTTTATACAAAGGAACTATGCATGCTCTCTGCCAATCCCTAGGTACCTTACCCTCTTCCATACATTTATTAAATAATTGCACCAACCACTCCAAAACTTTATCCCCACCTGTTTTTAACTTTTTTTCTTTATCCCATCAACCCGGCCCTTTTCCCCCCTTTTTCATTTCCCCTATGCCTCCGAATTCCCCACACTCACAACGGCTTTCCCACCCTAAAAAGATGTTATTCCCCCTTTCCCCCTAACACGTATCACAGCTTCCCTTCTTCATCCATTTAAACAACCCTCAAAATATTCCCTCCATTTCCCAATACCTCAAACTCTCCTTTTTAATTCCCCTCTCTATTTTTAACTGACAAATCCTTTGTTCTCTAGGCTTTTTAACTTGTTAATCTCACTCCAAAACTTTTTCTTATTTTCAACAAATTTGTTGAAAAACATTCCCCCACTCTCTCATTTGCTCTTTTTTACATTGCTTCACCACTCTCTTAACCTCTCTCTTTTTCTCCATATACTCTTCCCTCCTTGCATCACTTCTACTTTGCAAAAACTTCTCATTGCTAACTTTTCTCCCTTACTACTCTCTTTACATCTTATTCCACCAATCGCTCCTTTTCCCTTTCCCCGCACCCACTTTCCTGTAACCATAAACTTCTGCTGAACACTCTAACACTACATTTTTAAACCTACCCCTTTACCTCTTCGACCCGTTGCCCATGCTCTCATTAGCCCATCTATCCTCCATAGCTGTTTATATCTTCCCTAACTGCCTCCTCTTTTAGTTATAAACCTTCACCTCTCTCTTCCCTGATGCTTCTTTTTCTCTTTGTATCCCATCTACCTTTTACTCTCAGTGTAGCTACAACTAGAAAGTGATTGATATATCTGGGGCCCCCTCTATAAACATGTACATCCTGAAGTCTACTCAACAGTCTTTTATCTAAAAATACATAATCCAACAAACTACTGTCATTTCGCCCTACATCATATTTTGTGTACTTATTTATCTCTTTTTCTTAAAAAAATGTATTACGTATAACTAAACCCCTTTCTATACAAAGATCAATCAAAGGGTTTCCCATTATCATTTACACCTGGAAACCCCAAACTTACCTACCACCCTCTCTAAAAGTTTCTCCTACTTTAGCATTCAGGTCCCCTAACACAATTACTCTCTCACTTGGTTCAAAGGCTCCTATAAATTCACTTAACATCTCCCAAAATCTCTCTCTCTCCTCTGCATTCCTCTCTTTTCCAGGTGCATACACGCTTATTATGACCCACTTCTCGCATCCAACTTTTACTTTAATCCACATAATTCTTGCATTTACACATTCATATTCTCTTTTCTCCTTCCATAACTGAATATTCAACATTACTGCTACCCCTTCTTTTGCTGTAACTCTCTTAGATTCTCCAGATTTAATCCCATTTATTTCCCCACCGAAACTACCCTACCCCCTTCAGCTTTGTTTCGCTTAGGGCCAGGACATCCAACTTCTTTTCATTCATAACATCAGCAATCATCTGTTTCTTGTCATCCGCACTACATCCACGCACATTCAAGCATCCAAGTTTTATAAAGTTTTTCTTCTTCTCTTTTTTAGTAAATGTCTACAGGAGAAGGGGTTACTATATTATATATATATATATATATATATATATATATATATATATTATATATATATATATATATATCTTTCAACACACCAGCCGTATCCCACCAGGGCGGGGTGGCCCAAAAGGAAAACAAAGGTTTCTCCTTTCACATTTGTTTAAAAATACAGGAGAAGGGGTTACTAGCCCCTTGCTCCTGGCATCCTAGTCGCCTCTTACAACACGCATAGCTTACGGAGGAAGAATTCTGTTCCACTTCCCCATGGAGATAAGAGGAAATAAACAAGAACAAGAGCTAGTAAAAAAAATAGAAGAAACCCAGAGGGGTGTGTATACATATGCTTGTACATGTATGTGTAGTGTGACCTAAGTGTAAGCAGAAGTAGCAAGACGTACCTGAAACCTTGCATGTTTATGAGACAGAAAAAACCAGCCAACCTACCATCGTGTAAACAATTAAGGCTTACGTTTTACACTCATTTGGGTAGGGGTGCAAAAGAAGAAAATTAAAGGTAAATACAGGAAAGAGTAAGGTTATGGGGGAAAACAAAAAAAATTAGGTAAATGAAAGTTTGGGAATATAAATTTGGGAGGGGAGAGTATGGAGGGGGGAAAAAGGGATTCAATATTTGGGATGGACGTGTCAGGGGTTTGGGTCTATGAAAATGAGGTGAATCATAAAATTGGGAAGGGGAAAAAAAAGTGATTTGGTCCCTTTTAAGGGGGTCGTGGAGACAAAAAACCCTTTGTCCTTGGGGGGCAAAGAGGGGAATGTAGGGAAGTATTTTAAAAACCAAACGTCTTATATGGGTGTGAAGGTGGGTGATGAATGTTCCCCGCGAGGAGAAGGCTGGAGGCAGTGGAGATGTCATGTTGGGGGAAATTTTTTTGGGGTTGTGAATATAATGCAGGGGAATTCGTAGTTGGAAAGGGTTGGGGGGAGGTCCCGGGATTCCCAAAAACTGTTGTCCAGAGGGCTGAGGAAGG
Organism: Cherax quadricarinatus; assembly: GCF_026875155.1. Classification (NCBI taxonomy): domain Eukaryota; kingdom Metazoa; phylum Arthropoda; class Malacostraca; order Decapoda; family Parastacidae; genus Cherax; species Cherax quadricarinatus. Next base: position 55,821,421 of record NC_069418.1, on the reverse strand, counting down.
GTTGTTGAGGTGGTTCGGACATGTAGAGAGAATGGAGCGAAACGGGAATAATTCAAGAGTTACGTCTGTAGTGGAAGGGGAAGGCGGGGTAGGGGTCGGCCAAAAAAGGGTTTTGGAGGGAGGGGGTAAAGGGTTGTGTGTGGGGGGGGTTGACTTCCAGGAGGCAGCTTTGAGCGGTTTGATAGGAGGGGAATGGAGACAAATGGTTTTTTAATACTTGACTGCTGTTAGTGGGAAAAAGGTAACATTTATAAAGGGTTTTCGGGGAAACCCGGAGGCCGGACTTGAGTCCTGGAGAGGGGAAAAAAGTGCCTGCACCGAAGGAGGGGTGTTGGGGGTTGCTTTTTAAAAAAACTGTAGTGTAAAGCACCCTTCGGCAAAACATGAGGGAAAGTGAATGATGGAAAGTTTTTCTTTTTTCGGGCCACCCTGCCTTGGGGGAACCCGGCCATGTGATAAAAAAAAAAAATATATTTATAATATAAATATTAAAATATAAAATATTATATATATATATATAATATATTAAATATATATATATTTTATATTTATATATATATATTTATATATAAAAATTTTATATATAAAAATTTTATATATATATATATTATTATAAATATTATATATATATATAATATATATATTTATATATGTCGTGCCAAAAGGCAAAAACGTGCGCTCTTGGTTAAAAAGCAACGCTAAACTTCCCAAAAAGGGAAAAGAAAAAAATTTGTTTAGGGCAAAAAATTTCCCCAAAATCATTTAAACCTAAAAAAAAAATATTTCACGTGTTTTTTTTAGTATTAAATTTTTTGAAAAACAGATCTAAAATATTTTTATTTGGGTTGGGAAAAAAAAATTTGGTGTTTGTTATAAAAAGGGTTTAAAGGAAAAGTTTTCAAATTTCCCCTTTTGGTTCAAAATTAAAAAATTTTAAATCAACATTAATGAAAAATATATCTGTAAATTATAAGAAAAAATTTTGGGGAAAGAACTTAATTTTAAATGAGTTCTTGCAAAGGGACCATTTTTTACTATTGGGCACGACTAAAAAAATATATATATAAAATATATATTTAAAAAAAAATAAAAAAATTTATATTATATATAAAAATATTTAAAAAATATTATATATATAATAAATAACCCTAATATAAAAATTGTTTTTAAACAAAATTCCATTATCTAAATTTACTGCTCCATGCCATTTTCCTGGTGCCACTGAATCCGGGCGGGAAAATTTCCATGCCGTATGGTCCCTTCTTTTTTAAGTTTGGGCTTCATTGCCCCTCCCCTTTTTATTTCCCCATCCCCCTTTTCCCAGCCCTATGTATTCCAAGTCAGGCCCCACATGATCACTAGCCCCTGGGCCCTTTAAATTTTGTGAGGGTTCCAAAATTTATCGGGCGGTACCTTCTTTTCAAAAACCCCCTTTAAATTTAAAAAATTTTTTAAAATTTTATTTACCTGAAACCCTTTTAAAAAATTTAGACCCTTTACCCAAATTTTCCAATTAGCTTTTACCCTGTCTTTTGAAATTTTGAGAATTAGAACGAGGTAAGCAGTTCTAAAGAAATTTTTTTTACAAATCTGGCTGCCCAAACCCTTCAGTATGATAATCTTAAACCAATGACATACAATGGGATCTGCAAAAACGGATCGGTTAGTGGGCCAAAAACAATGTAGGATGGGATGTCAGGAGTAGAAAGGGGGTCGTCTCCTTGGGGTGGATAGTTGACAAGAATGTGTGCGACTTGAGTGTGGAGAGAGAGTTGGAATAATGTAACGGGCGAATGTGTATGAACCTGTGTGTATGGGATGTGTAATCACATACACAGTTGTGGTTGTCTGCGCCTGTGTGCGCCTTAAACGCGCTGATGTGATTAAGGATTGGTTGAACTTCATTAGACAATGTTCCTGGACTTGTTAAGCACTAGAAGTGATCTTAACCTGGTTTAAGTGTCCATGTGTAATGACTTGGCCATGCTTCCCTTATGTTAATTTTTTTTATTTATTGTACTGTGTCTTTGGTGTTACTGTTCACCAATTCTTATATAATTACCACTTAGTTTATTTATATATATCAAGTTAGGATGTTAAAGTTAACATGTTGGCGATAACGATCATATCCATATCGGGGTGAGGGGGAGGTAATTAATGTGTAATGAGTTTAAGTCATTACCGGTAATACCAACTTTATTGGTAGTTGTATACATGTTTTTTGAAATGTAATATTTCACATTGTGTTAGTATTATTTAAGGTATTGTGACATTTTAGTATACTTTATCGTCGCTTGTATTTGTAGCAATGTTTTATATTATGTGATAATGTTAGGGTTTAATTGGTAAATAAACATGTACATAGGTAGCCTTTGAGCTCTGTTGAACTTCATTGTTACAATGTTCAATGTGATATTAATCATTTGCATGTACTTAGACAACCTGGTTGAGGTGTCACTGTGTTTAGGTATGTCATGTCTTCTAATATGTCAATAATACGTTTTCGTTATGGTTTTATGATTTGGTGTTCCTGTATCACCAGAGATTGTCAGACTTATTAAACATTTTCTTGCTTAATGATAATTCAGGATGTTTCTGTTGGTGTGTGTGGGGGGGGGAAAGTGATAAAATTTTATGTCACTATAGGTAATAATACTTTTGTATGATAATGGATGTCGAATGTTGCGTGTGAGAGTGTAATACCACTGAAATGTATGGTGTGTGTGAGAGTGTAATACCACTGTAATATATGGTGTGTGTGAGAGTGTAATACCACTGTAATGTATGGTGTGTGTGTGAGAGTGTAATACCACTGTAATGTATGGTGTGTGTGTGAGAGTGTAATACCACTGTAATATATGGTGTGTGTGAGAGTGTAATACCACTGTAATGTATGGTGTGTGTGAGAGTGTAATACCACTGTAATATATGGTGTGTGTGAGAGTGTAATACCACTGTAATGTATGGTGTGTGTGAGAGTGTAATACCACTGTAATATATGGTGTGTGTGAGAGTGTAAAAACCACTGTAATGTATGGTGTGTGTGAGAGTGTAATAACCACTGTAATGTATGGTGTGTGGTGTGAGAGTGTAATACCACTGTAATGTATGGTGTGTGTGTGAGAGTGTAATACCACTGTAATGTATGGTGTGTGTGTGAAAAGTGTAATACCACTGTAATGTATGGTGTGTGTGTGAGAGTGTAATACCACTGTAATGTATGGTGTGTGTGTGAGAGTGTAATACCACTGTAATGTATGGTGTGTGTGTGAGAGTGTAATACCACTGTAATGTATGGTGTGTGTGAGAGTGTAATACCACTGTAATGTATGGTGTGTGTGTGAGAGTGTAATACCACTGTAATGTATGGTGTGTGTGTGTGAGAGTGGGAATACCACTGTAATGTATGGTGTGTGTTTGAGAGTGTAATACCACTGTAATGTATGGTGTGTGTGTGAGAGTGTAATACCACTGTAATGTATGGTGAGTGTGAGAGTGTAAGACCTGTAATGTATGGTGTGTGTGAGAGTGTAATACCACTGTAATATAAAGGTGTGTGTGAGAGTGTAATACCACTGTAATGTATGGTGTGTGTGAGAGTGTAATACCACTGTAATATATGGTGTGTGTGAGAGTGTAATACCACTGTAATGTATGGTGTGTGTGAGAGTGTAATACCACTGTAATGTATGGTGTGTGTGTGAGAGTGTAATACCACTGTAATGTATGGTGTGTGTGTGAGAGTGTAATACCACTGTAATGTATGGTGTGTGTGGGGAGAGTGTAATACCACTGTAATGTATGGTGTGTGTGTGAGAGTGTAATACCACTGTAATGTATGGTGTGTGTGTGAGAGTGTAAAAACCACTGTAATGTATGGTGTGTGTGTGAGAGTGTAATACCACTGTAATGTATGGTGTGTGTGAGAGTGTAATACCACTGTAATGTATGGTGTGTGTGTGAGAGTGTAATACCACTGTAATGTATGGTGTGTGTGTGAGAGTGTAATACCACTGTAATGTATGGTGTGTGTGTGAGAGTGTAATACCACTGTAATGTATGGTGTGTGTGTGAGAGTGTAATACCACTGTAATGTATGGTGTGAGTGAGAGTGTAAGACCACTGTAATGTATGTGTGTGTGTGAGAGTGTAATACCACTGTAATGTATGGTGTGTGTGTGAGAGTGTAATACCACTGTAATGTATGGTGTGTGTGTGAGAGTGTAATACCACTGTAATGTATGGTGTGTGTGAGAGTGTAATACCACTGTAATGTATGGTGTGTGTGAGAGTGTAATACCACTGTAATGTATGGTGTGTGTGTGAGTGTAATACCACTGTAATGTATGGTGTGTGTGTGAGAGTGTAATACCACTGTAATGTATGGTGTGTGTGTGAGAGTGTAATACCACTGTAATGTATGGTGTGTGTGAGAGTGTCAGACCACTGTAATGTATGGTGTGTGTGAGAGTGTAATACCACTGTAATGTATGGTGTGTGTGAGAGTGTAATACCACTGTAATGTATGGTGTGTGTGAGAGTGTAATACCACAGTAATGTATGGTGTGTGTGAGAGTGTAATACCACTGTAATGTATGGTGTGTGTGAGAGTGTAATACCACTGTAATGTATGGTGTGTGTGTGAGAGTGTAATACCACTGTAATGTATGGTGTGTGTGAGAGTGTAATACCACTGTAATGTATGGTGTGTGTGTAAGAGTGTAATACCACTGTAATGTATGGTGTGTGTGAGAGTGAAAGACCACTGTAATGTATGGTGTGTGTGTGAGAGTGTAATACCACTGTAATGTATGGTGTGTGTGAGAGTGTAATACCACTGTAATGTTTTGGTGTGTGTGTGAGAGTGTAATACCACTGTAATGTATGGTGTGTGTGAGAGTGTAAGACCACTGTAATGTATGGTGTGTGTGTGAGAGTGTAATACCACTGTAATGTATGGTGTGTGTGAGAGTGTAAGACCACTGTAATGTATGGTGTGTGTGAGAGTGTAATACCACTGTAATGTATGGTGTGTGTGAGAGTGTAATACCACTGTAATGTTTTGGTGTGTGTGTGAGAGTGTAATACCACTGTAATGTATGGTGTGTGTGAGAGTGTAATACCACGTAATGTATGTGTGTGTGTGAGAGTGTAAGACCACTGTAATGTATGGTGTGTGTGAGAGTGTAATACCACTGTAATGTATGGTGTGTGTGTGAGAGTGTAATACCACTGTAATGTATGGTGTTGTGTGAGAGTGTAATACCACTGTAATGTATGGTGTGTGTGAGAGTGTAAGACCACTGTAATGTATGGTGTGTGTGTGAGAGTGTAATACCACTGTAATGTATGGTGTGTGTGAGAGTGTAAGACCACTGTAATGTATGGTGTGTGTGAGAGTGTAATACCACTGTAATGTATGGTGTGTGTGAGAGTGTAATACCACTGTAATGTATGATGTGTGTGTGAGAGTGTAATACCACTGTAATGTATGGTGTGTGTGAGAGTGTAATACCACTGTAATGTATGGTATGTGTGAGAGTGTAATACCACTGTAATGTATGGTGTGTGTGAGAGTGTAATACCACTGTAATGTATGGTGTTGTGAGAGTGTAATACCACTGTAATATATGGTGTGTGTGAGAGTGTAATACCACTGTAATGTATGGTGTGTGTGAGAGTGTAATAACCCCTGTAATATATGGTGTGTGTGAGAGTGTAATACCACTGTAATGTATGGTGTGTGTGAGAGTGTAATACCACTGTAATATATGGTGTGTGTGAGAGTGTAATACCACTGTAATATATGGTGTGTGTGAGAGTGTAATACCACTGTAATGTATGGTGTGTGTGAGAGTGTAATACCACTGTAATATAGGGTGTGTGTGAGAGTGTAATACCACTGTAATATATGGTGTGTGTGAGAGTGTAATACCACTGTAATATATGGTGTGTGTGAGAGTGTAATACCACTGTAATATATGGTGTGTGTGAGAGTGTAATACCACTGTAATGTATAGTGTGTGTGTGAGTGTAATACCACTGTAATGTATGGTGTGTGTGAGAGTGTAATACCACTGTAATGTATGGTGTGTGTGTGAGAGTGTAATACCACTGTAATGTATGGTGTGTGTGTGAGAGTGTAATACCACTGTAATGTATGGTGTGTGTGAGAGTGTAATACCACTGTAATATATGGTGTATGTGAGAGTGTAATACCACTGTAATATATGGTGTGTGTGAGAGTGTAATACCACTGTAATTATGGTGTGTGTGAGAGTGTTAAAACCACTGTAATATAGGGTGTGTGTGAGAGTGTAATACCACTGTAATATATGGTGTGTGTGAGAGTGTAATACCACTGTAATATATTGTGTGTGTGAGAGTGTATACCACTGTAATATATGGTGTGTGTGAGAGTGTAATACCACTGTAATATATGGTGTGTGTGTGAGTGTAATACCACTGTAATGTATGGTGTGTGTGAGAGTGTAATACCACTGTAATGTATGGTGTGTGTGTGAGAGTGTAATACCACTGTAATGTATGGTGTGTGTGAGAGTGTAATACCACTGTAATGTATGGTGTGTGTGAGAGTGTAATACCACTGTAATATATGGTGTGTGTGAGAGTGTAATACCACTGTAATATATGGTGTGTGTGAGAGTGTAATACCACTGTAATATATGGTGTGTGTGAGAGTGTAATACCACTGTAATATATGGTGTGGATATTACGTGTTTAGGATTATTTTAGATTCTTGTGTATTAATCAGTTCTGTGTATTTATACCACCTTGTATTTGCATTGTTTTAAACAAAAAAAATGTGGGCCATAAACCTCGTAATAGAACGATGGCTCGGTTTTACGGTTAATGTAAACCAATGAACGTATTTTGAAATGTGTTTTTTCTGGAATTGTAAATTATCTAAGAGTTTACGTTAATACTTATTTTATGAGTACAGACTCCCCAGGTGGATTGCCCATTATGTACCCAAAATCCACTTTACGAGACTGACGAAATCCTTATCATCACCAGTCCTATTAAGTGTCATTATGACTTCAAAAGACGTCAATAGCTTGGTTTTATTCTACATAAGGAGCAGACAGGTGATAATTTTCTCTAACCTAACAGCAGCGTTTCTAAAATCGTTCAGAGATCGAGTTCCATACATAGTTCCGAAACCCCTAAGGGTATGTAGACCCACACTTAAGAACTCCTTTTCTAATGTACGCATGGTTTTGTGTACGTATTTGGCTTTTAACCTAAATAATTCACGTTCAGATGATTAGCGTCAAACATGAGGAAACAACCGGCTTCTTTATTCTGTAGAAACTAGGAGAAAAAACTCTTTATTTTTGCCTAAAGGCTGTAGTATCACACTGTCATTTATCTCGTCTTCCATAAACATTTCTATTTTTTAATGAGGTTGAAATATAAACCTAAGACAAATAATTATAATAATAAAATCCAAATATGCCTATGAATGTGTAATAAATAAACAATTTGAGAACTGAAGGTTCCATCTGGGAGAAGAATGATTAATAATTTTTCTTAATTTTACGGCATCGTTATAAAACGAATTTATAACTAAATTACACTAGCCAAACGAGTTTCAATATTAAACTTGAAATGGGTTCGAGTCCACTAGTTAAATAATTATTGCGGTTCATTTTTTTCTGATTCATTTTATCCCAGGCAAAATTTAAAACAGAGTTTATGCACCTTCACCTTTCAATATAACAATAAAAATATCTAAATACTTTCAAAATTAGTCGAACAGTTTCAAAACATTTTGAAAACTGAAATCATATGACAAGAGAAGTAGAATAGTCAATGTTAGGTTAAATATACACTTGTATAATGATAAACATGACAACTACGAAATATAACGAACCTTACAGTGAACAGCAACGACGAACTAAATCAATCAATAGGACACTTCCAGTCGATGTTGTGACAACAGTGAATCTGCTGTGTTAGCTTCATCTTTATATAAGAGGGAAAGAGACAATGTTGCTCTTGGTCACTGGCAACCTTCACCAGACAAAACCAAGTTCATTGGTTCTCAGTCTTCCCAGTAGACTGTTTCATAGGTCAATCTTTATCCCAAGACACACACACGCACACACACACACACATGCACACACACACACACACATATACACACACACACATAAACACACACACACACACACACACACACACACACACACACACACACACTGGAGAACAGGAGAGATAGGGGGGACATGATAACGACATACAAAATACTGAGAGGAATTGACAAGGTGGACAAAGACAGGATGTTCCAGAGATTGGACACAGTAACAAGGGGACACAGTTGGAAGCTGAAGGCACAGATGAATCACAGGGATGTTAGGAAGTATTTCTTCAGCCACAGAGTAGTCAGTAAGTGGAATAGTTTGGTAAGTGATGTAGTGGAGGCAGGATCCATACATAGCTTTAAGCAGAGGTATGATAAAGCTCACGGCTCAGGGAGAGTGACCTAGTAGCGATCAGTGAAGAGGCGGGGCCAGGAGCTCGGACTCGACCCCCGCAACCTCAACTAGGTGAGTACAACTAGGTGAGTACACACACACACACACACACACACACACACACACACATAAAACACACGCACACACAAAACACACACACACACACACACACACGCACACACACACACACACACACACACACACACATACACACTCGATCGAAGACCAGGCAGAACTACAAAGGGATCTGGACAGGCTGCAGACCTGGTCCAGCAATTGGCTCCTGGAGTTCAATCCCACCAAGTGCAAAGTCATGAAGATTGGGGAAGGGCAAAGAAGGCCGCAGACGGAGTACAGTCTAGGGGGTCAGAGACTACAAACCTCACTCAAGGAAAAAGATCTTGGGGTGAGTATAACACCAGGCACATCTCCTGAAGCGCACATTCAACCAAATAACTGCTGCAGCATATGGGCGCCTAGCAAACCTCAGAACAGCATTCCGACATCTTAATAAGGAATCATTCGGGGACCCTGTACACCGTGTTTTGGGCCCCCATTTGGGGAGTATGCGGCACCATTTGGAACCCACACCTACCCAAAGCACGTGAAAAAACAGAAAAATGAAAAGGGTTTGAAACAAGCTATCCCAGAGTAAGAGGTTTTCCCCCACGGGAAAGGGTTAAGGGGAAATCAACCTGACGACACTGGAGGACAGGAAGATAGGGGGGACATATAACGACATACAAAAACTGAGAGGAATTGAAAAGGGTGGACAAAGCAGGTTTTCCCAGAGATTGGACCCATAACAAGGGGACACTTTTGAACTAAACACAGATGAATCACAGGATTTTGGGAAGTATTTTTTCAGCCACAGAGTAGTCATAAGGGGAAATTTTTGGGAAGCGTGTAGGGAGGCAGGACCTTTACATAGCTTTAAGAAAGGGGTTGTAAAGCTCACGGCTCAGGGAGAGTGACCTGTACGACATAAAGGGGGGGCCGGGGCTGGGACTCAAACCCCCGAAACCCCAAACTAGGTGAGTACACACACACACACACACGCATTGTAGTGATAAGGTCATAAAGAGTGATTAAGTAAATACTGAAAGTAAGAAAAAATTAGTAAATCCCCAGCTTTTGGTTTGTGAAGGTGCACATCATCAGCTTGTTATGACCATAAAAATTGACTAAAGAAAAAAGAGGGAATACCAGTCTTAAAAAAAAAAAAAAATAAAAACTTGAATGCATGTAAATTTCCTAAAGGAGTTACAAAATTGAAGGGTTGATAGCACCGACCACGGAACCTCCTTTGTTGTGCAGACGACATCACTTCCCTATTTGGGGTTTAAATTTTGGGTTTATGCTAAGTCTCAGTGTCTCCCCTGCGGGTTGTTGCTATCCATCACCTCTCCCATTTCTACCAGGAGATAAAGTGGAACCATGAAATTTTTATAAAAAAACTAAAATCTCCAGTAAACCCCCAAAGAGTTTGTACCTAGTGCCCCCCCCCCCCCCCGACGCGACAAGTGTAAACAAGTACCCATCCCAACACACGTGTGCACCCGAATTATTATAAAAAACTTTAGTTTTTTAAAAAGGGAAATTTTGAGTGAAAAAAAAATAATCCTATAATCTTCAAAAAGTAAAGGCCAGTGTGGGGAAGATCGGGCCCGGGGAAGACTGGTAAAACCAAGAATAAAAAAAAATAGTGTTAACCGACCCCCCCCCCTTTTTCAAAGAACCAAGCTATAAACACACCACACAAAAAACAAAAGTGTACACAACAAATATTATATAAAATAAATTTAGTGTATATTTAAAAGGAATTGATGTGAAATTTTTTTTTATAATTTTAAAAAGATAGCGTAGCCAAGTGAGCGACGCACACCCACACACACCCACACCCCCCCACACAAACCACACAACCCACACACCCACACCCCCACAAACACAAACCCAACACACAACCACAACAACACAACACACACACACCACACACACACACACACAACACATCACTCACCACAACACACCACAACACCCCACACATACGCAACCACACAAACACACACACACACACACACACACAACCACACACACACGCACACACCCCACACACACACACACAACGCAAGACTCACACAACCCCCTCCCCCCCCCCCCCACCGGGGATCTAAACCCTTCACCTGATCCCTCCCCCCCCCTTTTCACCCTCCCCCCCCCACCTCCCCCCCTTTCCCCCTCTCCCTCTCCCACTCCCCCCCCATTGTTTCCCTTTCCCCTTTCCCACCCCTCCCCCCCACACTCCCCACATAGCCAAAATTCCTCCTCAACCTCCCCCCATCGAAACACAATACTAACCTAAATACAGAATTACATGGGTTTCCCACTCGAGGAAATCGGATAAAACAAAAATGGTTGCCAGAGAGCAACAAAAAAAAACCAAAGGGGCAGGAGGGGGAAACTGAAAGGGGAGTTGGGCACAGAGCTCCAAAAAGAACATGAAGGGGAAAAAGAAACTAAAGAACTTGCATGAAAAAGAGGGGATAGACTGAAAGCAGGAATGGGAGGTGAAAAATCAAAGCAAAAGGGCCCGGAAACAGAGTTTAGAGAGGAAATGAAAAATCTGAAACAGCCCAAAAAACAAAAAAAACTTTTTTGGATGCAACAGAGACGCACCTCAGTCACAAATAAGTGGAGTAGGGGGGAAAAAAGGAGCACAACGAGTAGAAGCTCAAACAGTGGGGTATGTGTAAATGAAAGAGCTAAGCAAAAATTTGGGGGCCCTAACAGACCCCAAAAAGCCAAGGGAAAGCCAGAAGGGAAAATGACAGGCCACGAGCCCAAGTACATTAGTAGGAAAGAAAAAAGGAAAACTCAATGGAGGAAAACAAATTGAAAAGAGGGAAACACTGGGATAGCATGGGAGCATAAAGGGTGAGGGGCTCTTTGTGAGGGGGTCCAGGAAGTTTAAGGGGAAACATATGAACAAAAACAAGGGAAAAAAAAGCAATTGAAAGCACATGAAACAAAGGAGAAGATGACAGACCCACTGAAAATTTTCGGGGAAAAGGAGGATTGTAAAAAAAAAGAACCCCCATGAAAGTGACCTTCAAGCAAATCGACTCGGAAAAGGATCCTGCAGGGAAAGCACGATTAAAGGGGCATGCAACAACCCGGGGGTGATCCGACGCGACAGAACCAAGCAGAAAGGAAAAAAAAGAGAGAGATTTTTACAAAGGCGAAAAGGGGGAAAAAAGGGGTGGGGAAGACAGACAGGGGATCACAGACACAGGAAAATCAAATACAGCCCCCCCTCACAACTTCCTATAGAAGCCTCTCAACCAGGTCAAACCCCCGTCAACCAACACTCTAACCAAAAACACCCCTGCCACACCAAAGAACCCACCCCCTGCATTACAAACTCCACCCCCCCAGCAACCACCCAAGTTCCTTTTCAGATCTCCCCTTCCCCAACCCCAAACCCCTCCCAGACCACAAAACTTAGAAAAGAAAATTGAAGTGTGGTATACAAAAAGCAGATGGAATAACAAATAAGTATGAGATGGCACGAAAAAAAACAAGGGACATCCCCAGACTAATAGCACTCACAGAAACAAAAATCAAAAGAATAAAACAGTTCAATCTTTTCCCTCCGGGTATAAAAACCCAGGGAAAAACAGAGGGGGGAGGGGGGGGGGGGTTGCACGCTCATTAAAAACCCGTGGGGGGTTTTAGAAAAAGGAAGGAATGGGTGGCACGGGGGAAAGGACTAATTTTAGGAACAAAACCAGTTTTAGGGACATAAGGTGATAATTTCAGTAATGTACAACCCACCACAGAACGCAGGAGCCAAGAGAAGAATAAAAGATGGAGCAAAGAGCAATGGTCGACCACTACCGAGGGGGCCCGGAGAGCACACTGGGGGGACAAAGTTTTCTAATTATGGGATTTCAATCAAAGGAGATTGACCTGGAAAACCTGGAGCTCAGGGGTCCGAAACATGGAACCAAGATTGGTGTGGTCTGGGAAAAACCCCATCACAACATTTTGAGACACTACCAGAGAAAGGAGAGGTGAACCAGCAAATGGACCTTGTACACCTTTGGTGTTCTGACATCGAGGGTATCAGTTGAAAGGCCCGGGAGCTAGTGATCAGTGGGTTCGGCTTGACTACATAGTTTTAGCTCCAAGTGGGGAGAGCACCCGGGGAAAAGGTGGGGAAAAAAAAAACTACAAAAGGGGGAAACTACCAGGCGAGGGAAATTTTTTTCAAGACATTCGGGGAAGGGAATGACAGAAAACCCCGTACAAGAAATGAGGACTATATGGGAACCAAAAAGCAAGGAGGGAGAGGAGAGGGTTTTTTCCCAAGGGAAATAGAAATAATGGAAGAACAAATGATCCCTTGGTTCACCCAAAGGTGTAGGGAGGCAAAAACTAGGTGTAGTAAGAATGGAAAGGGGAACAGAAGACGAGAACTCAGGAAAAAAAAGAGATTAGCTGAAGAGCCGAAACAAATATGCACAGAAAAAAGGGGAGGCCAGCGGCAAACAAAATGACAAAGCATCAAAAGTCAAGATAAACCCAAGCTGTTTCAGCCACATCAGGAGGAAAACAAATCGGGCCCCAGGTTCAACTAGGAAGGTAAAGGGGAATTCACAAGAAAGGGCCGGGAGGTATGTCAGGACCCAAAACCCCCAAGTTTTTAAAGAAATTTACAGGGAAACCCAGTAGGACTCCAGGAAATCAGAGCGGGGGGGGGTGCCCCCAGCAAGGCTGGATGAGGTACAAAAACCAAGGGGGAGGTGAAAAAAGCTGCTATGCGAACTTGACACCTAAAAGGCGGTGGGACCAGACAATATTCCCGGGTCCTTAAGGGGGAGCACAGACATTGTGTGTCCCATTAACGAAGATTTTAAACACATCATTTGAAACGGGGCAACCCCCTGAGGTAGGAAAATGGAAAATGTATCCCAATTTTAAAAAAGGGAGATAGACATAGGCACTAAACTACAGCCTTATCTTTAAAAACTGTAATAGCAAGGCAGGGAAAAAGGAACATAGGAGGGGTGAGCACCTGGAATAAAAACAAGTGAAATGACAACCAGCATTTTTTCAGGGAGGGAAAACCCTGTGTAAAAACCTATTAGATTTTTTGACAGGTGACGAAGTAAGACAAGGAGAGAGGGGTGGACGACTGCATTTTTTTGACGCAAAAAGGGCCCTTGACACAGTTCCCACAAGAGGTTATGCAAAGCTAGGGGATCAGGCACACATAACGGAAAGGCACTGCAATGGATCAGAATACCTTACAGGGGGCCAACGCGCTGGTATGATGGGTTCAAAGTGGGCGCCTGTGAAAAGCGGGGTTCCACAGGGGCATTCCTAGGACCCGTGCTGTTCTTGGTTTTGTGAAAGACATAACGGAAGGGAAGACTCAGAAGTGCCTTGTTTTTCGGACGAGTGAATTAATGAGAAGAATCAAATCGATGAGGTCAGGGAGGACTACAAAGAGCCTGGACAGGACAAGCCTGGTACAGCAACTGGGTCCTTGAGTTTAACCCCCCCAATCAAAGTCATGAAGATTGGGGAATGCAAAAAAACCCCCGACACAAAATAGTTTAGAAAGGCAAAAGTCCGCAAACCTCACTCAAGGAAAAGATCTGGGGGTGAGTATAACACCGAGCATATCTCCTGAGGCGCACATCAATCAGATCACTGCTGCAGCATACGGGCGCCTGGCAAACCTACGGATAGCGTTCCGATGCCTCAGTAAAGGAGTCGTTTCAAGACTCTGTATACACATTTACGTCAGGCCCATACTGGAGTATGCAGCACCAGTTTGGAATCCACACCTAGTCAAGCACGTCAAGAAATTAGAGAAAGTGCAAAGGTTTGCAACAAGACTAGTCCCAGAGCTACGGGGATTGTCCTATGAAGAAAGGTTGAGGGAAATCGGCCTGACGACACTGGAGGCAAGGAGGGTCAGGGGAGACATGATGACGACATATAAAATACTGCACGGAATAGACGAGGTGGACAAAGACGGGATGTTCCAGAGATGGGACACAGACACAAGAGGTCACAATTGGAAGTTGAAGACTCAGATGAATCAAAGGGATGTTAGGAAGTATTTCTTCAGTCATAGAGTAGTCAAACCGTGGAATTGCCTAGAAAGTGAAGTAGTGGAGGCGGGAACCATACATAGTTTTAAGGCGAGGTATGATAAAGCTCATGGAGCAGGGAGAGAGAGGACCTAGTAGCAATCAGTGAAGAGGCGGGGCCAGGAGCTATGACTCGACCCCTGCAACTACAAATAGGTGAGTACAAATAGGTGAGTACACACACACGATCAGGTAGGACTACAAAGAGACCTGGGCAAGCTAGACACGTGGTCCAGCAACTGACTCCTCGAATTTAACCACACCAAATGCAAAGCCATGAACAACGATGAAGGGCAAAGAAGACTGTAGACAGAGTATAGGCTGGGCGGCCAAAGATTGCGAACCTCACTCAAGAAGAAAGATCTTGGGGTGAGTATAATACCAGATAACTGCTGCAGCATATGGGCGCCTGGCAAACCTGAGAATAGCGTTCCGATACCTCAGTAAGGAATCGTTCAAGACTCTGTTCACCATGTACATCAGGCCCATACTGGAGTATGCAGCACCAGTTTGGAACCCACACCTGATCAAGCACCTCAAGAAATTAGGGAAATCGCAAACGTTTGCAACAAGGCTAGTTCCAGTGATAAGGGGAATGTCCTACGAAAAAAAGGTTAAGGGAAATCGGCCTGACGACACTGGAGGACAGGAGGGTTAGGGGAGACATGATAACGACATTCAAAATACTGTTTGAAATAGGCAATGTGGACAGAGACAGGATGTTCCAGAAATGGGACGCAGAAACAAGTGGACACAAATGGAAGTTGAAGACTCAGGGAAGTCAAAGGGATGTTAGGAAGTATTTCTTCAGTCACAGAGTTGTCAGGAAGTGCAAATTTCTAGCAAGTGATGTAGTGGAGGCAGGAACCATACATAGCTTTAAGACGAGGTATGATGAAGCTCAGGAAGCAGAGAGAGAGAGAGAGAGAGAGAGAGAGAGAGAGAGAGAGAGAGAGAGAGAGAGAAGACCTAGTAGTGATCAGTGAAGAGGCGGGGCCAGGAGCTGAGTCTTTACCCCTGCAACCACAATTAGGTGAGTACAATTAGGTGAGAACACACACACACACACATATATACACACACACACACAGACACACACACAGACACACACACAGACACACACAGACACACAGACATACATATGCACACACACACACACACACATCATCATCAGTGAAGAGTGAAATCGCGTGAGGATGCGGGATGTATGAGAATATATGGTTATAAACATCACGGGTGAAGGATCTCCAAAATAGGGATTTAAGGCCTATGTACGACGACTTCGTCATCAGCAGCTGGCAACTTCTCACCGCACCATTGCAGCGCAAGTTTCATTCGCCTAATTTTGGTTTGCATGTTGACGGCCCTGGCTGGCCTTGCATACTGTTTGATACTGGTCACTCACTCTTGCAAGCTATACCAGAATTAGAATAGAAATTGCATAGACATAGTGAATATAGTGTTGACGAGTGTGAGGAGGTAGAGTCCAGCGAGGAGTAGAGTAGTATTACTTCCAGTAGTTATTAGCAGTAGAATACTTAGGAAGCTAGGAAGTCCTCTCTCAATGTGAACAAGGAACAAGATAATAACCAGCAATAATTGATACTTAAACACAGACACACACACACACACACAAGGCGAGTAATTTACTATAAGCTAGGTGGCGGGACAAGCTTTTAAGGGCAACATTGTAAGAAGGTGCGAGGATCAAGTCCCAGGAGGGTTGGGGTCAGGTCACAAGAATTTGTGGCCAGTCATTACACCGCACAAGTCACCTCTCACAAACACACTCACACACACACACACACGCACACAGGAGTAGGGCAGTGTTACTACCGGTTGTTATTGGCAGTAAAAATACTTAGGAAGCTAGGAAGTCCTCTCTCAATGTGACCAAGGAATATAATAATAACCAGCAATAATTGACACTTAAATCCAGAAAGGGCAATAAGTGGAGAATAGCATTATTGGGAAAGATAGATGAGACTAAATTTGGGGCCTACACGACAGAGGGGCATAACGGATCTATCAACCACACCCCTCCCCCCCCTAACCATCCCTCCCTCACACACAAAACACACACACACATGGGTAAACACTCATAGAAGTTTTAGACCCTAGTAGCAAGTTCCGCTTTTTAAAAACCCAAAATTACTGGTATGTGTCAGAAGTATCTCCACCTCACACCCCCCCCATACACACGAAACACACATATACACACATACACACACACACCTGCACTGGGACAATATGGTAGCTAACTAGGCGAATACACACACACACACACACACACACCACAACACACACACCACACACACACACACACACACACACACACACACCACCACCACCACTTGACACAAACACTTGACACAAACACTTGACACAAACACGTACCCCCCCCCTCCCCTAACCACCCTCCCCTTCCCTAACCACCTCAACTTAACCCCCTCCCCCAACTACCTCCCTCCCTCCAATAACCATCCTCCCCCTCCACCATAACCATCCATCCCCTCTCTCTCTCAAACATGTACTCCCCCCTCCCTAACGACCTCTCCCCCTTCCCTAACGACCTTACCCTAGCCACCTACCCCTGCCCCAAACCATCTAACCCCTCCCCCAAACCATCTAACCCCTTCCCCCAACTACCTCTATCCCTCCAATAACCATCCTCCATTTCCCCCTCTCCTCCTAACCATCTATTCCCCTCCCCTTAACCACCCATCCCCCCTTCTGTGGAGCAACGCGGGAACCTAGAACCAGGATGAGGACAAGAGGCTCCAAGGGGAGGGAGGACTGGGAGGCAGAGCTCAAAAAAAGGGAGGAAGACTGGGGAAGGAGGCTAGATGAGCTGGAAAGGAAGATGGAAGAGAATTAAGCAGCACAATGCAGAAGGTGGAAGCAACAGGCCACAGCAGCAGAAATCAAGACAGAGAGATAAAAAGAAGAGCTGAGATATCTGAAACAGTATAGAGACAAAGATATTACAGAAGTAACATCGGCAATGGCTACATAAGACACAGACAACAGCTCTGTAGGGAGCATGGAAACTAAACTGTATGCAGAGGTCCTGTCAAACCCACATGGGGCCAAAAAAAAGACAGGGAGCACACTAGGAAAAGAATGAGAGGTTAGAAGACATTTTAAGTAACTAGGACATGTGCAGGGACCATACCAGATACATTTTTTGGGGGCCCGGAACAGGTGAGCAGGAAGGACAAACCAAGAAGCATAGGGGCCATAACAAAGGGGAAGGGACTGAAGGAAGGAACACTCCACGGGAAGAAACTAAAACACATCAGAGGATGCAATGGAGTTACAGTGGGAGGTGGAAAGGGAGAGATCTGAGTTTGTCTATGGGCTAGAACGAAGCTGGGATGGAAATTCGAGAAAATGGAAGCATAGATGATGGGGAGAAAGAGACTACATAGTAGGTACACTTCAGTCTGGGGAACACAAAGTGGTCATTGCAGTGATGTATAATCCACCACAGAACTGCAGGAGGCCAAGAGAGGAATATGAAGAGAGCAACAGAGCAATGGTGGACACACTTGCTGAGGGGCAAGAAGAGCTCACTCCAGCAGAGCAAAGTTGCTGGTTATGGGGGATTTTAACCACAGGGAGATTGACTGGGAAAAAACCCGGAGCCACATGGGAGTCCCGAAACATGGAGAGCCAGGATGTTGGCGTGGCTGGAAAACCTTATGCACCAACATGTTAAGGACACAACCAGAGTGAGAGGGGAGGATGAACCGGCAAGATTGGACCTTGTGTTCACCCTGGGCAGCTCAGACATTGAGGACATCAAGTATGAGAGTCCTCTAGGAGCTAGCGACCACGTGGTTCTGTGCTTTGAATACATAGTAGAGCTGCAAGTGGAGAGTAACAGGAGTTGAATGGGAAAAGCCTGACTAATAAAAGAGGGACTACATAGGGTTGAAGAATTCCTGCGGGAGGTCCAGTGGACAGTGAACTGGCAGGGGAAAACCAGTAAATGAAATGATTGGAATATGTAACAACAAAATGCAAGGAGGCAGTGGAAAGGTTTATTCTCAAGGCACAGAAACACGGGAAGACCAGAACGAGCCCCAGGGTTTTCCCGATGGTGTAAGGAGGCAAAAAAAAAGTGCAATAGAGAATGGAAAAAGTACAGAAGGCAGAGAACACACGAAAATAGGGAGATCAGCGCAGAGCCAGAATGAGTATGCCAGGTTAAGGAGGCAGGCCCATTTACAATATGAAAATGACATAGCATCGAGAATCAAGACTGACCCGAAACTGTTGTATAATCACATCAGGAGGAAGACAACAGTCAAAGACCAGGTAAACAGATTAAGGACAAAAGGGTGTAGAACCACAAGAAATGACGGGAGGTATGGCGGAGCTGAACAGGAGTTTTAGGAAGTTTTTACAGTAGAGACAGAAGGGTTTTGGGAAGACAGCAAGAAGGGAACATCAAGAGGGAATTCCAACAAATGGGGATGACATACGAACAACCGAGGGGTAAAGAAGCTCTTAAGTGCCCTTGACCCCTCAAAGCGATGGGACCGGGACACCCCCCATGGGTCCTTAAGAGGAGCAGAAAATGCGTGCGGGGCCTCCCCCCACAATTTTAAACACCCCCTTGAAACTGGGAACTCCCTGAGAAAGGGAAGACGCTAATTAGTCCCCATTTTTAAGAAAGGAAAAGAAACGAGGAAAATAAACTACAACCTGGTCTCTGCATGTATTGTTTTCAAAGTCATGGAGAAGATTACAGGGGGAAGTGGTCAACACCTAGAAAGGAACAAGATTAAAATGAAAAACCCGCATGGGTTATGGAAGGCAAATCGTTATCACCAAAAACCTCCTGGAGTTTCATGACAAGAAAAAGAAATAAACACGAGAGAGGGGGTGGGTAGATTTCGTTTTTCCTTGACACAGTTTCCCCACAAAGATTTGTGCGAAGTGGAGGATCAGGCCATTAAAAGGAAGGGGACTGCAATGGATCAGGGAAACCCACAGAGAGGCAGCAACGAGTATGGTACGGAAGGGTATCAAAAGTGGGCGCCTTGACAGCGGGGTCCCACCCGGGGTCAGTTCTAGACCAGTGCATTTTTGGTATTGTAACGACATGATGGAAAGGGAAAAGACTCTGAAGTTCCCTATTCGCAGATGATTAAGTTGATGAGAAAATTAAATCGGGTGGGATGAGGCAGGGCTGCACGAGACCTGGACAGGCTGGACATGTGGTCCAGTAACTGGCTTCTCGAATACAATCCAGCCAAATGCAAAGTCATGAAGATTGGGGAGGGGCAAAGTAGACCGCAGACAGAGCATAGGCTAGGTGGACAAAGACTACAGACCTCACTCAGGGAGAAAGACCTTGGGGTGACCATAACACCGAGCACATCAGGGAGGCGCACATCAACCAAATAACTGCTGCAGCATACGGGCGCCTGGCAAACCTGATAATAGCGTTCCGATACCTTAATAAGGAATCGTTCAAGACACTGTACACTGTGTATGTTAGGCCCATACTGGAGTATGCAGCACCAGTCTGGAACCCACATCTGGTCAAGCATGTCAAGAAGTTAGAGAAAGTAGAAAGGTTTGCAATAAGGCTAGTCCCAGAGCAC
>NC_069418.1:55788638-55796138 GCF_026875155.1 Cherax quadricarinatus | reverse complement strand
AGCTGTTGTACAGCCACATTTAGGAGGAAAACAACAGTCAAAAGGGCCAGGTAATCAGACTGAGGAAGGGTGATGGGGAATTCACAAGAAACGACCGAGAGGTACGTCGGGAGCTCAACACAACTTTAAAGAGGTATTTTACAGTGGAAACCAGTAGGACTCCCGGAAATCAGAACAGGGGGGCACACCAGCAAGTGCTGGATGAGGTATATATAACCAAGGAGGAGGTGAAGAAGCTGCTATGCGAACTTGACACCTCAAAGGCGGTGATACGAGACAACATCTCTCCATGGGTCCTTAAAGAGGGAGCAGAGATATTGTGTGAGCCATTAACAAAGATCTTCAACACATCATTTGAAACTGGGCAACTCCCTGAGGTATGGAAAATGGCAAATGTAGTCCCAATTTTTAAAAAGGGAGACAGACATGAGGCACTTAACTGCATACCTGTATCACTAACGTGTATAGTATGCAAGGTCATGGAGAAGATTAACAGGAGGAGAGTGGTGTAGCACCTGGAAAGAAACAAGTGTATAATTGACAACCAGCACGGTTTCAGGGAAGGAAAATCCTGTGTCACAAACCTACTAGAGTTTTATGACAAGGTGACAGAAGTAAGACAAGAGAGAGAGGGGTGGATCGACTGCATATTTTTGGACTGCAAGAAGGCCTTCGACACAGTTCCTCACAAGAGGTTACTGCAAAAGCTAGAGGATCAGGCACACATAACAGGAAAGGCACTGCAATGGATCATAGAGTACCTGACAGTGAGGCAACAACGAGTCATGGTACGTGACGAGGTGTCAGAGTGGGCGCCTGTGACAAGCGGGGTTCCACAGGGGTCACTCCTAGGACCTGTGCTGTTCTTGGTATATGTGAACGACATAACGGAAGGGATAGACTCAGAAGTGTCCTTGTTTGCAGATGATGCGAAGTTAATGAGAAGAATCAAATCGGATGAGGATCAGGCAGGACTACAAAGAGACCTGGACAGGCTACAAGCCTGGTCCAGCAACTGGCTCCTTGAATTTAACCCTGCCAAATGCAAAGTCATGAAGATTGGGGAAGGGCAAAGAAGACTGCAGACACAATATAGTTTAGATGGCCAAAGACTGCAAACCTCACTCAAGGAAAAAGATCTGGGGGTGAGTATAACACCGAGCATATCTCCTGAGGCGCACATCAATCAGATTACTGCTGCAGCATACGGGCGCCTGGCAAACCTGCGGATAGCGTTCCGATACCTCAGTAAGGATTCGTTTAAGACTCTGTATGCCATTTACGTCAGGCACATGCTGGAGTATGCAGCACCAGTTTGGAACTCACACCTAGTCAAGCACGTCAAGAAATTAGAGAAAGTGCAAAGGTTTACAACAAGACTAGTCCCAGAGCTACGGGGATTGTCCTACGAAGAAAGATTGAGGGAAATCGGCCAGACGACACTGGAGGACAGGAGGGTTAGGGGAGACATGATAACGACATATAAAACACTGCGCGGAATAGACAAGGTGGACAAAGACGGGATGTTCCAGAGAAGGGACACAGACACAAGAGGTCATAATTGGAAGTTGAAGACTCAGATGAATCAAAGGGATGTTAGGAAGTATTTCTTCAGTCATAGAGTAGTCAGGCCGTGGAATAGCCTAGAAAGTGACGTAGTGCAGGCGTGAAACATACATAGTTTTAAGGCGAGGTATGATAGAGCTCATGGGGCAGGGAGAGAGAGGACCTATTAGCAATCAGCGAAGAGGCGGGGCCAGGAGCTGTGACTCGACCCCTGCAACCACAAATAGGTGAGTACAAACACACACACACACACACACACATACACTCCTCTTCAGCCTTCTCTCCCCCTCACTCTTTCTATCTTTCTCTCTCCCACTCCCTCGCATTCCCCTACCTCTCTCCATCTCTCTCCCTCCCCCTCTTCAGCCTTGTCGTCCCCCTCCCTCTTTCTATCTTTCTCTCTCCCCCTCCCTCACGTTCCCCCACCTCTCCCCCTCTCTCTCCCACCCTCCTTCTTCAGCCTTCTCTCCCCTCCCTCTTTCTGTCTTTCTCTCTCCCCCTCCCTCGCATCCCCCACCTCTACCCCTCTCTCTTCCCACCCTCCTCTTCAGCCTTCTCTCCTCCTCCCTCTTTCTATCTTTCTTTCTCCCCCTCCTCGCGTTCCCCACCTCTTCCCCTCTCCTCCACCCTCCTCTTCAGCCTTCTCTCCTCTCCCTCTTTCTATCTTTCTCTCTCCCTCGCATTCCCACCTCTCCCCCTTTCTCTCCCACCCTCCTCTTCAGCTTCTCTCCCCCTCCCTCTTTCTATCTTTCTCTCTCCCCCTCCCGCGCGTTCCCCCACTCTCTCCCTCTCTCTCCCCCCTCCTCTTCAGCCTTCTCTCCCCTCCCTCTTTCTACCTTTCTCTCTCCCCCTCCCCTCTCTCTCTCCCACCCTCCTCTTCAGCCTTTCTCCCCTCCCACTTTCTGTATTTCTCTCTCCCCCTCCCTCTCATTCCCCCTCCTCTCTCCCACCCTTCTCTTCAGCCTTCTCTCCCCTCCCTCTTTCTATCTTTCCCTCTCCCCCTCCCTCGCGTTCCCCCACCTCTCTCCCCCTCTCTCCCACCATCCTCTTCAGCTTTCTCTCCCCTTCCTCTTTCTATCTTTCTCTCTCCCCCTCCCTCGCATTCCCCCACCTCTCCCCCTCTCCACCCTCCTCTTCAGCCTTCTCTCCACCTCCCTCTTTCTATCTTTCTCTCTCCCCCTCCCTCGCATTCTCCCACCTCTCTCCCTCTCTCTCCCACCCTCCTTTTCAGCCTTCTCTCCCCTCCCACTTTCTACCTTTCTCTCTCCCCCTCCCTCGCATTCCCTACCTCTCAACCTCTCTCTCTCCCACCCTCCTCTTCAGCCTTCTCTCCCCTCCCTCTTTCTACCTTTCTCTCTCCCCCTCCCCCTCTCTCTCTCCCACCCTCCTCTTCAGCCTTTCTCCCCTCCCACTTTCTGTATTTCTCTCTCCCCCTCCCTCTCATTCCCCCTCTCTCTCCCACCCTTCTCTTCAGCCTTCTCTCACCCTCCTTCTTTCTATCTTTCCCTCTCCCCCTCCCTCGCGTTCCCCCACCTCTCTCCCCTCTCTCCCACCATCCTCTTCAGCTTTCTCTCCCCTTCCTCTTTCTATCTTTCTCTCTCCCCCTCCCTCGCATTCCCCCACCTCCCCCCCTCTCCCACCCTCCTCTTCAGCCTTCTCTCCACCTCCCTCTTTCTATCTTTCTCTCTCCCCTCCCTCGCATTCTCCCACTCCCCTCCCTCTCTCTCCCACCCTCCTTTTCACCCTTCTCTCCCCTCCCACTTTCTACCTTTCTCTCTCCCCCTCCCTCGCATTCCCCTACCTCTCAACCTCTCTCTCTCCCACCCTCCTCTTCAGCTTTCTCCCCTCCCACTTTCTGTATTTCTCTTCCCCCTCCCTCTCATTCCCCCCCTCTCTCCCCCCCTCCTCTTCAGCCTTCTCTCCCCCTCCTCTTTCTATTCTTTCCCTCTCCTGCTCCCTCGCGTTCCCCCACCTCTCCCCCTCTCTCTCCCACCCTTCTCTTCGGCCTTCTCTCACCTCCCTCTTTCTATCTTTCTCTCTCCCCTCCCTCGCATTCCCCCACCTCTTCCCCTCTCTCTCCCACCCTCCTCTTTTTTTTTTTTTTTTTTTTTTTTTTTTTTTACACAGGGTTTGACAAGGTTAAGGATCCCTAGCTTTATTGACAGCTATATTACAGGTTAAGGATTCCTAACTTTATTGGCAAGCTAAGAGCTGTTACCTACATCAGCTCATTTGAAAGCATTTTTATTGTTATGAGACATACAAGTACGGGACAGGATGAAGTTGGAGCCATCTGTGGGCCAGCATTTTCATTTGATCAACTGACTTTATCTCGGTGACATCATTATGCTGTACGAATGTGTTCCATACTCGAGTCATCCTGGGTATGTATGATCTTAAATGGAGTGATGTTCTGGAGAAGGGTACAGCCAGAGTGAAGTTGCTGCTTTCTGCCCGTCTTGTGGCATAAAAGCTTGTTTCACGCTGTCCTCGAAGTGGATCCAAGTGTGGTATTTTGACAATATTGGCCTTGTACATAACAGTAAGGCCACCCACATCCCTCCTATGTTGAAGGCTCTGCTGAAATGACAGATCTATCCAGGATGGGTCCAGGCGAGAGATGAGAGGTCTTGCTCTGTTCTCTACTCTGTCAAGCAGTCGCAGATGAGAGGGGGGGCAGGCAAACCAAGAAAGTGGAGCATACTCAATGTGTGAGCGTACTTGTGCCTCGTACAGGATCTTGCAACCCCTACTGTCAAGCAGATGCGAGATACGGCGAAGTGCTGTAGGCTTCCTGGCTGCCTTGTTTGCAAGATTTACAACATGGTTCTTCATGGTTAGTTTGGAGTCAAATTTCACCCAAGGATATCAACTTCTTCTCCAGGTGCCAACATCCTCCCATTCATCCTTACTACTGCACCAGCATTACCATCATGGTCCCTAGAGACGATCATCATTTGCGTTTTCTCAGGTGCAAATGTTACTTGCCATCTATTTCCCCAAGCTGATATAGCTCTCAGCTGGTGATTGATGTAGCTTAGAGCAGCTGGCATTTCTTCTCTTGGATAAGTGAATGTCAGTGTACAGTCGTCTGCATATGCATGTGATTCTGGGATGAGATGAAGAAGGTCGTTGAAGTAGACATTCCATAACAGTGGACCCAGCACGCTTCCTTGTGGAACGCTTGCCCCAATAGGATGCCTTACTGATTCCGTTCTATTGAGGACTACACTTAGAGATCTACCATGAAGGTAATCACTGAGGAGACATAGCGTAGAGCCTGCAATTCCCAGTGCTTGAAGTTTTGCTAAGAGGCCCTGGTGCCACACCCGGTCGAAAGCGCCAGCAATGTCCAGTGCTACCACACAGCCTGACTTTGGATTCATCCAGTGACTGGTGCCACTTAGTGGAGAGGTTTTAACAACAGATCAGCAGCAGAGTAACCTTTCCTGAAGCCATATTGACGATCACAAAGTAGTGAGTGGTAGTCAAAAAAATTCTGTCATTTGTCTTGAGATTATTGTCTCAAGGATCTTACCAGTGATTGACAGGAGTGACACTGGTCTGTAGTTGCTGATTTCTGCTCTGCTCTTCTTTTTGTGAACAGGGACTACATTTGCCTCTTTCCATGGAGAGGGCCATTTACACTGTACTAGGCAGTGCTGAAAGATGCGAGTTAGAGGTGCTGCCAGCTGGTCTGCACATCTTCTCAACAATCTTGGGCTCAACTTGTCTGGGCCCACAGCCTTTTCTTGGTCAAGTGATTTAAGAAGGAAATGCACCTCCTCCTGCCTTATTGTCACCACTGACAGTTTTGACACAGTTCTTGCAGCTAGCCTTCTCTCCCCTCCCTCTTTCTATCTTTCTCTCTCCCTCTCTCTCGCGTTCCCCTACCTCTCCCCCTCTCTCTCCCACCTCCTCATTAGCCTTCTCTCCCGTCCCTCTTTCTCTCTCCCCTGCCTCGCATTTCTATCTCTCATAGCCTTTTCCCTCACCCTCCTCTCTCCTTCTCTCTCTATCTCTCTCTCTCTTTCTCTCTCCCTCTCTCTTCCCTTTCTCTCCCCTCTCGTTTCTCTCTCTCCCCCTTTCCCCTCTCGTTTCTCTCTCTCCCCCCCTAATCTTATCCTTCTCCCCCATCCTCCCTCCTCACTCTCCCTCTTTCTACCCTTTAACTCTCCCCCTCTTACTCTCTCCCTCCTCTAGCCTTCCCTCCTTATTTTCTCTCTCTTTCTCCTCTAACCTTGTCCCTCCCCCCCCCCACAAACTCTGAAAATAAAATAAACTTCTCTCTTTGGTAAAATACATAAGCTTCTTTCCGTGGTAATAAAAAACAAAAAAAAAAATGAGTGGCCCTAGAGGGAGGAAAACCAGAGATCTGGTGGACGAACCATGGAGGAAAGATTGGGAGTTAGAGCTCCAAAAAAGGGAGGAAGAGTGGGGAAGGAAGTTGGAAGAGCTTGGCAAGATAATGGAGGAACGGATGGCTGAAGAGTGCAGGAAGGGGGAAAACTAAGATCTTAGCAGCAGAAACTAGGATACAGTGCTTAAAGAGAAACTGAAAAACCTAAAACAGATTAGAGAGACAAATGACAATTCAGATGCAACAACAGGAAATTCTATATCAGGCACAGACAAGGGGACGGTAAGAAACAAAGGAGATATGCCGTATGCGAAGGCCCTATCATACCCATGTGGGGCCAAGGAAAAGACGAGGAGCATACTAAGATCTAATGACAGCCAACTGCAGTAGCAAGGAACAGCTGATCATGAAAGACAGTTCCCTGAGAATTGAAGTTTCAGATAGGACAGGGACTGAAGGCAAGAACATTTCAAAGGAAGGAAACAAAACACCTCAGAGGATGCAAATGGAGACTCAATGGGAGGAGGAAAGGAAGAGGTCAGTTTTTATCTACGGGCTCAAAGAAGCCAAGGGGGACAACTTCGAAGAAATAAAACAGGAGGAGGAAAAAAATGATTGAAGGCATCATGAAAACAATAGGTGAGGACGATATGACCCAGGTGACAAATTTTTGGAGAATTGGGTGGTTTGCGAGTGGAATTATATGGCCTGTCAAAGTAATTTTCAAAGAAGGATCAGTTCAAACCAAGATTCTGCAAGAGAAAGCATGACTGAGGGACAAACAGGGGTACTAGAGAGTATACCTCGATCGTGACAGAACACAAGAAGAAAAGACTACACTGAAAGAGAGGGTACAGAGATGCAAGGAGGAACAAGACTATGATGAAGATGAGCAGGACCCAGGCACAGAAGGAAGGGCAAACACACCCCGCAGAATCTCCCACCGAAAGACTCCAACCGCGACAATCCCAACACTACTGAGCAACCCAAACCACAACCCACTCACTGTTCCCTCTTCCAGCAACACCCACAACATAAACCTCATCTCAGCAGCTGTCCCTTATGGGCATTCTGACCCCACCCCCATCATCACAAACCCCACCTACACCACAGTCCCTCACAGGCCCCCACCAAGGCTCCCGCTCCCCCAACCCCAATATTCTTGCAGGACCACAGTGATAGAAAAGAAGCTGAAAGTTTGGTACTCAAACGCCGACGGAATAACGAATAAACATGAGGAGTGGCACGAAAGAATCAGTGAGAAATCCCCAGACATCACAGTAGTCACAGAAACAAAACTCGGTGAGACAATAACAGACACAATCTTCCCACCGGGATACCAGATCCTGAGAAAAGATAGAAGGAGTAGATTGGGAGGAGGAGTTGCACTGCTTATAAGAAACCGATGGGGATTTGAGGAAATGGAAGGCATGTACGTGATTGGAGAGACTATATAGTAGGTATAATTCAGTCTAGAGAACATAAAGTAGTCATTGGAGTGATGTATAACCCACCACAGAGCTGCAGGAGGCCAAGAGAGGAGTCGAAGAAAACAACGGGGCGAGGTGGGCAAA
>NC_069418.1:55768063-55788138 GCF_026875155.1 Cherax quadricarinatus | reverse complement strand
AGCCCAATGCCCAGTGCCATACCGAATGGGAGACTCTTGCTGCTCCAGCACCAAACCCTAGTGCAGCACTGGCTCACAAACAGTCAAGCTGGGATACCCCAATTGCTGAAAGGTGCTTGCCAACATGCTCAGGGCTGCAACATCAGATAGGGAGATTGCCCGTCTCCAGGCTGTGAGTGCACCTCACCCCGGGGACTTCCTCCAAACAGTTCCCATATCGGCAATGGGAACGCGACTCGACCTAAGACCCTCCGTATTGCAGTGGCTCGGCCCTTGCTGCCCCAATTCACACAGAATATATGTGTATTTGCGGCGAAGTGCAAGCAGACCAATACGGTCTACATGGTCTTAACTGTTCAAAACCAAGGCTGGCATGCAAGACAATGAGTTCAACGACATCATTAAGAGAACCCTTGCTACAGCTGGATGCCCTGCCGAGAGGGAGCCACGATCACTTGCAGCAAACAATACCCACAACCCAGCAAACCGCCCCGACGGGATCACCATCTATCCTTGGAAGAATGGCAAGCTCTTAGCATGGGACTATACCTGTGTGTCCACATGGCTGACACCTATATCCTCACAGTGTGGGGGGGACGGGGAGGAGCTGCTGACCACAGGGAGGAGTACAAGATCAGCAAGTACAGGGACATTAGCCAACAGTATCAATTTGTCCCAGTGGGATCAGAGACCTTGGGATCATGGGGAAAAAATGCCACACGTTTCCTCAAAGAATGGGTTCCAGACTCATCGACACCACCAGGGACCAAGGGCAGCCACTTTCATTTTCCCAGCGCCTCAGCGTCCCCATCCAGAGGGGAAATGCTTGCTGCATACTTGGCTCACGTCCAGCCTCGGAGGACCCTGGAGGAAATTTATCATCTTTGATACATTGTGCCATTGTTTTCATGTTTATGTTTTTTTCTGAAAATGTATTTTGTTTATTAATAAATTTTCACATAGAATATAAATATAGGGGGGTGGTAGGAGAAAAAAAATATTTCAAACAGCTCCGGGAGAACCTTGAGTTTTCCCTGAGGTACGTTTTTTGTCTTCTCTGAGGATGAGGGTCCCCATTCCAGCTATAGAGGTGGTACTTCCCTATATTTTTTTCTATAAAATAAAATATATATAAATATATATATATATATATATATATATATTTATATATTATTTTATATATATATATTATATATATATATATTTATATATTATATATATTATATATTATGATATATATATAAATTATATATATATATATATATTATAAATATATATATATATATATATTATATATATATATATTTTTTATTATATATTATATAAAAAAATTATATTATAATATATATATATATATATATATATAATATTTTAAATATATATAATATTATTATATAATATATATATATGTCGTGCCGAATATGTAAAACCCGGTAATTAGCAAGAACTCATTTAAATTAAGTCCTTCTAAAATTTTCTCTTATACGTTTAAAAGATATATTTTTTTCCCTTAAGATATTGTAAAAAATTTTAATTTTTGCACAAAAGAATCTTAGAAAACTTTCCTGACCTTATTATAACAGAACAATTTATTTAGCCTTAAAAAATATATTTTAGATTTGTTTGCCAATAATTTAATCTAAACAAACACAGTGAAATATATTTTTTTTCGTTAGGTTCAAAATGAAATTTTGGCGAACTATTGCATACACAAATTTTCCCTTGGCCTTATGGCAAAAATGAACGTTGTATTTAAGCCAAGATCGCAAGTTCTGCCCATTCGGCACTATATATAATATATTAAAATAATATATATTTTATATTAAAAATTTTTTTTTATAATAATATCAGAAGGGGAAATATCTAGACATGAGAGATAATGACATTATAAAAAGAAGCCCCCACAGCCCGTTGCCACTCAACGGGAACCCAATACAGAGGTCAGGGAAACAATAATACATACGAAAATACAGTGCCAAAGTCGCTGTTTTATCAATAACGGCTGTCAAAGTTTTTTTTCTCAATTACCGCATGTGTGCTGCGGGGTTTTTTTTTTATACTGCACCACACTGAACCACATAGGCCATTTTTCATATGTAGACCTACCAGCTTTTTCTCACAGATTTGCGGCGCTAGAATTTAGGCGTGAGTAGTACGTCAATAAAAACCCTGGCGTAAGCCGTACTGTAGGCCAAACCCCGGAAAGGGTTAATCACCAAACTTTGCATTACAATACTGAAAGTTTGATAAGCATTATTGATTTTACATAAATAGTAATACACGTCTGTACATTAAAATAGCAATTAACAAGTCCTAGATATGGAAACTTAGTAAATATTAATGGGAGTTTCTGAAAACCAAAGAAGTATCATCAAAGCTGATAATACTGTAGGTATTTAAATCAATCATCATGCTTAATTTATCCACTAATTCAATACTATTTTAAACATTAGAGTTAGAATATTTTTCTAACAAATGGGTTTTGGGCTTTAGGAGTACCTTCGTTGAACGCACAGGAACAATTATAACTGATTCAAGTTTTGCTTTCCATGTATATAAATTGATGAGACATACATACTGTTGTTTTATACAGGGTGACATACATTATCTGTCTGTAATACTTTTTGCCTATCTATTTTTTGGGAAACGTTCATTAAACATTTATTATAAATCACTGATTAAAATGTTAGCAGTTTATATTAATCAAAATATTTGTTAAATAACTTGCTTTAAAATTATTTAGTATTTATAGTGTATGGCAACCTCAGAGAAAAAAACACAAGTAAATTTTTTTATATTATATTGTCTTTTCGTTATAATTTTATATGGCTGATGTTTACATTAATAGCTTTGAAATGACAATATCCACGCTCTATACTATCTGACTTTCTATATTTGTTATTATGTAGATAGGATGCAACAACTACCACCTTCATTAGTGCTCACTGTTGGAGAGTTTTGACTGGCGGCAGGCACCTTGCAGAGTAACGGCCCACTTGTTATGTTGTTCGTTGTTCAAGCACTACCTGGTACAAGTCCACCTAAGTCGAAGCTCAGGCTTCTGTCCTCTTCTCTCTCTCTGGCTGCTGTTTAAGGAGGAAACCACATCTCGTCTCCATGTCGGTCATCTTGTATCATTTTACAATTCTGTTTTGATGTAGTACGTTCCCCTTTGTGTGAACCTGGGGACACATATCTTAGTGATATTTAACATTTCCTGAGGTTATGAGTCGTGACTCTTCTATATCTCAGGTGCCGAGTTTAACTCTCTACCTACATCTGTTCTGTCATCTGAGGCACTGTAGTAGTCAGGAAACATGAATTTTACTGAATTCGTTTTCCAGCAATAAGGGAGTTGTATGGCTTTTGTGTAAGATTCTGGTTAATGGTCCATTGCTAGGGGTCGGTTTTGGTTCATGATTCATTGCCTAAACGCTTTGCTTCTTCTCTGCTGCTTCGAGTATTATTATGCTTTGTTAATGGGTCATCATATTGTTCAAACGTTTGTTGGTCCAGAAGTTGGATTATTTGTTGGACTTTCTTGTTTGTCAATTAACATTTTATACCTAACTAGAGTCAATCTGAGAACATATTAAGTGATTAACTATGATGAGATGTACTTATGATACACGCTTCATAGCAGTGTACCAGACGGTACGTACTAAAGTAGTTCAATGCCCTTAGATAAAACTGTGTACTTAGCACCAAATGATTATATGCACAGATAACTTGATATGTAATTAATATTAACATAATATATATATATATATATATATATATATATATATATTTATATATTTTATATCTAATTATATATATATTTTTATAATATATTGATATATATATATATTATATATATATAAAATTATATATAATATATTATATATATATATATATATATATATATGTATATATAATATTTAGATACAGAGAAGATGCAGTTAGCAGGATTCGATCCATCTACAAGGAGACTGGCAATGTTTTCTATGTAAATGCTGTAGACCACTCATCTCTGGACCAATCCTGCTGACTACGATTTTTCTCTGTATATTATACACGCTTCCTTGTTAATGCGTGGTTCATTGTTATAGAAATAACTTGTGTGGTCAAAACATAGAGGAGGAGAATTGAAAAATCTTATATCATGACTGTGGCTCACTGTGTGCTGCCGGGTTCAGATTATAGATCGCAGTAAGAATCTTACTCTGTTTTTACCTCAGAGATGTGGGTAAAATGCCTCGAGGAAGAATGTCTGGATTGTTTTTTTGATGACCGTTCGAATATTCCACTTCCGGTCAACCCCTTCTTTTATTTTTTTTAATAAATAGTAATATTTTATGGCACAATATGGTATCACAATATTTATAGATGCATTACTGTTACACAGATGGGCATATACAACTCATCAGGTTTGGAGATACCTTTCAAGTGCATATTGCTTACATGATATCATAGATTACAATGGAAAATACCTCATCTAGCTCCTCAGTGCTGTGATGCATACCCTATATCACATAAGTATTTCCCATCTGAACCCACAGCGTTGAGTCGCTAAAACAGAAAATTTGCGTCCTTGGAACCCTAGTTACCATGGGACGGTCTTTTGCCTATCTCCTTAAGGAACTTAGATGCACTCTTTCCTTGGGCCAAGGGTCTCCTAGTCTATGGAACAAACTTATAATGATGAGGAAAAACTTCACGTATTTTTAAGACTTTTTGGGCACCCTGAAGCTGGCCGCTGTTCCTATTTCTCTTGGTGTATTGGCAGATAGGTATCAGCGTTGCAGATGCAAACAGTGTAGTCCAACACTTCTGCTTGCCACATGTTCAGTCTTGAGGGGTGATACTCCTTGGACGCATATGGATACCATCCCGGTACTGCATTGTTGGGGTGTGCTCTATTACTGCTTGGCTTTAGGCTGTTGCAAGGCTCCTCTTGTGACGTTATCAACCTCTTTCATTCTTTTCAATTTCACTCACAATAGACCGTGGCACTCTTCGGCCTGCGATTCATGCTGCAAATACACCTGTGTTCAACAGACGGTCTGTGGGTCTTGGCGTGTGCAAGGATGGAGTTGGGGAACAGCCAACGAAGTCCCTTGGATGCCTTCTATTTTGTAAACAGACAATAACACGATTGTCCAGGAAATCCGTCTAGACTATCAAGTAATGCTCTCTGTGCCAATTAATTGCTGATGTTCTCCATATTTAGATAATTTTCTGTCTTATAATATATAGGTCATTCCTGAATTTTATTTCTTTTTCGTGCACATTATTTTATTATTATTATCATTCTATTATTATTTTCCTTCAGTAAACACCTAACATAGTTGTATTCCAGGGTTGCATCAATATGTGTACCTTGTGCTGCTTATCCTAGGATGATCGCACATGTGCGCCGATACCTAGAATGAAACCCCCATGACACTTCCTCCCCCCCCCCCACTACCGATGTTATATCACTTCAGGTTGCAGTCTTGTAGATAAGACACATTAGGCAACATTTAGGCAATTTATTCCGAAACGTTTCGCCTACACAGTAGGCTCTTCAGTCGAGTATACACAAAGTAGGCGGGTAGCAGTAGAAAGGAGAAGACGTTGTAATCAGTCCATCAACCTTGAAGTCGATTATTTGAGGTTGTCTGTCCCGCTGGCCTGGAGAAAGTTCTGTTACCAAAGTCTGAACTAACTACTTACACCCTCTGCTTTGTACTGGACTGATGAAGCACTGTGTGGCGAAACGTTTCCTGAATAAAGGTTCCCATTTGTTGCATTATGAAGGAAATCCCCCTCTCTTCCCTTTTGTTCCCAGCTTCCACTTTTTTTGGGTATCTCTTTCAGCTATTTCTGCTAAATGGTACATGCTGGTACAGACTTTGACATGTCCAGACAATCTAATTACAATATTTTATTGCTGTATAGCAAAGGGTGTTTGATGCCTACCACCTGCGTGGATACTACAAAACTGTTCACTTCCCATAATTTCCATATAGATTTTGTCCCTAACCTTGGCAAACTTGCAGCAAGATTTTGGACACTGCTTTTGGGCAATTTTGTAAACAAAGATGATCTCGACCTTTTAATTCTGGCGTGATTTGTAGTCCTCATTTTATTGTAAAGCAGAGTACCATAAAGAATTACGAATAATCTATACGACATTGTACAGGTCCTAGGCCTTCAGCTCTGTCCAGAGTCGAACGTTTATGCATTCAGCTCACACTCTGGCTCCGGGGTAGATTTCCCCTTACGGTTGGAAACATTAGAAGGTGTTTTCCTTAAGACACTTGCTATCTATGTTCATCTATCAGTAAAATAGGTACCTTGGGTGTTAGTCGTCTTATGCGGGTCGCATTCTGGGGAAAAAATATGACCTAATTTGCGAGAAATGCTCTGCTGATATTAGGAAACGTCATTGATATCACCTTGGTCTGTTTACCTTGTACATGTACTTGTAGATAATAATGATTATATGATTATTATTATTACTTATTATTATATTATTATTATTATTATTATTATTTTATTATTGGATCGTCCGTGAAGCCCTGGGCAATGGGCCTGATTTTATTAATGTACATTATCAAATTCTGATATCCTTGAGTCAAAAGGAAATTCCAGTATTTCCTAGAAGGTACTTGAAGTGGTAAGTTCCTATTCGCTGGGACATTAAAAGCATTTACCCATTTTCGGTTTACTTTCTGCAATGAGTACAGCTTCTGTTTTCCCGAGGTGTTATGTCTAGTTTGTTGTCTACTTACCATTTGCTGCAGGACTCTCTTCTAGTGATACTTCGTTAGCTATATGCCATGAGTTTCTGGATACTGTGGAGCACTTTCGTCTACTACAATCTTGAAGATACACTTGGCACTGATTCGCATGTCATTAACATAACATGAAAATAATGAGAACCAAGATTTATACTTGGGGGAGCCCCACATCATATCGTCAGGGGTTCTGTGTCTGTAATTTTTTTTCTTGCAATTTGTTCGGTTACAGAGGGTGAGATTTAAAAGCTGTGTACTGAGCGTGAATGTCTATAGTTTGCAGTTTCTTGCATAATATATTAAGGTAAACTGTATCAAATGACTTTTGGATGGTCAGGGGCATCATGCCTATGAGACTCCATAGATATATTTAATTCTAAGGTAATCTCATTGGCTTATTTAGGTAAGTATTGGTCGAGTAATATCTCCTGATGAACCTAACTGGTAACTGTGGAGTAGGTTGTTGTCAACGTTTCAGTTGCTCTTTGTGGTTATTACATAGGTGCTTTTTAAGATTAACCCATTGTTATTTTACCATTTCAATGACTCCTCGTGTTATTAAAGATGTAGAGAAAAAAAATCACATAAAAACCAACCTTTAATAGTAATCGGAGGTTTAAAACCAGTCTGCATGGATTACCGAGGAATTATTATATTGTTTTAGTTAAAGGTCAATTTATTTGTGAAGTCATGATTCACCTGCGAAGCAGGAAACCTTTCATTCAAGGTTCCTCTGCACTTTGATAAATTTCTCATATTCATCCAAAATCTTTGTTCGATGTGTAACTAATGTAAAGGTTGTTTTTCTACCTCAAATTACAGCATTCTTTATTCAACCAATTGGACGTTTGGGTTATTAGGTTATTCAGTGTAACCAACATAAAACTGATGGAGAAACTTGTGGCATTCAATGGACACTGTTTTCGACCTTGAGTATTAAACAGTTGGTATAAATGTAACATAAAAGATACCTTTAGCATCTTAGAAGTTACATGAATTGAAGTGTCCTAATCCAACACTAGGTACAGCCTGGGAAAAGTTGAGGCTTAGTGTGTTGAATTCTTGCCACAGGTTTACCTCACTTGAGAGTCAGATGCAGGATATAGTGAGCTGGCAAGGAGGATTACATGGTGAATGGCTTTGAGATATACAGCAAGATGATCAACAAGATATACAGCAAGATTATGTGAAAATGCTCTTAGATGATGTTCACAAGATATGAAGCAAGATTATGTTGTGAGATGTCTTAGAAGATATCACAAAGTTATGAAGCAAGATTATGGAAGATGCTCTTAGAAGATGATCACAAAAGATATACAGTCAGAGGTAACCATTGACAAAGCTCAATGGAGGCAGATAAATTAGAGGTAGTTACAGAGGAAGATGGGGAAGAGGAGCCTCAAAAAACTAAAAAAATAAACAGTTAACACTCCAAACAGTTCATCTATGAGTGCCTCCTTGTTAATGGTAAATTGGCAGATTGTTTCACTGAAGAGTAACTCCTGACAAATCTAGAAGTATGCTCAGAGATAGGACCTGGAGCAGCTTGTTATGCCTTATTGGCAGCTGTATAAACTAAGGCCGGTAAGAGACCACAAACTTCATTTCAAGAATTCCTCACTTTGCCAGTAAACCACTGAAGTGGAGGAGCCTGAACTATTCAACCTAACCTGACAATCCTAACCATCCTCTCAGCTGACATATACTATTTCAACCTCACCTGAAATATACTACAGCCACCTCAGATGACAATATACTTCCCTATCACCTCGATGACAATATACTACCATCCACTCAGAGGACATATTATACCATCACCTCAGATGACAATATACTACATCCACCTCAGATGACAATAGACTACAATCCACCTAAGATGACAATATATACCTTCCACCTCAGCTGACAATATACTACCATCCACCTCAGATGACAATATACTACCATCCACCTCAGATGACAATATACTACCATTCCACCTCAGTTGACAATATACTTACCATCCACCTCAGATGACTATATACTACCATCCACCTCAGATGACATTATACTACCCATCCACCTCAGATGACAAGTTACTTAACCATCCACCTCAGTGACAATATACTACCATCAACCGCAGATGAAATTATACTACCATCCACCTCTGCTGACAATATACTACCTTCCACCTCAGCTGACAATATATACCACCACTCTGCACTGACAATATACTACCATCCACCTCAGTGACAATATATTTACCATCACCTCAGTTGACAATATACTACATTCCACTCAGATACAATATACTACCATCCACCTCTTGCTGACAATATACTACCATCCTCCTCAGGCTGACAAATACTACCAATCCACCTCAGATGACAGTATACTACATCCACCTCAGCAGGACATATAACTACCATCCACCTCGATGACAATATTCCTACACATCCACTCAGCTGACAATTACTTACCATCCACCTCATAGACAATATACTACCATCCACTCAGATCGGTAAGGCCTCAGTATTCCCTCTCCATTCTCTCTCATAATTCATTACTATGCACCAGCAAGCACAATGAAAGGTAACAAATATATATCTGTAAAATGTACACCTTAACCATTACATTAAGCATGATACATTCGTCAAACACCTTCATTAAATTATCATTTTTATTTGTTCACAAATTTGGAGAACAAAAAAATGTTTACAAAATTTTGGAGAGAATGGATATAAAACCCTATTTTTCGAAAATGTTCTAAGTTTCTTTTTTGGGACTATTTTATGTTTAAACGCCTTTTGAAAGGAGTAACTACCTTCGTAATCGACGAGTCAACAATATATATATATATTTATATAATATATATTATAGATATATATATATATATATATATATCTATATGTTTTATATATATATATATTATATTAGTATTTATATATATATATATATATATATTATATATTTATATATATATATCTTATATATATATATAGATATATATTTATATATTATATATATAGTATATAATATAGGATTAATATACTATATGTATATATATATAATATATATAGTAATATATATATAGTAATATATAGTCCACTGAAAACGAGGAAAATTTGCGCACAGGGTTAGCAAAAAATTGAAGAAGGTAACTAAAGTGGGTGCAATAAGAATTAATTACAAGTGACGACACTGTAGGCCCCCAAGATGAGACCACAGCGCAAGCACT
The DNA here is from genome assembly GCF_026875155.1 of Cherax quadricarinatus. Lineage (NCBI taxonomy): Eukaryota > Metazoa > Arthropoda > Malacostraca > Decapoda > Parastacidae > Cherax > Cherax quadricarinatus. The sequence goes on along the minus strand of NC_069418.1, from coordinate 55,778,157 downwards.
AAGAGACAAGCATCAACCGGGACCATAGCCATCAACAACAACCCTGAGAAGACCCCATCACTGAACAATATTTTGCCTGAAATCGGAAGTCTATAAGGCATTGTGTCATTTCTGCAGGATCTGCAGGAGGTTACCGGGAATTGGACTCAGCACCCAAGGGAGATGGTAAATCAGTTACTCGGTGCATCTGCATCACTTCTTCTCACCGATGTTATAACTTTCGTCATCAAACTGCTGGTGGGCGAATCCCAAGAAGAAATTAAAACCTTTCTTTTTGGCGCTCACTGTGTGCTTGAAGAAGAAGGATGGGGGAATCAGACCCTTGCGGTTGGAAACACTTTCGCCGTTATCGTTGCAAAGCGCAGTAAGAAACATTCGCCTAGAAGCTGCTGTTTACTCCATCCACACCAACTGGGCTTTTTGGGTCCTTAGGCAGTGAAGCAGCAGATCATGCGCAAGGGCTACATAAGAGACCTACCAGAAGACAAGGCATAGTCAAACTTGATTTTAGAAATGCCTTTATTTTGGTAAAGAGAGATGCTGTCTTGCCAGCTGTTCGGGATCGCTTACCCAGTCATATTCCGTATTTCAAGCGGCTACAGAAACCCTCAAATTCTTTTGTTTGGAGAACATGAAATTCTCTCATCAGAAGGTGTTCAGCAGGGGTGACCCAGTCGCCTCCACTTCTTCTTCTGCTTGGCGTAGAGAACTAACTTCCAGCGTTCGCAGCGAGCTCAAACATCTGGTCCTGGGCTGATGGCACTCTGGCCGGTACTGAAGAGTCCACTGGTAGAGGATCTAAAACTGGTGAAAACACAGGGAGAAGACATGGGGACTTCATCTCAATCCCTCCACGTGTGAAAATTCATCATGGCGAACCAGGATATAATCAATGCTGTTGCGAAGAAAAGAATTTTCCAGAAGTCTTACTACCACTCCGTCTACGTACCCTCTTGGGAGCACCGTCTGAGTCACCAGGCCATCGCACAGTCTCAAGGACAAATTGATGACCTGATGAGAATGGGAGGAGGATAAGCAATCTGGATGCCCATGATGCTCTGTATATTCTAACCAAGGTGCCTTTAATATTACAAGACTCACTTACTTCCTCAGGGGTGCACCTCTTTTGACATCCCATACACTTGACGAATATGGACGCACCCTGAGGTCACCCCTTAAGAGGCATGAACTGTCACGAGAGGATCAGCAATGGGATCAGGCAACCCTCCAGTACGGACTGGGAGGTATAGGGATGTGCGCCAAAGCAAACACATTTTGCTTTACCTGCATTTCTGTCCTTCGTGTTTGGCTTCCAGTGCATTAGTCAGAAGATTGTTCCCGAAAAACGCTTTGTGAGACTGGTAGGAGCTAAGACCCCAGGTTTACTGAAGCAGCGATTTGGAGGGACACCCTTACCATGATTCCTCCATAAGACCAGTTCCTACCCAAGAAATCACAAAACATTACCATGGGACTAACCGATCATGGAAGAAATCGCCACACAATGCTCTCCCAACGCCTCAGGGAAAGGACAAAGCTGGTCTCCTGGCAGTGAAGGCACCACCATAGGGAGATTTCCTGTTTGCTCGACTAGACCCACAGGCCTTTCGGATTGGTGCTGCTCTTCGCATAGCCGCCCCCATTTAATGATGACATAATAGGCTGAAATATCTACTAGGGCATACGAAAGGTATTTTTTGGCGTATCAAAAGAGGCGAGGGTCATTCTTATGATCAGTTATATTGAACATTAAGAGGAATTAAAAGGGGATAAGAGAAAAGCTAAAAGGGAATATGAATTAAAGTAGCTAGGGATTCTTAAAAACTAACCAAAAAAGTTTTTTCCAGTGGTCTATAGAACAAAAGTCAGAGATAAGATAGATCCCCTTTAAAATAACTATGGGCATCTTACTGACAAAGAGAAGACGAATTGTGCTCGATTTTAAATGTAATTATTTTCTCTTCGGGCGTTTTTACTCAGGAAGTCACTAATTAATATTTCCGGTAATTAATTTTTATAGTGGATTCAGGGAAGAAGATAAATTATGTAACATCCACAGTCACTAGTTAAATGGTTGTGAAGCAGATAGACGACTGAAGCAATATAAGTCACCGGTCTGATGAGGTTTTTTCATGGGTTCTTAAGGAATGCAAAATGGAAGTCTGTGAACATTAAATATTATTTTTTTAATTTATCTCTTTAACAGTGTAGTGTCTGATATGTGGAAGATGGCTAATGTAATTCCTCCCAATATTTTTAAAACAGGGGGAAAGTCGTTACCCGTCAAATTACCGCCCAATAGCCTGACCTCATATTTTAGGCAAATTACTAGAGTCAATTATAGCTGAGATTACAAGAAAGCCATCTCGATAAGCATAGCTTGATTAATGGACACTCAGCATGGATCAATGAGGACCGGTTTGTCTAACAACTTTATTAACTTTCTTCAGTAAAGCTTTTGAGGCTGTATGACCACGATAATGAATTGATATTATTTATTAGATTTTAGTAAGGCATTTGATAGAGTTCCGCACCAAGACAGTTGAAAGAAAGTAGCAGCTCATGGATTGGGGGAATGGTGCTCTCGTGGATCCAAATCATGGCTCACGACAGGAAGCAGAGGAGTGTCCATACTTGGGGTTAAATTCGAGTGGGGATCAGTAACAAGTGGCGTTCCACTGGGATCAGTCTTGGGCCCCGTTGTTGTGTATAATATATATCAATGATCTTGATGATGGAATTACTAGTGATATAGCAAATTCGCCGATGGACACGAAGATAGGTAGGATAATTGATTCAAAACGTAGATGTTAGGGAACTTAGGAGGTTTAGACAAACTCCTCTCTTGGTCAGAAAAGTGGCAGATGTAAATTCAATGTAGATAAATGCAAGTTCTGAAGCTCGGGAGTGTCCATAACCCTAGCATTATAAGTTAATATAATGTTGAACTTAACATACAGATTGCCGAAAAGGGCTTGGGGGTTATGGTAAGCAGCAGCCTTAACCAAGACAGCAATGCCTAAGCGTACGTATATAGGCATATAGATTACTGGGAATGTATATCAAGAAGTGTAAGCAACAGCAAGTCAGAGGTCATACTGCAGCTTTATACAATCATTAAGTAAGGCCTCACCCTAGATTATGCAGCTCAATTCTGCGTCTCCATATTACAGAATGGACATATTTCGTTAGAAAACATACAGCGTAGGATGACTAAATTAATAATTGATTAGAAATCTTCCTTATGAAGAAAGATTGAAGACCTCTTAAGTTTCATACACTTGGTTAGACGATAGAATGAGGGGGGAGGACCTGATCGAAGTGTAAAAGTGGAAGATAGGTATTAATAAAGGGGTATTAACAAGTCTTGGAGGGATATCTCTCCAAGAGAGAAACCCGCAGTAATGGATTTAAATTGATAAGTTTAGATTTAGAAAGGACATAGGAAAGTTTGGTTTTGAAATTGGGTAGTGGATGAGTGGAAAGTCTACTAGTGGGGTTATTGAGGCTAGACTTTGGGTTAGTTTAAATTTAGATTGGTAAAGTACATGAGTGGGAGGGGTTGGGATTTGAGTGGGACTTTCACATCATAGCTTATATCTTGGGAGCTTGAAAATTAGATGGGCAATGTTTTAGTTAGTGGGATGAATTGTAAAGGACTGATAGTATGGGCCACAGGCCTCCTGCAGTGTTTCCTCTTTCTTTTGTTTTCTTATGTTCTTATGTTCATCATCACCGAACATAGGTGATATTTGCGGCTGGGCGACTGCTGATTATTTCGGACTTCTGGTCTCGTGTGGTCACACAGCAGAAGGGAAGTTTGCAGGCATGAGGAGGTCTCCAATGACATCATAAAGAGAAGCCTTGCCTCAGCTCGCCTCTTGCCCAGCTCAACGGGAACCCAAGTGCAGAGGTCTGACGGAAGCTAAAGCGTCCTGATGGAGCCCTATGCTACCTAGAAGGATGGAAAGCAGATTGCCTGGGGACTACCAATGTGCCGCCACATGGCAGACACTACTTGCCATACTCCGTAGTGGTAGGGGGTGGAGTGCCAGCAACAGGGAGACTCAGAAGATCCGCAAATTTGAGATTTCCCCCTTGCTATAACTTCATTCCAATAGGGTCGGAGGACCCTTGGAGCAGGGGGGCAAGTGTGCTCTAAGTCCTCAAAAAGCTTGGTGAAAAAGATCATCATAGAAACCAAGGGACCCAGGTGGCGGACAGCTTCCTCTGTCTGAGGATCAGTGTGCAATCCAGGAGAGGAAATGCCTGCAGCATTCTGGGCACGGCGGCCCACCGCCGTGTGGGAGCTGGACGATGTATTCGAGATGTAGCTACTGAGTTACCTATGTTGTTTTACTTTGTATCGTATTTTGGTGAATGTTTTGTCAATGTATTTTGTCTTTTAATAATATTATATATATATATATATATATTATATATATTTATATATATATTTATATATATATATATTTTTATATATATTAGAGATATATCTATATATTTATATCTAATTTATATATAATATAGGGATGGTAGGAGAAAATTCTCAAACAGCTTCAGGCGAGAATCTTGAGTTTTCCCTGAAGCAAGTTTATTTTTCTCTGAGGATGAGGGTCCCTTATAACAGTGTTAGAGGGGTACCTCCTATTATTTATATATATATAAATAATATTTTTAAGATATATATATATATATATTTAATATATATATATATCTTTAATATATATATATATATTATATATATTTTATAAAACTGTGATAATTAACTACAATGTTAATCATATTTTTCTTTAAGATATTGTGTTCACTTTGTAATATATAGGTGATACTATAATGAATGTTATTTTTCTTTACAGTATAGAAGACTCATTCGAAAGTATCCATTTTATGCTTCAGTAGCTGAGATGAAGAAAAATGACACTAGATCGACAATTGGTAAATATAAACATAATTTGCAGAGAGTATTAGATACATCTAACCCGTTTTTGCCTGTGGAACAAGTAGAAACATGTTATGGTAAACGGACATAAGTGTACCTGATGTGACTTTATTTTGTAGCAATGTTCCGCTTTCAAGGATTTTTTTTTTCGAGCCTTACCAAGAATACAAGGAATTATTAAGTTTATTCGGAATACACAATACAGTTACATTTATTATATACATAGCAGCCATTTGGTAGAGACCTGGATACCCAAAAAAGTCAGAATGATTATTTCCATAGAGGGTATCTGTAGATATCATGTGAGCGAGAGAAGCATCAGCTCTACAGTTCGGCTCAATGGCCTGTGTTGTGGGAGTAGTAGTAGTAGTAGTAGTATAGTAGGATGTAGTAGTCGTAGTCGTAGTAGTAGTAGTAGTAGTGGTAGTAGGAATTGTGATTTAGTTTGTAATAGCAGATGTAGTTTGTAAATAGTAATAAAGCAAAATTTCTGCAAACAAAAAATGACTTGAGTCTTCTTGTATCGTCTTTTCGGAAAAAGAACACTCTGTGGCAGGACATTTTCCACTACTGATGGGAATTACTTGGAAATTGTTTTCTTGACAGAAAACAAGACATAGCTGGCTCCATTTATTCCCTTTATACACCCCCTCCCACAATATTGACAATCATCGCCCCTCCTGTGGATGTGGATAATTGTGTTAAGGGTTTAAAACTTAATAATCATTCCCCGTCATTGAAAGGTTAAAGATAGCATTCGACATCTGGCCGTCCTGACTGAATACATGCTGTTGGACTAATCTGGATTCTTAGAGGTTTACCTGTCTGGACCATGTATGAGAGTGGGCAAAGAGTGCATGGGAACCTTACAAAACACTTACCACATTATTTGGTCGTATGTTTTTATCACTCGCTGCTTCACTGTTCCCATTGTTTTGGAAAGTAAGCTTTATATTGAACTTGTTTTAGTGCCTCACAAAGGCAGACAAATTATCTTGTATGTCAAAACAGTACATTTTTCATGGCAGGCGGTTTAAAGGTTCAGTCCCTCGAAGTCTTCCTAGCTGGACAGTAGACCTTCTCTCAACAAAATTTCTGGGGTATCTCAGGTTTTGTGGCTATGTCAAATACTTCTTAATAACATTATCAAGGAAACAGTAAAAAATAAAAGTCAGCAGAGCATGTAAGCACGGAGTTTCACTTAAGGAAAACTAACATTATGATTATGTAGATAATTGATCAAAGATCTGTCAGATAGAGCTTATATTCTCCCAAGCTTTATGATTGTAATTGTTCGAATATAAAATTCTTTCCCAAAACTTTATAATTAATAAATGAATCCAATTCGTATAATCCTAAAGCAATATTTATTATTAATATGAAAACTATTTTTTATTGAAACTTGGTTCTATTATATTTTCTCAACCATGGATTTGCTTAAATACAATTGCTCCCCATTTCAAAATTAATACGATGGTAAAAAAGTCTACATGATAAACAAGAGCATTAGACTCTTGTTCACTTCTAAAACGCTATATTTATGTGGTAGTAATCTTAGTTCAAGAATTTTTCCCAGTTTGACAGTTTATTACTGGGAATTCTAGGCCACAGGTCGTCAGTGTTTTTATTGTAGCAAGGTTTTTTTTTATATACATATTGATATTAACATTTTTAAGTACAGACGGTTTATCTGAAGCTTTCAGGGTGCGAGAGAACAGGCATATATTTAGTTGAATAGGTTGTCTTTTTTTTAATTGAAAAAAGTATTTATAGCATTTTCTAAAAGATTTATCTAATTAAAAGTTGTGGGTACTTAGATCTTAGCTATTTCATAAATGTTCATGATTTCTTAATTCTAGGAATTTGGGGTACAAATACTCGAGCTCTCAAAAAATTGGTTGAATTACCAAAAAGTTCTTAAAACTCTCTCATGATATGAAATGGTTTCCCTGTAATAATTGATATCCAGGTGTTTTGTTGTAAATACTAAACAGTAAAATTTATGGTATGAGCTAAATACTTAATTTACAAGGAGGAAATTGCTTTGTATCTATATTCTTAGGCATTAGAACATAAAACATATGAACATTTAAAATGGTATATAATACAGACAGGTTGTTAGGTAAGGACACATATGCAACATTAGGTATCTTTATTTCGAAACGTTTCGGGCCTACACGTAGCTTCTTCAGTCGGGTACAGAAAAGTTGATAGAAGCAGAAGATAATTGAAGACGATGTAATCAGTCATCTCCCTTGAAGTTTTGAGGTGGCCAGTCCCTCAGTCTGGGAGAAGGTAATGTACCATAGTCTGAAAAACAATATGGCGTAGAAGTGACAGGGATGGAGCCTTATATACCGCCAGATTGAGGTGAGATGTAGGCCTTAGTTATCTTCCAGTATCTCTGCTTCTATCAATTTCTTACTCGACTGAAAGAAGCCTACTGTGTTAGCGAACGTTCGAATAAAAGGATACCTAATGTTGCATATGTGTCTTATATAAAACATCATCGATATTTATGTACCACTTGCTCTATTGATAAGGATCTTGTTAGCAGTAGGAACGTAATATTCCATGTACAAATTCTAAGAACCGGTGAGAGAGGATTTCTCATGGCCATACAAACCTTGAGGTTTAAAATTCGCCATAATACCTTTGGGGGTCGGCAGTCCTCTCAGAGACTTGTTCTCAGGGTCGGCCCCAAATTTCCAAAAAAATTATTTTTTTCTCTTGAAAAATAGAGAATCCTTTCCAGATCATGAATGGCACCAAAAGCATGAATGAAATTTGATGGCGATGTTTCGCTCGGCGATTTGGCCCACTTTGAGCCATGGTTTTGGCATTTCCAATGTACTAGTCGACAAAAATCATAAAACATATTTCGCTAGAACTCTATGTTTCTATCGTATGAGTACAAGAAACCACCCATTTACACGTTTCAACTATCAATTACAGTGGTCAGAATTTAGCAATTTTGCCAATTTAACACAAATTCAAAAGATGCCAATTCCGAACTGTGCCAGAATAACAAGAAAAAACATCCTGGCCACTAAAATACTTTTCCTCGGTTCATTAGTCACGTCCCCAGTCCCCTCTTACATTTTTTTTTCCACTTTGATTTTTCTTTCTCCAATAAATAAAGAGAGATTTACTGTTATGCAGGCTACGCATTAGTGTAGAAATAGTATAAATAATTTCAGCACACTTGTGAAAGAAAATTAGGGACTCACCAGTTGAGTGTTTTGGACGCTTGGCACGATTTGTTTACTTTTGATTTTGGTAAAAATCGAACATTTCTGCTATTTGAGCTCCAAATTTCAAGGTACCTTTCATTGTAAAATCAGTCAAATCATCTCAATTTCTGTATATGTCTTCCGTTTACAAAATGAGACAGGTAAACTAGAATACAAACAATAATACATACGAAAATACAGTGCCAAAGTCGCTGTTTTATCAATAACGGCTGTCAAAGTTTTTTTTCTCAATTACCGCATGTGTGCTGCGGGGTTTTTTTTTTATACTGCACCACACTGAACCACATAGGCCATTTTTCATATGTAGACCTACCAGCTTTTTCTCACAGATTTGCGGCGCTAGAATTTAGGCGTGAGTAGTACGTCAATAAAAACCCTGGCGTAAGCCGTACTGTAGGCCAAACCCCGGAAAGGGTTAATCACCAAACTTTGCATTACAATACTGAAAGTTTGATAAGCATTATTGATTTTACATAAATAGTAATACACGTCTGTACATAAATAGCAATTAACAAAGTCCTCAGATAGGAAACTTAGTAAATATTAAATGGAGTTTCTGAAAACAAAGAAGTAACATCAAAGCTGATAATACTGTAGTTATTTAAATCAATCATCATGCTTAATTTATCCACTAAATCAATACTATTTTTAACATTAGAGTTAGAAATTTTTCTAACAAATGGGTTTATGGGATATAGGAGTACCTTCGTTGAACCGCACAGCGAACAACTTATAACTGATTCAAGTTTTGCTTCCATGTATATAAATTGAGAGACATACATACTGTTGTCTTTATACAGGGTGACATACATTATCTGACTGTAATACCATTTTGCCTATCTATTTATTGGTAAACGTTCATAAACATTTATAAATCACTGATTAAATGTTAGCAGGTTATATTAATCAAATATCTGTTAAATAAACTTTGCTTTAAATATTATGTATTTATATGTATGGCAACCTCAGAGAAAAAACACAGTAAATTTTTTTAATATATATTGTCTTTTCGTATAATTTTATATTGCTGATGTTTACATTAATAGCTGAAATGAAAATATCACGCTCTATACTACTATCTGACTTTCTATATTTGCTTATATGTAGATAGGATGCAACAACTACACCTCTCATTGTGCTCACTGTTGGAGAGTTTTGACTGGCTGCAGGCACCTTGCAGAGTACCTGCCCACTTGTTATGTTGTTCGTGTCAAGCACTACCTGGTACAAGTCACCTGAAGTCGAAGCTGCAGGCTTCTGTCTCTTCTCTCTCTCTGGCTGCTGTTAAAGGAGGAAACACATCTCGTCTCCATGCTCTGTCATCTTGTATCATTTAAATTCTGTTTTGATGTAGTACGTCCCCTTTGGTGAACCTGGGACACATATCTTAGTGATATTTAACATTTCCTGAGGTTATGTGTCGTGGACTCTCTATATCTCAGGTGCCGAGTTAAACTCTCTACCTACATCTGTTCTGTCATCTAGGCACTGTAGTAGTCAGGAAACATGAATTACTGAATTCAGTTTCAGCAATAAGGGAGTTGTATGGCTTTTGTGTAAGATCTGTTAAAGGTCCATTGCTAGGGTCGTTTTTGGTCTCATGATTCATTGCCTAACGCTGTGCTCTTCTCTGCTGCTTCGAGTATTATTACTGCTTTGTTAATGGGTCATCATATTGTTCAAACAGTTTGATGGTCCAGAAGTTGGATTATTTGTGGACTTCTTGTTGTCAATAACATTTTATACCTAACTAGAGTCAATCTGAGAACATATTAAGTGCTTACACTATGATGAGATGTACTTATGAGTACATCGCTTCATAGCAGTGTACCAGACGGTACGTTTCTAAAGTAGTTCAATGCCTTAAGTGTGTACTTAGCACCAAATGATTATATGCA
>NC_069418.1:55707620-55767563 GCF_026875155.1 Cherax quadricarinatus | reverse complement strand
TAAATTTCATGTTGAGCTCCTCATACCTATTGATCGTTTCTTTTGAGTTCTCCTCCTTCTTTCCTCAGCCTTTTCACCTGGTCTTTGGACGCTGTCTCTTTCTAATGTGGCTATACAGCAGTTTCGGGTCAGACTTGACATTCGTTGCTATGTCGTTCTCGTTACTGTCCGCTGGGCCTCCCTCCTTATTGTGCATATCGTTTCTGGCTCTTCTACTAGTTACTCTCCTTATTTTCCTGGTCTCATTGCCTCCCTGTACCTTTTCCATTCTCTGGTGCACATAGTTTTGCCTCCCTACAACATCGGGTAAACCAAGGACTCGCTTTGGTCTTCCTAGTTATTTCTGTTTCCCTTGGGAAACAAACGTTTCCTCTCCTCCTGCACTTGGTTGCTTTCATATTCCATATCATCGTTTTACTGATTTTGCCTACAGGTCTCTGTCCCCCAAAAACTGTTTTTTTAAAACCTCCTGCAGGAATAGTTCCTCATACCTTTTGTAGTTTGGCTTTTCCCATTCAAGTCTGTTCCTTCTCCACTTGTACTCTACTATATAATCAAAACTTCAGAACCACGTGATCGCTAGCTCCAAGGGGCCTCTCGTAAGGGATGTCTTCAATGTCTGAACTGCTCAGGGTGAACACAAGATCCAGTCTTGCTGGCTCATCCTCCCTCTCTCTCTGGTAGTGTCCCTGACATGTTGATGCATGAGGTTTTCAAGTACCACATCCATCATCTTGGCTCTCCATGTTTCGGGACCCCCATGTGGCACCAGGTTTTCCCAGTCAATCTCCCTGTGGTTGAAATCGCCCATTACCAGTAATTTTGCACTGCTCGAGTGAACTCTTCTTGCCACCTCAGCCAGTTTGTCCACCATCGCCCTGTTGTTTTCTTCGTACTCCTCTCTTGGCCTCCTGCAGCTCTGTGGTGGGTTATACATCACTCCAATGACTACTTTATGTTCTCTAGACTGAATTATACCTACTATATAGTCTCTCCAATCACGTACATGCCTTCCATTTCCTCAAATCCCCATCGGTTTCTTATAAGCAGTGCAACTCCTCCTCCCTAATCTACTCTTCTATTCTTTTCTCAGGATCTGGTATACGGTGGGAAGATTGTGTCTGTTATTGTCTCACCGAGTTTTGTTTCTGGACTACTGATGATGGTCTGGGGATTTCTCACTGATTCTTTTCGGCCACTCCTCTTGTTTATTCGTTATTCAGTCGGCGTTTGAGTACCAAACTTTCAGCTTCTTTTCTATCACTGGGTCCTGCAAGAATATTGGGGGTTTTGGTGGGAGCGGGTGCCTTGGTGGTGGCCTATGAAGGGACTGTGGTGTAGGGTGGGGTTTGTGATGATGGGGGTTGGGGTTCAGAATCCCATAAGGGACAGGCTCCTGAGATTGAGGTTTATGTGTCGGTGTTGCTGGAAGAGGGAACAGTGAGTGGGTTGTGGTTTGGGTTGCTCAGTTGTGTTTGGGGATTGTCGCGGTTGGAGTCTTTCGGTGGGAGTTCTGCGGGGTGTGTTTGCTTCCTTCTGTGCCTGGGTCCTGCTCATCTTCATCATTGTCTTGTTCCTCCTTGCAGCTCGTACCCTCTCTTCAGTGGTAGTCTTTTCGTCTTGTGTTCTGTCACGATCGAGATACTCTCTAGTACCCCCTGTTTGTCCCTCAGTCATGCTTTCTCTTGAAGAATCATGGTTTGAAACTGATCTTCCTTGAAAATATTACTTTGACAGGCCATATAATTCCACTCGCAACACCAATTCTTCCAAAAATTTGGTGTCACCTGGGTCATTCGTCCTCACCTATTGTTTTCATGATGCCTTCAAATCAATTTATTTTCCTCCTACTGTTTTATTCTTCGAAGTTGTCCCCCTGGCTTCTTGGAGCCCGTTAGATAAAAAACTGACCTCTTCCTTTCCTCCTCCCACTGAGTCTCCATTTTGCATCCTCTGAGGTTGTTTTTGTTTCCTTCCTTTGAAATATTCTTGCTTCATGTCCCTGTCCTATCCTGAAACTTCTATTCTCAGGGAACTGTCTTTCATGATCAGGCGTTCCATGCTACTGAGTTGGTGTCATTTGATCTTAGTATGCTCCTCGTCTTTTCCCCTGCGGCCCACATGGGTCTGATAGGGCATTGCATTAACGGCATATCTCCTTTGTTTCTTACATCCATTGTACTGTGCCTGACATAGAATTTCCTGTTGTTGCGTTGTTATCTGAATTGTCATTTGTCTCTCTAATCTGTTTTAGGTTTTTCAGTTTATTTTAAGCACTGTATCCTAGCTTTGCTGCTATGATCTGTAGCTCCCAATCCTCTGCACATCTTCAGCCATCCGCTCCTCATTATCTTGCCAAGCTCTTTCCCAACTTCCTTCCCCACTCTTCTCCCTTTTTTGGAGCTCTAATTCCATCTTTCATCCCTGGTTCGTCCACCAGATCTCTGGTTTCCTCCCTCTAGGGCCACCCATTTTTTTATTTTTTTATTACCACAGAAGAAGGCTTATGTATTTTACCACAGAGAAGAAGTTTATGTGTTTTCAGAGTTTGTGGGGGGGGAGGGACAAGGTCTTAGAGTAGATAGAGAAGAAAATAAGAGGGGGAAGGCTAGAGGAGGGAGCGAGAGTAAGAGGGGGAGAGTTAAAGGGTTCGAAAGAGGCGAGGTGAGGAGGGAGGGTGGGGGTGAAGGAATAAAGATTAGGGGGGGAGAGGAGAAACGAGAGGGGTTTAGGGGGGAGAGAGCAGAAACGAGAGGGGAAAGAAAGAGGAAGAGAGAGGGAGAGAGAAAGATGAGAGAGAGAGATAGAGAGAGAGGAGAGAGGAGGGTGAGGGAAAAAGGCTATAGAGAGAGAGAAATGCGAGGCAGGGGGAGAGAGAAAGGGACGGGAGAGAAGGACTAATGAGGAGGGTGGAGAGAGAAGGGGAGAGGAGAGGTGGGGAACGCGAGAGAGAGGGAGAGAGAAAGATATGAAAGAGGGAGGGAGAGAAGGTGAAGAGGAGGGTGGGAGAGGAGGTGGTGAGGTGGGGGAATGCGAGGGAGGGGGGGGAGAGAGAAAGGTAGAAAGAGGGAGGTGAGAGGAAGGCTGAAGAGAAGGGTGGGAAGAGAGAGGGGGAGAGGTGGGGGAATCGCGGGGAGGGGGAGAGGGAAAGATAGAAAGAGGGAGGGGAGAGAAGGCCCTGAAGAGGAGGGTGGGAGAGAGGAGGGGAATGAGAGGGAGGGGGGAGAGGAGAAATACAGTATGTGGGAGGGGTGAGGAGAAGAGGAAGGCTGAAGAGGAGGGTGGGAGAGAGAGAGGGAGATAGGTGGGCGTTTAATGCGAGGGAGGTGGGAGAGAGAAGGGGGGGGGTAGAAAGAGGGAAAGGCGGAGGGGAGGAGAGAAGGCTGAAGAGGAGGAGTGGGAGAGAGAGGAGAGAGGTGGGGGGAATGCGGAGGGAGGGGGAGAGAGGAAAGATAGAAAGAGGAGGCGGAGAGAAGGAATGAAGAGGAGGGTGGGAAGTGTGGAGAGGTGGGGGAATGCGAGGGGGGGGGAGAGAGAAATGTAGAGAAAGAGGGGTGGAGGGAGAGAATCTGAAGTGGAGGGGTGGGAGAGAAGGCTTGAAGAGGAGGGTGGGAGAGAGAGGGAGTGAGGTGGGGGAACACGCGGGAGGGAGAAGAGAGAAAGATAGAAGAGGGAGGGGGAGAGAAGGCTGAAGAGGAGGGTGAAAAAAGAAAGGGGGAGAGGTGGGGAATGCGAGGGAGGGGGAGGAGAGAGTAAGATAGAAAGAGGGAGAGGAGAGGAAGGCTGGAGAGGAGGTGGGAGAGAGCAGGGGGAAGAGGTGGGGGAACGCGAGGGCAGGGGAGGAGAGAGAAAGATATAAAGAGGGTGGAGGAATGAGAAGGATGAAGAGGAGGGTGGGAGAGAGACGGGGAGAGGTGGGGAATGCGAGAGAGGGGGAGAGAGAAGATAGAAAGAGGAATGGGAGAGAAGGCGAAGAGGGAGGGTGGGAGGACAGACGAGGGGGAGAGGTAGCGGGATATGCGGGGAGGGGGAGAGAGAAAAGATAGAAAGAGGGGAGGGGGAGAGAAGGCTGAAGAGGAGCTGTGTGTGTGGTGTGTGTGTGTGTGTGTGTGTGTGTGTGGGGTGTTTGTATACCTAATTCTGGTTGCTGAGGCGAGTCACAGCTCCTGGCCCCGGCTCTTAGTTGATAGCTACTAGATCCTTCTCTCCTGCCCCATGAGCTCTATATACTCGCCTTAAACTATGTATGTTCCCGCCTCACTACGTCACTTTCTAGGCTATTTCACGGCCTGACTACTCTATGACTGAAGAAATACTTCCTAACAATCCCTTTGATTCATATGAGTCTTCAACTTCAATTGTGACCTCTTGTGTCTGTGTCCCTTTCTGGAACCATCCCGTCTTTGTCCACCTTGTCTATTCCGCGCAGTTTTTATATGTCGTTTATCATGTCTCCCCTGGGACCCTCCTGTCCTCCAGTGTCTTCTGGACGATTTCCTCAACTTTCTTTCGTAGGACAATCCCCGTAAGCTCTGGGACTAGTTTTGTTGCAAACCTTTGCACTTTCTCTAATTTCTTGACGTTGCTTGATAGGTGTGGGTTCCAACTGTGCTGTATACTCGGTAAGGGCCTGACGTAAAATGGTATTCAGAGTCTTAACGAATCCTTACTGAGGTTATCGGAACGCTATCCGTAGGTTTGCCAGGCGCCCGTTATGCTGCACCAGTAATCTGATTGATGTGTGCTTCATTAGTTATGCTCGGTGTTATACTCAACCAGATCTTTTCTTGACTGAGGTTGCAGTCTTTGGCCATCTAAACTATATTGAGTCTGCGGTCTTCTTTGCCCTTCCCCAATCTTCAAGACTTTGTCATTTGGCAGGGTTAAATCAAGGGAGCCAGTTGCTGGACCAGGTTTGTAGCCTGTCCAGGTCTCTTTGTAGTCTGCCTGATCCTATCCGATTTGATTCTTTTCATTAACTTCGCTATCATCTGCAAACAAGGCAACTTCTTGAGTCTATCCACTTCCGTTATGTCGTTCACATATACCAAGAACAGCACAGGTCATAGGACTGACCCTGTGCAAACCCCGTTGTCTACAGGCGCCACCTCTGACACCTCGTCACGTACCTGACTCGTCGTTGCTCCCTGTAGTAGTCTCTGATCCATTGCAGTGCCTTTCCTGTTATGTGTGCTGATCTCTAGCTTTTGCAGTAACCTCTTGTGAGGAAACGTTTCGAAGGCCTTCTTGCAGTCCAAAAATATGCAGTCGTTCCACCCCTCCTCTCTTTGTCTTTACTATCTGTCACCTTGTATAAAACTCCAATGTAGGTTTGTGGACACAGGATTTCCTTCCCTGAAAACGTGGTGGTTGGTCAATTATACACTTGTTTACTTTCCAGGTTGTCCTCCACTCTCTCCTGATAATCTTCTCCATGACCTGCATTACTATACACGTTAGTGATACAGGTCTGTAGTTTAGTTGCCTCATGTCTGTCTCCCTTTTAAAATTGGGACTACATTTGCCATTTTCCATACCTCAGCGGAAGTTGCACAGTTCAAATGATGTGTTGAAGATTTTGTTAATGGCTCACACAATATCTCTGCTCCTCTTTAAGGACCCATTGAGAGATGTTGTCTGGTCCACCGCTTATTGAGGTGTCAAGTTTCGCACTAGCAGCTTCTTCACTCTCGTGGTATATGTACCTTCATCAGCAATTGCTGTGTGCCCCCCTGTTCTGATTTCCTGGAGTCGACGTACTCTCGGTCGTTTCTTGTAAATTCCCCATCACCTTCCTCAGTCGATTACTGGTACTTGACTTGTTGTTTTCCTCTGATGTGGCTGTACACGCTTCGGGTCAGGTCTTACTTTTGATGCTATGTTCATTTTCATATTTGTCTCTGAGCCTCCCTTCTTATCCTGTGCATATTCGTTTCTGGCTCTTCGGCTAATCTCTTATGTTTCCTGTGTTCTCTGTTTCTGTACTTTTCCATTCTCTGTACACCTAGTTTTTGCCATCCTACACCCCTTTGGGTGAAACCAAGACTCGTTCTGTTTTTCCATTATTTCTGTGTTCCCTTGGGAAAAAACCTCCTCTATGACTCCTTGCATTTTTTGGTTGCACTTAGTCCATCATTTCTTGTTACTGGTTTCCGTCAGTTACTCTCCCACTGAATGTCTTGAAGGGAAGTTCCTCATGCAGGAGTAGTTCCCCCTTTGTAATTTGGTTTTTCCACCCTATTCCTGTTACTCTCTCCACTTTGGAGCTCAATCAGTAGTCAAAAGCACGAACCACATGATCACTAGCTACCAGGGGCCTTTCATAAATGATACCCTCGATGTACGAACTACTCAAGGTGAATACAAAGGTCCAGTCTTGATGGTTCATCCTCTCCTCTCTCTATGGTTAGTTGTCTCTAACATGTTGATGCATGAGGTTTTCCGTACCACAAATCCATTCATATTGGCTCTCAAGTTTCGGGGACCCCCATGGGGGCTCCAGGTCTTTCCCAGTCAATGTCCTTGTGATGGAAATCACGAATAACTTGTAACTTTGCTCCAGTGTGTGCTCTCATGGCCACATGGCTAGTTTGTCGATTCTTTTCTCTGTTGCTCTCATCCATATTCTTCCTTGGCCTCCTGCAGTTCTGTGCGTGGGGTTGTACATTACTACATTATCACCTTATGTCCCCTCAGATGGATTGTTCCTACTAAGTAGTCCCCTTCGCCCGTGCCATCTTTTCCTTCCAGTTTCTCAAACAACCCCCACTGGTTTTTCAATGAGCAGTGCAATCTCCTCCCCCTCTCCTCCTCTGTCTTTCTGAGATTTGATATCGGATGGAAAGATCGAATCTGTTATTAGTTCTGGTTTGTTTTGTTTTCTCGTGGAAGTGCTATTATGTTGGGGATGTCTCCTTGATTCTTTGTGCCACTCTCGTACTTGTTTGTTTTTCCATCTGCATTTGTATACCACACCTTCAAATTCTTTTCTAAGACTGTGGTCTGGAAGGGAGTATTGGCTTGGGGAAGTGGGAGAGACCTGTTAAGGAATGTGGGTTGTTGCTATGGGGGTGTGAGTTTGTAATGTAGTGGGTGGAGCCATTGGATGTGCATGGGTGTTTTTGATTTAGAGTGTTTGGTATGCACTGATGTTTGCCTTGGTTGGGAGGCTTCTATAGGAAGTTGTGAGGGAGGTGTATTTCGATCTTCTTCCTGGGTCTGGATCTCCTGTCTTGTTCTTCTATATCACATCTCTTTCTCCTTCGATTTGTATCATCTCTGTCAGTTTAGGCCTTTCTTCTTGCGTTCTGTCGCGGTCGAGATACACCTTCCTGTATGCCGGCATGTCCCTTAGTCGTGTTTTCTCCTGCAGGATACTCCTTCCTGTATGCCGGCATGTCCCTTAGTCGTGTTTTCTCCTGCAGGATACTGTTCCGAGTCGCTGGCCGGGTTCTTTTTTTTACAAACCCCCTATTCTCCAAGAAATTTCCAGCTGGGTCATGTTGTCTTCTCTTATTGCCTTTCATGATGCTTTCAATTGTTTTTTTTCTCTTTGTTTTCTTGGCTTTTCATTATGTTTTCCCTTCACTTCCTGGAGCCCATTCACAAAGACTGACATCGCTCTTTTCATTTTCACTGCTTATCTCTGTGTATCCCCTCATTTAATTTGGTTTCCTCCACTGCAGCTTTCATTTCTTCAGTTTCGCTGCTAATGTTACTTGGGCTCAGTGGCTGTAATTTTCCCTTCTCGGCTTCCTTGGGGCTCTGTTGTAGTCTGTTAGGGCCTCCACATAAGCGTAGCTCTTTCAATTTACTACAGTCTTCTCTGATAAAGCTCCTCATGCAGTTGTGCTCTTCTTTCCCCTACAGTCCCCTTATTTGTGGCTGAAGGTAGCAGTCTCTGTTGTCAATCCCAAAATGTTCTTTAGTTCTTCTATTCCTGTTTCAGATTTTTCAGTTCCTCTTCTAAATCAGTATCCTAGCCTCTGCTGCTTGACATGCACCTCCCACTTCCTGCTTTCTATAATTATCATCTCTTCCATTTTCATGCTAAGTTCTTCTAGTTTCTTTTCCCATTCATGATCCCTTTTTCTTTGAGACTTTTTCTGTGCCCATCTTCTTTGCTGCTTCCTCCTCCTGTCCCTTGGTTTTTCTTGTGCTCTCTGGCAACCCATTTTTGATTTATCCTGATTGCCTCAGAGTGGGAAACTATGTAGTTCTGTATGCTATGTTAGTAACGGTATGTCAGAGTGTGGGGGGGGATGGTAGTGGAGGGACTGTTGGCTATGTGGGAGAGGAGTGGGGAGGAGTGGGGGGAGGTGAGGGTGAACGTAGTGTGTGTGTGTGTGTAATTTTGTGTGGAATTATGTGGGTTTAAATTATGTACTGAAAGGTAGGTGGCTTGTGCGTTGTAATATAGGTCTCAGTGGTCCTTGGCTGCCCACAACTTCTTGTGACCTGAACCCCCAACATCATCGGGGACTTGACCCGCACGAACTTACAGTGTGTATGTGTGGTGTGTGTGTGTGTGTGTGAGTGTGGTATGTGTGTGTATTGTGTGTGTGTTGTATGTGTGTGTATATGTGTGTGGGTGTATGTGTGCATGTGTGTGTTGTGTGTGTGTGTGTACTCACTATTGTGGTTGCAGGGGTGAGTCCTAGCTCGGGCTCCCGCCTCTTCACCGGTTGCTACTAGGCCCTCTCTCTCCCCGCTCCATGGCTTTATCAAACCTCGTTCTTAAAATGGTATGGTTCCTGCCTCATTACGTCAATTTTCTAAGGCTATTCCACTGCCTTACAACTCTATGTCAGAAGAAATACTTCCTAATTTCTCCTCTGACTACATTTGTGTCTTCATTTCAAGTGTGGCCTCTTTTGTTTCTGTGTCCCTCCTGGAACGTCCTGTCTTTGCCCACCTTGTCTATTCACGCAGTATTTTATATGTCTTTATCATGTCTCCCCTGACCCTCCTGTCCTCCAGTGTGGTCAGGCCGATTTCCCTTAATCTTCTTCATAGGACATTCCCCTTAGCTTCGAGGGAACTAATCCTTGTGGCAAATCTTTGTACTTTTCTCTAGTTTCTTGACGTGCTTTATCAAGTGCGGGTTCCAAACAGGTGCTGCACTACTCCAGTATGGGCCCTGACTACACGGTGTACAGTGTCTTGACGATTTCCTTACTAAGGTATCGGGAATGGGATGTTCTCAGGTTTGCCAGGCCGCCTTACTGCTGCAGCATTTATCTGAATGATGGTGTGATCCTGAGATATGCTCGGTGTTATACTCACCCCATAGAACTTTCTCCTGAGTGAGGTTTGCAGTCTATGGCCAACCTTGCCTATACTCTGTCTGTGGTCTTCTGTTGCCCTTCCCCTATCTTCATGACTTTGCATTTTTTTTTTTTCCTGCAGGATTAAATTCGAGAAGCCATTTGCTGGCCAGGGTGTCCAGTCTGTCCAGGTCTTCTTTGGAAGTCCTTCTGGTCCTCATCAGATTTAATTTCCTCATTAACTTTAATAATCATGCAAACAGGACACTTCTGAGTCTAACCCTTCCATCATGTCGTTCACACTTACCAAAAATTGCACTGGTCCTAGGACCGACACCTGTGGGACCCGTCGTCAATGGGCACTGTGATACATCATTACGTTACCATGACTCGTTGTTGCCTTCTTTGTCAGGTATTCTTGATCCATTGAAGTGCCCTTCCGTTTTATGCGCCCCCTGATTGCTCTGCTCTGCACTAATCTTTGTGCAGGAACTGTGTCAAAGGCCTTCTTGCAGTCCAAGAAGGGATGCAATCAACCCCACCCCCTCTCTCTCGTGTCTTATTCTGTTATTTTTATCATAAAACTCCAGAAGGTTTGTGACAACAGGATTTGCTTCCGTGAATCCGTGCTGGTTGGTCGTTTATATCTTGATCCGTTTCAGGTGCTCCACACTCTCCTCTGGATATTCTTTCCATATTTTACGTACTATACACGTCAATGACACAGGTCTAATAATTTAGTGCCTCTTTTCTGTCTCCTTTTTTATAAATGGGGAACTACATTTGCCGTCTTCCATACTTCAGGTAGTTGCCCAGTTTCCAGGGACGTGTTGAAGATTGTGGTAAGTGCACTCACAACATATCTGCTCCCTCTCTAAGGACCCACGGGGAGATGTTTGTTCCGGTCCCATTGCCTTTGAAGGTATCGATGTCCCTTAGCAGTTCTTCACCTCTCCTCATCTGTATGTATGTCGTCCAACACTTGTTGGGTATTCCTTGACTGGTGTCCCATCTGGACTGTCCCCCAGAGTCTTCCTGTCTCTACTGTAAATACTTCTTCAATCTCGTGTTGAGCTCTCAGTACATATCTTTGATCGTTTCTATGTGAGTTCTCCACCTTGTTTCCTCAGCCTTATACCTGGTCTTGACTGTTGTCTTCTCCTACTGTGGGCTATACAGCAGTTTCTGGTCAGATGTGAC
This sequence comes from Cherax quadricarinatus, assembly GCF_026875155.1. Lineage (NCBI taxonomy): Eukaryota > Metazoa > Arthropoda > Malacostraca > Decapoda > Parastacidae > Cherax > Cherax quadricarinatus. Next base: position 55,757,097 of record NC_069418.1, on the reverse strand, counting down.
TTGCGATGCTATTGTCGTTTTTCTACTGTCTCTGGGCCTCCCTCCTTATAGGTGATACCTGGTTTCTGGCTTTCACTAATCCCTTGTTTTCCTGGTCCTATGCCTCCCTGTACCTTTTCCATCCTGTTGCACTTAGTTTTTGCCTCCTACTCCTTTGGGTTAAACAAGGACTCAGTTTTGTCTTCCTATGATTTCTGTTTTCTTTTGGGAACAAAACTTTCTCTGCCTCCTTGCACTTTGTTGCCACCATATTCCATCATCTCGTTTATGATTTTCCTTCCATTTCTTGTCCCACTGAAAACTCCCGCAGGCAAGTTTTCATACTGTGAACTGGACCCCCTTTTTATAGTTTGCTGTCCCCTTCTGTTCCTGTACCTTCTTCCACTTGTACTCTCTACTATATATTCAAAACTCAGAACCTACGTGTTCACTAGCTCCAAGGGGCTCTCGTAAGTGATGTCCTCAATGTTGAACTGTCATGGTGAACACAAGAATCCAGTCTTGCTGGCTCATCCTCCCCTCTCTCTCTGGTTGTGTCCTGACATGTTGATGCATGAGGTTTTCAAGTACCACATCCATCATCTTGGTCTCCATGTTTCGTGGAACCCATGTGGCTGCAGGTTTTCCCAGTCGATCTCCCTGTGGTTGAAAATCGCCCATTACCAGAAACTTTGCTCTGATCGAGTGAGCTCTTCTTGCCAACTCAGCCAGTATGTCCACCATCACCTGTTGTTTTCTTTCCGTAATCCTCTTCTTGGCCTCCTGCAGTTCTGTGGTGGGTTATACATCACTCCAATGGACTAACTTTATGTTCTCGGACTGAAACTGTTCTACAAATGTAGTCTCTTTTCTCCAAATCATGTCCATGCCTTCCATTGCCTCAAATCCCATCGGTGTTTTATTTGGCTGTGCAACCCCTCCCTCCCCCTTACTCCTTCTAATATTTCCTCAGGATTGATTCCGTTGGGAAAGATTGTGTCTGTTATTGTCTCACCGAGTTTTGTTTCTGTGCTGCTATGATGTCTGGGGATTTTTCACTGATTCTTTCGTTTCCACTCCTCAGGGTTTATTCGTTATTTCCATCCGCGTTTGTGCTACCAAACTTTCAGTTTCTATTTTCTATCATTGTGTGTCATGCAAGAAATTGGGTTGGGGAGCGAGCCTTGGTGGGGGCCTCTATATGAGGGCTGTGGTGTAGGTGGGGTTTTGTGATGATGGGGGTTGGGGTCAGAATGCCCATCAGGGACAAGCTGTTGGGGTGAGGGTTTGTGATATGGGGGTGGTGGCAGAGGGACAGGAGTGGGTTGTAGTATAGGTTGCTCAATGCGTTGGGGGAATGTCTCGGTATGGAGTTTCTTTTGTGGGAGATTCTGTGGGGTGCTGTTTGCCCATCCTACTGTGTCTGGGTCCTGCTCATTTTTCTCATTGCTCTGTTCCTCCTGCGTCTCTTGTACCTCTCTTTCAGTGTAGTCCTTTCTTCTTGTGTTCTGTCGCCAGTCGAGGTATACTCTCTGGTACCCTGTTTGTCCCTCAGTCTTGCTTCCTCTTGCAGGTATCTGGTTCGAATGATTCTTCCTTGAAAGTTACTCTGGACAGGGCCGTATCCCTTCCACTCGCAACACCACCCAATTTCTCTGAAAAATTTGTCACCTGGGGTCATATCGCCTCACCTATTGTTTTTCATGGATGCCTTCAATCATTTTTTTTCTCCTCCTGTTTTATTTCTTCAAAGTTGTCCCCCTTGGCTTCTTGGAGCCCGTACACAAACATCTGACCTCGCCCTTTCTCCTCCCACTGAGTCACAATCTGCTTCCTCTGAGGCATTTATTTCCTTCCATTGACCATGTTCTTTGCCTTCAGTCCCTTGTCATATCTAGTAACTTCTATTCTCATGTGAACTGTCTTTCTGACCAGCTGTCCCTTGCTACTGCCAGTTGGCTGTTAGAATGTCTCTGCATATTGCATACCTTATTGTCTTCGGGACCCTGTCATTTGTTCTTAGCTGTGTGCTCCTCGTCTTTTCCCTGGCCCCACGTGGGTCTGATAGGGCCTTTTCGTGTACGGATGTCTCCGTTTTTGTTACCGTCCCCTGTCTGGCCTGACATTGAATTTCCTGATGTCACATCTGAATTGTATCATTTTATCTCTCTAATCTGTTTCAGGCTTTGCAGTTTCTCTTCTATGCACTGGTCCTAGCTTCTGCTGCTTAAGACCTTGTACTTCCACTTCCCTGCACTCTTCTGCTATCCGCTCCTCCCCATTTCTTACCAGCTCTACTATCTCTCCTTCCCCACTCTTCTCCGTTTTTTTGGAGCTCTAACTCCCAGTCTTTCCTCCCTGGTTCGTCTACCAGATCTCTGGTTTTCCTGTCCTCTACGGCCACCCATTTTTTTTTTTTTTTTTTTACCACAGACAGGAAGGTAGAGGAGGGAGAGGGGCAAGAGGGGAGAGAGAAAGGGTAGAAAGAGGGAGAGAGAGGAGAAGAGAGAAAGGGTAAAAAAGGTAGAAAGAGGAGCGAGTAGGAGAGGTATGGGGGATGAGGGATAAGACCAAGGGGGAAGAGAGTGAGAGAATGTGAGGGGGGAGGAGAAGGGTTAGAGAGAGGGAGAAAGTAGAGGGAGAGGGAGAGGTGAGAGGGAGAGAGAGAGAGAGAGAGGGAGAAAGGATGGGTGAGGGAAAAGACTATGAGAGAGAGAAATGGGAGAGATGGAGAGAGAAGCATAGTAGAGAGAAGAGGAGGGTGAGAGTTTCGGTTATGGGGGGAAAGGTGTGAGAGAGAGAGTAAGAGAGAGAGAGAGAGGGAGAGCGAGTGAGAGAGAGGGAGAGAGAGAGACGATGGAGAGAGATGAGAGAGAGAGAGGAGACGAGAGACGAGAAGAGAGAGAGAGAGAGGAGATCGATGAGAGAGTGAGAGAGGGAGAGAGAAAGAAAGAGTAGGGGGAATGGGGGACGGGATTAATAAAGGCTTATGAGAGATGAGAAACGCGAGGGAGGGGGAGAGGAAAGATAGGAGGGAGGAGGAGTGAAAGGCAAGATGTGGGGAAGGGGAAAGGTCTGTGGGGGAGGGAAAGGTGTGTGAGGGGGGTGAGGGGATGCGGTCAAATTCCAAGGATCAGCTGTGTGTACTCACCTAGTTGTGGTTTCAGGGGTCGAGACTCAGCTCCTGGCCCCGAGTGTATGTGTGTGCGCGCGTGTGTGTGTGAGCACGTCAGTTGTTTATATGTCCCAGAAATACAATTCACCTCTGTGTATCCGTAATACTAATAAGATACCATTAACACTGAGAGTAATTCTAATAATTATAATACTAGCGTGTGTTAACAAGTCATTCTTTCACCCAGTTATGTACTACCTTTTACTACATTTGTACCCAATACTTGCTTCTCAGATTGTACTGTCTTTGTGTCTTAAAACATTATCTCTCGAAACTGTTGTCAGGGCTGTAGTCCCATTAGCCACGACTTAATCCTCCTGCCTATTCCTTGCTCCTACAAATTTTATCTTCCTACTACTGCTAGGTGTTGTGTTTATGATAATCGGTCTGGAGCAGGGTTTGTGATAGCCAGCTACCAGTGATCGTAGGGCCGGCACTTTGAAATTTTGTTGTATAATTTCAGGCTTTCTCTCGCCTTTACTTAATATATTTTTGCTAATACTTTGGTTATCACTTGTAGGGTTGTTCACTGACGTTGTCACTAACACTGGTTGCTTCTAGCTGCTAAAACACGCCCTAAAAGCACTAAGATTCTCGGAGCCTGGCGCTTGTGACCCACTACACTATGTGTGTGTTTGTGTGTGTGTGTGTGCGTGCGTGTGTGTGTGTGTGTGTGTGTGTGTGTGTGTGTGTGTGTGTGCGTGTGTGTGTGTGTGTGTGTGTGTATTCGCCTAGTTAGTTACCATTTTGTCCTAGTACAGGTGTGTGTGTGTGTATGTGTGTATGAGTGGGAGATACTGTTAATACATACCAGTAATTCTGGGTTATAAAAAGCGGAAATTGCTACTAGGGTCTAAAGCTTCTATGAGTGTCTGCCCTTGTGTGTGTGTGTGTGTGAGTGAGGGATGGTTAGGGGGGTAGGTGGTGTGTGTGTGTGTGTGTACATGTGTGCACTCACCTATTTGTACTCACCTATTTGTGGTTGCAGGGGTCGAGTCCTAGCTCCTGGCCCCGCCTCTTCACCGGTTGCTACTAGACCCTCTCTCTCCCCGCTCCATGAGCTTTATCAAACCTCGTCTTAAAACTGTGTATGGTTCCTGCCTCCACTACGTCATTTTCTAGGCTATTCCACTGCCTTACAACTCTATGACTGAAGAAATACTTCCTACTATCTCTCTGACTCATGTGTGTCTTCAACTTCCAATTGTGGCCTCTTGTTTCTGTGTCCCCTCCCTGGAACATCCTGTCCTTGTCCACCTTGTCTATTCCACGCCAGTATTTTATATGTCGTTATCATGTCTCCCCTGACCCTCCTGTCCTCCAGTGTCGTCAGGGCCGATTTCCCTTAATCTTTCTTATAGGACATTCCCCTTAGCTCTGGAACTAACCTTGTTGCAAACCTTTGTACTTTCTCTAGTTTCTTGACGTGCTTTATCAAGTGCGGGTTCCAAACAGGTGCTGCATACTCCAGTATGGGCCTGACATACACGGTGTACAGTGTCTTGAATGATTCCTTACTAAGGTGTCGGAATGCTGTTCTCAGGTTTGCCAGGCGCCCATATGCTGCAGCAGTTATCTGATTGATGTGTGCTTCCGGAGACATGCTCGGTGATATACTCACCCAAGATCTTTCTCCTTGAGTGAGGTTTGCAGTCTTTGGCCACCTAGCCTATACTCTGTCTGTGGTCTTCTGTGCCCTTCCCCTATCTTCATGACTTTGCATTTGGCAGGATTAAATTCGAGAAAGCCATTTGCTGGACCAGGTGTCCAGTCTGTCCAGGTCTCTTTGAAGTCCTGCCTGGTCCTCATCAGATTTAATTCTCCTCATTAACTTACATCATCTGCAAACAGGGACACTTCTGAGTCTAACTCTTGCGTCATGTCGTTCACAATATACCAAAAATAGCACTGGTCCTAGGACCGACCCCTGTGGGACCCGCTCGTCACAGGTGCCCACTGTGATACATCATTACGTACCATGACTCGTTGTTGCCTCCCTGTCAGGTATTCTCTGATCCATTGCAGTGCCCTTCCTGTTATATGCGCCTGATGCTCTAGCTTCTGCACTAATCTCTTGTGAGGAACTGTGTCAAAGGCCTTCTTGCAGTCCAAGAAGATGCAATCAACCCACCCCTCTCTCTCTTGTCTTACTTCTGTTATTTTATCATAAAACTCCAGAAGGTTTGTGACACAGGATTTGCCTTCCGTGTGTGTGTGTGTGTGTGTGTAATTATGTGTCGAATTATGTGTGGGTTTATTATGTGTCTGAAAAGTAGGTGGCTTGTGCTTGGAGTGTAATGTGGATTCTCAGTGGTCGCTTGTGTCCACAACCTCTTGTGACCTGACTACCATCCTCCTGCTACTTACGCTCACCTACTTACAATTTTGCCTATACCTGACCTGCCACCTAGCTTATAGTAAGTTAATCGCCTTGTTCAATGGATTACCAATTGCTATTCCTTATTGAATACTTGAGCGCCTATTCTTTATCGTGCTATGAGAGTTAGACCATTCACATTCAGCTTGGCGGTTAATTGGAACCTGGAACCCCACACCCAAACAACAACTCATAGGTGGATACAGTACTTGTAGTGCAGCTGTTGCAGCCTGTAGATTGTCCAGCTCGATGTGACGTCCTGGCGTAGATCCACCTCAATTTCTTCTCGTTAATAATGTACCCTATTCACTGTATTTCTCTCACTGGACACACGATTGTTTCACTTTATTATCTTTCTTGGGTGACACTTGACAACATCGCCTTACCACCCACACTAGCCTACCCACTCTGCGCCAAAACGTTTTTATTTTCTAGATCACTTACAAAATTGTGGCTCTCCCCACACTTATGTGGCTCAGGCAGATTAAAAATCACTTCTTGGAGTGTTCACTACCCTGACACAGTTAGCAACCCATGCAGAAAACTTGGGTAGCCCTCAAAAACACTTATATTCCCGGAGCACGGAAGATGTGACTAGCGCGCTCGCTGTCCCTACTGTGTGTGCGTTTGTGTGTGTGTGTGTGTGTGTGTGTGTGTGTGTGTGTGTGTGTGTGTGTGTGTGTGTGTGTGTGTGTGTGTGTGTGTGTGTATGTGTGTGTGTGTGTGAGTGTGTGTGTGTGTGTGTGTGTGTGTGTGTGTGTGTGTGTGTGTGTGTGTGTGTGTGTGTGTCACTCTCTTTGAAACGTGAGCTTTATCATACCTCTGCTTAAAGCTATGTATGGATCCTGCCTCCACTACATCGCTTCCCAAACTATTTCACTACCTGACTACTCTGTGGCTGAAGAAATACTTCCTAACATCCCTGTGATTCATCTGTGTCTTCAACTTCCAACTGTGTCCCCTTGTTGCTGTGTCCCATCGCTGGAATATTCTGTCTCTGTACACCTTGTCAATTCCTCTCAGTATTTAATATGTCGTTATCATGTCCCCCCCCCTATCTCTACTGTCCTCCAGCGTCGTCAGGTCGATTTTCCATAGCCTCTTCTGGGCGTGTGTGTGTGTGTACTCACCTAATTGTACTCACCTAATTGTGGTTGCAGGGGTCGAGACTCAGCTCCTGGCCCCGCCTCTTCACTGATCGCTACTAGGTCCTCTCTCTCTCTGCTTCCTGGGCTGTATCATACCTCTTCTTAAAACTATGTATGGTTCCTGCCTCCACTACTTCACTTGCTAGGCTATTCCACTTCCTGACAACACTATGACTGAAGAAATACTTCCTAAAGTCCCTGTGACTCGTCTGAGTCTTCAGCTTCCAGTTGTGACCCCTTGTCCCTGTGTCCCCTCTCTGGAACATCCTACCTCTGTCCACCTTGTCTATTCCTCGCAGTATCTTGTATGTCGTTATCATGTCTCCCCTGACCCTTCTGTCCTCCAGTGTCGTCAGTCCGATTTCCCTCAACCTTTCCTCGTACGACATTCCCCTGAGCTCTGGGACTAGCCTTATTGCAAACCTTTCTACTTTCTCTAACTTCTTGACGTGCTTGACCAGATGTGGGTTCCAGACTGATGCTGCATACTCCAGTATGGGCCTAACATACACAGTGTACAGTGTCTTGAGCGAATCATTATTAAGGTATCGGAACTCTATTATCAGGTTTGCCAGGCGCCCGTATGCTGCAGCAGTTATTTGGTTGATGTGCGCCTCCCGTGATGTGCTCGGTGTTATGGTCACCCCAAGGTCTTTCTCCCTGAGTGAGGTCTGTAGTCTTTGTCCACCTAGCCTATACTCTGTCTGCGGTCTTCTTTGCCCCTCCCCAATCTTCATGACTTTGCATTTGGCTGGATTGAATTCGAGAAGCCAGTTACTGGACCACATGTGCAGCCTGTCCAGGTCTCGTTGCAGTCCTGCCTCATCCTCATCCGATTTAATTCTTCTCATCAACTTCACATCATCTGCGAATAGGGACACTTCAGAGTCTATTCCTTCCATCATGTCGTTCACATATCAAAAATAGCACTGGTCCTAGAACTGACCCCTGTGGGACCCCGCTCGTCACAGGCGCCCACTGTGATACCTCTTCACGTACCATGACTCGTTGCTGCCTCCCTGTCAGGTATTCCCTGATCCATTGCAGTGCCCTTCCTGTTACATGCGCCTGATCCTCCAGCTTCTGCACTAATCTCTTGTGGGGAACTGTGTCAAAGGAAAACGCAATCTACCCACCCCTCTCTCTCGTGTCTTACTTCAGTTACCTTGTCATAAAACTCCAAGAGGTTTGTGACAGCATGAACCCATGCTGGTTTTCATTTATAATCTTGTTCCTTTCTAGGTGTTCGACCACTCTCCTCCTGATAATCTTCTCCATGACTTTCCAGACAATACATGTCAGAGACACAGGTCTGTAGTTTAGTGCCTCGTTTCTGTTTCCTTTCTTAAATATGGGGACTACATTAGCTGTCTTCCATTTCTCAGGTAGTTGCCCAGTTTTGGTTAGAGACACGCACAGCATCTCTTCTCCTTCTCTAAGGACCCATGGGGAGATGTTGTCCGGTCCCATCGCCTTTGAGGTATCAAGGTCACTTAGCAGCTTCTGCACCTCCTCCTCGGTTGTTCCTATGTCATCCTAAACTTGTTGGTATATTCCTTCTTGATGTTCCCTTCTGTGCTGTCTTCCCACAGCCCTTCCTGTCTCTACTGTAAAAACTTCCTTAAATCTCCTGTTCAGCTCCTCACATACCTCCTGATCATTTCTTGTGAGTTCTACACCTTCTGTCCTTAATCTGATCACCTGGTCTTTGACTGTTGTCTTCCTCCTGATGTGATTATACAACAGCTTCGGGTCAGTCTTGATTCTAGATGCTATGTCATTTTCATACTGTCGCTGGGCCTCCCTCCTTACCTGTGCATACTCATTCCTGGCTCTGCGACTGATCTTCCTATTTTCGTGTGTTCTCTGCCTTCTGTACTTTTTCCATTCTCTATTGCACTTTGTTTTTGCCTCCTTACACCATCGGGTAAACCAGGGGCTCGTTCTGGTCTTCCCGTTGTTTCTGTTGCCCTTGGGAATAAACCTTTCCACTGCCTCCTTGCATTTTGTTGTTACATATTCCATCATTTCATTTACTGGCTTTCCTGCCAGTTCTCTCTCTCACTGGACCTCCCGCAGGAAGTTCTTCAACCCTATGTAGTCCCCTCTTTTATAGTCAGGCTATTCCCATTCAACTCCTGTTACTCTCTCCACTTGCAGCTCTACTATGTATTCAAAGCACAGAACCACCTGGTCGCTAGCTCATAGGGGACTCTCATACTTGATGTCCTCAATGTCTGAGCTGCCCAGGTTGAACACAAGGTCCAATCTTGCTGGTTCATCCTCCCCTCTCACTCTGATAGTGTCCTTAACATGTTGGTGCATAAGGTTTTCCAGCCCCACGTCCAACATCCTGGCTCTCCATGTTTCGGGACCCCCATGTGGCTCCAGGTTTTCCCAGTCAATCTCCCTGTGGTTGAAATCCCCCATAACCAGCAACTTTGCTCTGCTGGAGTGAGCTCTTCTTGCCACCTCAGCAAGTGTGTCCACCATTGCTCTGTTGCTCTCTTCATATTCCTCTCTTGGCCTCCTGCAGTTCTGTGGTGGATTATACATCACTGCAATGACCACTTTGTGTTCCCCAGACTGAAGTGTATCTACTATGTAGTCTCTTTCTCCCGTCTCATCTATGCCTTCCATTTTCTCGAATTTCCATCCAGCTTCTTCTAGCCCATAGACAAACACGGATCTCTCCCTTTCCACCTCCCACTGTAACTCCCATTGCATCCTCTGATGTGTTTTAGTTCCTTCCCGTGTTGTGTTCCTTCCTTCAGTCCCTTCCCTAGTTATGGCCCCTATGCTTCTTGGTTTGTCCTTCCTGCTCACCTGTTCCTGGCCCCCACATGTATCTGGTATGGTCCCTGCACATGTCCTAGTTACTTCAATGTCTTCCAACCTCTCATTCTGTCCTAGTGTGCTCCCTGTCTTTGTTTTGGCCCCATGTGGGTTTGACAGGACCTCTGCATACAGTTTAGTTTCCATTCTCCCTAGAGACCTGTTGTCTGTGTCTTATGTAGCCATTGCCGACGTTACTTCTGTAATATCTTTGTCTCTATACTGTTTCAGATATCTCAGCTCTTCTTCTTATCTCTCTATCTTGATTTCTGCTGCTGTGGCCTGTTGCTTCCACCTTCTGCATTCTGCTGCTAACCTCTCTTGCATCTTCCTTTCCAGCTCATCTAGCCTCCTTCCCCAGTCTTCCTCCCTTTTTTTGAGCTCCGTCTCCCAGTCCTCCCTCCCCTTGGAGCCCCTTGTCCTCATCCTGGTTCTAGGTTCCCCCGTTGCTCCACAGAAGGGGGAACGGGTGGTTAGGGGAGGGGAATAGATGGTTAGGAGGAGAGGGGATGGATGGTTATGGGGGAGGGGGAGGATGGTTATTGGAGGGATTGAGGTAGTTGGGGGAATGGGTTAGATGGTTTGGGGGAGGGGTTAGATGGTTTGGGGGAAGAGTAGGTGGCTAAGGTTAGGTGGTTAGGGAAGGGGAGAGGTGGTTTGGGGAGGGGGAGTACGTGTTTTGAGAGAGGGGATGGATGGTTATGGTGGAGGGGGAGGATGGTTATTGGAGGGAGGGAGGTAGTTGGGGGAGGGGTTAGATGGTTTGGGGGAGGGGTTAGGTGGTTTGGGGAGGTGGCTAAGTTGAGGTGGTTAGGGAAGGGGGAGAGGTGGTTACGGGAGGGGGGGTACGTGTTTGTGTCAAGTGTTTGTGTCAAGTGTTTGTGTCAAGTGGTGTGTGTGTGTGTGTGTGTGTGTGTGTGTGTGTGTATGTGTGTGTGTATGTGCATGTGTGTGTGTGTATGTGTGTGTGTGTGTGTGTGTGTGTGTGTGTTTATTCGCCTAGTTAGTTACCATATTGTCCTAGTGCAGGTGTGTGTGTGTATGTGTGTATATGTGTGTATTCGTGTGTATGGGGGAGGTGTGAGGGGGAGATACTGCTGACACATACCAGTAATTTTGGGTTATAAAAAGCGGAACTTGCTACTAGGGTCTAAAGCTTCTATGAGTGTCTACCCTTGTGTGCGTGTGTTTGTGTGTGAGGGAGGGATGGTTAGGGGGGGGTAGGTGGTGTGGTTGATAGATCCGTTATGCCTCTCTGTCGTGTAGGCTCAAATTTAGTCTCATCTATCTTTCCCAATAATGCTACTCTCTCCACTTATTGCCCTTTCTGGATTTAAGTATCAATTATTGCTGGTTATTATCATATTCCTTGTTCACATTGAGAGAGGACTTCCTAGCTTCCTAAGTATTTTTACTGCCAATAACTACCGGTAGTAACACTGCCCTACCCCTGTGTGCATGTGTGTGTGTGTGTGAGTGTGTGTTTGTGAGAGGTGACTTGTGCGGTGTAACGACTGGCCACAACTTCTTGTGACCTGACCCCAACCCTCCTGGGACTTGACCCTCGCACCTTCTTACAATGTTGCCCTTAAAAGCTTGTCCCGCCACCTAGCTTATAGTAAATTACTCGCCTTGTGTGTGTGTGTGTGTGTGTCTGGGTTTAAGTATCAATTATTGCTGGTTATTATCCTGTTCCATGTTCACATTGAGAGAGGACTTCCTAGCTTCCTAAGTATTCTACTGCTAATATCTACTGGAAGTAATACTACTCTACTCCTCGCTGGACTCTACCTCCTCACACTCGTCAACACTATATTCACTATGTATATGCTATCTCTATTCTAATTCTGGTATAGCTTGCAGGAGTGAGTGACCAGTATCAAACAGTATGCAATGCCAGCCAGGGCCTTCAACATGCAAACCAAAATTAGGCGAATGAAACTTGCGCTGCAATGGTGGGGTGACAAGTTGCCAGCTGCTGATGACGAAGTCGTCGTACGTAGGCCTTAAATCCGTATTTTGGAGATCCTTCACCCGTGATGTTTATAACCATATATTCTCATACATCCCGCTTCCTCACGCGATTTCACTCTTCACTGATGATGATGATGTGTGTGTGTGTGTGTGTGTGTGTGTGTGTGTGTGTGTGTGTGTGTGTGTGTGCATATGTATGTCTGTGTGTGTCTGTGTGTGTGTGTCTGTGTGTGTGTCTGTGTGTGTGTGTGTATATATGTGTGTGTGTGTGTGTTCTCACCTAATTGTACTCACCTAATTGTGGTTGCAGGGGTAAAGACTCAGCTCCTGGCCCCGCCTCTTCACTGATCGCTATTAAGTCCTCTCTCTCTCTCTCTCTCTCTCTCTCTCTGCTTCCTGAGCTTCATCTTACCTCGTCTTAAAGCTATGTATGGTTCCTGCCTCCACTACATCACTTGCTAGAAAATTCCCCTTCCTGACAACTCTGTGACTGAAGAAATACTTCCTAACATCCCTTTGACTTCCCTGAGTCTTCAACTTCCATTTGTGTCCACTTGTTTCTGTGTCCCATCTCTGGAACATCCTGTCTCTGTCCACCTTGTCTATTTCAAACAGTATTTTGAATGTCGTTATCATGTCTCCCCTAACCCTCCTGTCCTGCACTGTCGTCAGGCCGATTTCCCTTAACCTTTTTTCGTAGGACATTCTCCTTATCGCTGGAACTAGCCTTGTTGCAAACGTTTGCGATTTCCCTAATTTCTTGAGGTGCTTGATCAGGTGTGGGTTCCAAACTGGTGCTGCATACTCCAGTATGGGCCTGATGTACATGGTGAACAGTGTCTTGAACGATTCCTTACTGAGGTATCGGAACGCTATTCTCAGGTTTGCCAGGCGCCCATATGCTGCAGCAGTTATCTGATATTATACTCACCCCAAGATCTTTCTTCTTGAGTGAGGTTCGCAATCTTTGGCCGCCCAGCCTATACTCTGTCTACAGTCTTCTTTGCCCTTCATCGTTGTTCATGGCTTTGCATTTGGTGTGGTTAAATTCGAGGAGTCAGTTGCTGGACCACGTGTCTAGCTTGCCCAGGTCTCTTTGTAGTCCTGCCTGATCGTGTGTGTGTGTGTGTGTGTGTGTGTGTGTGTGTGTGTGTGTGTGTGTGTGTGTGTGTGTGTGTGTGTGTGTGTGTGTGTGTGTGTGTGTGTGTGTGTGTGTGTGTGTGTATGTATGTGTGTGTGCGCGTGTGTGTGTCTTGGGATAAAGATTGACCTATGAAACAGTCTACTGGGAAGACTGAGAACCAATGAACTTGGTTTTGTCTGGTGAAGGTTGCCAGTGATCAGGAGCAACATTGTCTCTCTCTCTCTTATATAAAGATGAAGCTAACACAGCAGGTTCACTGTTGTCACAACATCGACTGGAAGTATCCTATTGATTGATTAAGTTCATCGTTGCTGTTCACTGTAAGGTTCGTTTTATTTCTTAGTTGTCATGTTTATCATTATACAAGTGTATGTTTAACCTAACATTGACTATTCTACTTCTCTTGTCATATGATTTCAGTTTTCAAAATGTTTTGAAACTGTTCGACTAATTTTGAAAGTATTTAGATATTTTTATTGTTATATTGAAAGGTGAAGGTGCATAAACTCTGTTTTAAATTTTGCCTGGGATAAAATGAATCAGAAAAAAATGAACCGCAATAATTATTTAACTAGTGGACTCGAACCCATTTCAAGTGAATATTGAAACTCGTTGGCTAGTGTTAATTTAGTTATAAATTCGTGTTATAACGATGCCGTAAAATTAAGAAAAATTATTAATCATTCTTCTCCCAGATGGAACCTTCAGTTCTCAAATTGTTTATTTATTACACATTCATAGGCATATTTGGATTTTGTTATTATAATTATTTGTCTTAGGTTTATATTTCAACCTCATTAAAAAATAGAAATGTTTATGGAAGACGAGATAAATGACAGTGTGATACTACGGCCTTTAGGCAAAAATAAGGAGTTTTTTCTCCCAGTTTCTACAGAATAATGAAGCCGGTTGAGTCCTCATGTTTGACGCTAATCATCTGAACGTGAATTATTTAGGTTAAAAGCCAAATACGTACACAAAACCATGCGTACATTAGAAAAGGAGTTCTTAAGTGTGGGTCTACATACCCTTAGGGGTTTCGGAACTATGTATGGAACTCGATCTCTGAACGATTTTAGAAACGCTGCTGTTAGGTTAGAGAAAATTATCACCTGTCTGCTCCTTATGTAGAATAAAACCAAGCTATTGACGTCTTTTGAAGTCATAATGACACTTAATAATAGGACTGGTGATGATAAGGATTTCGTCAGTCTCGTAAAGTGGATATTGGTACATAATGGGCAATCCACTGTGAGTCTGTACTCATAAAATAAGTATTAACGTAAACTCTCAGATAATTTACAATTCCAGAAAAAACACATTTCAAAATACGTTCATTGGTTTACATTAACCGTAAAACAGAGCCATCGTTCTATTACGAGGTTTATGGCCCACATTTTTTTTGTTTAAAACAATGCAAATACAAGGTGGTATAAATGCACAGAACTGATTAATACACAAGAATCTAAAATAATCCTAAACACGTAATATCCACACCATATATTACAGTGGTATTACACTCTCACACACACCATACATTACAGTGGTATTACACTCTCACACACACCATACATTACAGTGGTATTACACTCTCACACACACCATATATTACAGTGGTATTACACTCTCACACACCATACATTACAGTGGTATTACACTCTCACACACCCATACATTACAGTGGTATTACACTCTCACACACACCATATATTACAGTGGTATTACACTCTCACACACCATACATTACAGTGGTATTACACTCTCACACACACCATACATTACAGTGGTATTACACTCGCACACACACCATATATTACAGTGGTATTACACTCTCACACACACCATACATTACAGTGGTATTACACTCTCACACACACCATATATTACAGTGGTATTACACTCTCACACACACCATATATTACAGTGGTATTACACTCTCACACACACCATACATTACAGTGGTATTACACTCGCACACACACCATATATTACAGTGGTATTACACTCTCACACACACCATATATTACAGTGGTAATTACACTCTCACACACACCATACATTACAGTGGTATTAACACTCGCACACACACCATATATTACAGTGGTATTACACTCTCACACACACCATACATTACAGTGGTATTACACTCTCACACACACCATATATTACAGTGGTATTACACTCTCACACACACCATACATTACAGTGGTATTACACTCTCACACACACCATATATTACAGTGGTATTACACTCTCACACACACCATATATTACACTGGTATTACACTCTCACACACACCATACATTACAGTGGTATTACACTCTCACACACACCATATATTACAGTGGTATTACACTCTCACACACACCATATATTACAGTGGTATTACACTCTCACACACACCATATATTACAGTGGTATTACACTCTCACACACACCATACATTACAGTGGTATTACACTCTCACACACACCATACATTACAGTGGTATACACTCTCACACACACCATATATTACAGTGGTATTACACTCTCACACACACCATATATTACAGTGGTATTACACTCTCACACACACCATATATTACAGTGGTATTACACTCTCACACACACCATACATTACAGTGGTATTACACTCTCACACACACCATACATTACAGTGGTATTACACTCTCACACACACCATATATTACAGTGGTATTACACTCTCACACACACCATATATTAAAGTGGTATTACACTCTCACACACACCCTATATTACAGTGGTATTACACTCTCACACACACCCTATATTACAGTGGTATTACACTCTCACACACACCATACATTACAGTGGTCTTACACTCTCACACGCAACATTCGACATCCATTATCACACAAAAGTATTATTACCTATAGTGACATAAAATTTTATCACTTTACCCCCCCCCCACACACACCAACAGAAACATCCTGAATTATCATTAAGCAAGAAAATGTTTAATAAGTCTGACAATCACTGGTGATACAGGAACACCAAATCATAAAACCATAACGAAAACGTATTATTGACATATTAGAAGACATGACATACCTAAACACAGTGACACCTCAACCAGGTTGTCTAAGTACATGCAAAAGATTAATATCACATTGAATATTGTAACAATGAAGTTCAACAGAGCTCAAAGGCTACCTATGTACATGTTTATTTACCAATTAAACCCTAACATTATCACATAATATAAAACATTGCTACAAATACAAGCGACGATAAAGTATACTAAAATGTCACAATACCTTAAATAATACTAACACAATGTGAAATATTACATTTCAAACACATGTATACAACTACCAATAAAGTTGGTATTACCGGTAATGACTTAAACTCACTACACATTAATTACCTCCCCCTCACCCCGATATGGATATGATCGTTATCGCCAACATGTTAACTTTAACATCCTAACTTGATATATATAAATAAACTAAGTGGTAATTATATAAGAATTGGTGAAACAGTAACACCAAAGACACAGTACAATAAATAAAAATATTAACATAAGGGAAGCATGGCCAAGTCATACACATGGACACTTAAACCAGGTTAAGATACACTTCTAGTGCTTAACAAGTCCAGGAACATTGTCTAATGAAGTTCAACCAATCCTTAATCACATCAGCGCGTTTAAGGCGCACACAGGCGCAGACAACCACAACTGTGTATGTGATTACACATCCCATACGCACAGGTTCATACACATTCGCCAGTTACATTATTCCAACTCTCTCTCCACACTCAAGTCGCACACATTCTTGTCAACTATCCAACCCCAAGGAGACGACCCCGTTTCTACTCCTGACATCCCATCCTACATTGTTTTTGGCCCACTAACCGATCCGTTATGCAGATCCCATTGTATGTCATTGGTTTAAGATTATCATACTGAAGGTTGGACAGCCAGATTTGTAAAACAATTGCTTTAGAACTGACTTATCCTCGTTCTAATCTCTCAATTACAATGATAGGATACAAAAGCTAATTGATAATTTGGGTAAAGTGTCTCATTATTAAAGGATTTCAGGTAAATAAAATTTTTAAATTTTCCTAATTAAGGTGGTTTCTGAATGACGGTACCGCAGATATTGTGGACATCACACATGAAAGGCCTAGGTGCTAGTGATCATGTGGTGCTGAGCTTGGAATACATAGGGCTGCAAATGGAGAGAGAAGGGACCATACAGGCATGTGAATTTTCCAGCACGAGATTCAGTGGCACACAGAACTGGCATGGAGATCAGTAAATGAGATAATGGAATATGTTTAGACAAATATATATATACATAATATGAATATATAATGAATATATATATGTATATTATAATATATATATATATAAATATTTATATATTATATAATATATATATGATATATTAATATATATATATATATATATATATATATATATATATATATATATATATATATATATATATATATATTATATATATATATATATTATATATATATAATATATATATATATATATATATATATATAATATATATATATATATATATATATATATATATATATATATATATATATATATATATATAATATATATATTATATATATATATATAATATATATTATATATATATATATATTATATATATATATATATATATATATATATTATATTATATTATATATATGATATATTATTAATATAATATATATATATATATATATATATATATAATAAATATATATATATATATATATATATTATAATATATATATATATATAACATATATATATATATATATAATATATATATATATATATATATATATATATATATAATATATATATATATATATATATATATATATAATATATATATTATATATATATATATATATATATATATATATATATATATATATATAATATATAATATATATATATATAATATATGTCGTGCCGAATAGGCAGAACTTGCGATCTTGGCTTAAATAGCAACGTTCATCTTGCCATATAGGACAAGTGAAAATTTGTGTATGCAATAATTTCGCCAAAATCATTCTGAACCTAACGAAAAAAATATATTTCACTGTGTTTGTTTAGTATTAAATTATTGTAAACAAATCTAAAATATATTTAGTTGGGTTAGGCTAAAATAATTTTTTCTTGTTATAATAAGGTTAGGTAAGTTTTCTAATTTCCTTTCGGTGCAAAATTAAAATTTTTTACATCAACATTAATGAAAAAAATATATCTTTAAACGTATAAGAGAAAATTTTAGAAAGGACTTAATTTTAAATGAGTTCTTGCTAATTGACCAGTTTTACATATTCGGCACGACATATATATATATATATATATATATATATATATATATGTATATATATATATATATATATATACATACATTATATATATATATATATATATATATATATATATATATATATATATATATATATATATATATATATATATATATATATATATATATATATATATATATATATGTCGTGCCGAATATGTAAAACTGGTCATTTAGCAAAAACTCATTTAAAATTAAGTTCTTTCTAAAATTTTCTCTTATAAGTTTACATATATACTATTTTCATTAATGTTGATGTAAAAATTTATAATTTTGAACCAAAAGGAACTTAGAAAACTTACCTAACCTTATTATAACAAGCACAATTTATTTTAGCCTAACCCAACTAAATATATTTTAGATTTGTTTGCAATAACTTAATACTAAAGAAACACAGTGAAATATATTTTTTTCGTTAGGTTCAGAATGATTTTGGCGAAATTATTGCATAAACAAATTTTCGCTTGTCCTGTATGGCAAGATGAGCGTTGCTATTTAAGCCAAGAGCGCACGTTCTGCCTATTCGGCACGACATATATATATATATATATATATATATATATATATATATATATATATATATATATATATATATATATATATATATATATATATATATATATATATATATACATATATATATATATATATAACATAATATATATATATATATATATATATATATATATATATATATATATATATATATATATATATATATATATATATATATATATAGTAACCCCTTCTCCTGTAGACATTTACTAAAAAAGGGAAGAAGAAAAACTTTATAAAACTGGGATGCTTGAATGTGCGTGGATGTAGTGCGGATGACAAGAAACAGATGATTGCTGATGTAATGAATGAAAAGAAGTTGGATGTCCTGGCCCTAAGCGAAACAAAGCTGAAGGGGGTAGGGCAGTTTCGGTGGGGGGAAATAAATGGGATTAAATCTGGGGGAATCTGAGAGAGTTACAGCAAAAGAAGGGGTAGTAGTAATGTTGAATAATCAGTTATGGAAGGAGAAAAGAGAATATGAATGTGTAAATGCAAGAATTTTTGTGGATTAAAGTAAAAGTTGGATGCGAGAAGTGGGTCATAATAGGCGTGTATGCACCTGGAAAAGAGAGAAATGCAGAGGAGAGAGAGAGATTTTGGGAGATGTTAAGTGAATTTATAGGAGCCTTTGAACCAAGTGAGAGAGTAATTGTGGTAGGGGACCTGAATGCTAAAGTAGGAAAACTTTTAGAGAGGGTGTGGTAGGTAAGTTTGGGGTGCCAGGTGTAAATGATAATGGGAGCCCTTTGATTGATCTTTGTATAGAAAGGGGTTTAGTTATAGGTAATACATATTTTAAGAAAAAGAGGATAAATAAGTACACAAAATATGATGTAGGGCGAAATGACAGTAGTTTGTTGGATTATGTATTGGTAGATAAAAGACTGTTGAGTAGACTTCAGGATGTACATGTTTATAGAGGGGCCACAGATATATCAGATCACTTTCTAGTTGTAGCTACACTGAGAGTAAAAGGTAGATGGGATACAAAGAGAATAGAAGCATCAGGGAAGAGAGAGGTGAAGGTTTATAAACTAAAAGAGGAGGCAGTTAGGGAAGATATAAACAGCTATTGGAGGATAGATGGGATAATGAGAGAATGGGCAACGGGGTCGAAGAGGTATGGGGTAGGTTTAAAAATGTAGTGTTAGAGTGTTCAGCAGAAGTTTGTGGTTACAGGAAAGTGGGTGCGGGAAGGAAGAGGAGCGATTGGTGGAATAATGATGTAAAGAGAGTAGTAAGGGAGAAAAAGTTAGCATATGAGAAGTTTTTACAAAGTAGAAGTGATGCAAGGAGGGAAGAGTATATGGAGAAAAAGAGAGAGGT
This sequence comes from Cherax quadricarinatus, assembly GCF_026875155.1. NCBI lineage: Eukaryota > Metazoa > Arthropoda > Malacostraca > Decapoda > Parastacidae > Cherax > Cherax quadricarinatus. The sequence continues at coordinate 55,737,200 of NC_069418.1, read as the reverse complement.
TAAGAGAGTGGTGAAGCAAATGAGAGAGAGCAAAGAGAGCAAATGAGAGAGTGGATGAGATGTTATCAACAAATTTTGTTGAAAATAAGAAAAAGTTTTGGAGTGAGATTAACAAGTTAAAAAAAGCCTAGAGAACAAATGGATTTGTCAGTTAAAAATAGGAGAGGAGAGTTATTAAATGGAGAGTTAGAGGTATTGGGAAGATGGAGGGAATATTTTGAGGAATTGTTAAATGTTGATGAAGATAGGGAAGCTGTGATATCGTGTATAGGGCAAGGAGGAATAACATCTTGTAGGAGTGAGGAAGAGCCAGTTGTGAGTGTGGGGGAAGTTCGTGAGGCAGTAGGTAAAATGAAAGGGGGTAAGGCAGCCGGGATTGATGGGATAAAGATAGAAATGTTAAAAGCAGGTGGGGATATAGTTTTGGAGTGGTTGGTGCAATTATTTAATAAATGTATGGAAGAGGGTAAGGTACCTAGGGATTGGCAGAGAGCATGCATAGTTCCTTTGATAAAGGCAAAGGGGAAAAAAGAGAGTGCAAAATTATAGGGGGAAAGTCTGTTGAGTTACCGGGAAAGTGTATGGTAGGTTTTTTATTGAAAGAATTAAAGAGTAAGACGGAGAATAGGATAGCAGATGTCAAGGAGGCTTTGGGAAAAAGGGTAGGGGGTGTGTGGACCAGTGTTTACAGTGAAAATTAAGTGAACAGTATTTGAAAAGGCTTTATAAAGAGGTTTTTAGGGGCATTTATGGATTTGGAAAGGGTTGACAGGGGGGTTTGGGGGGCAATGTGGAGATGTTGCAGGTGTATGGTTTTAGGGGTGGGGTTCTGAAAGCAGTGAAGATTTTTAAAACGGGATAGTGAGGCTCAAGTTAGAGTATTAGGAAAGGGGGAAATTTTTTCCCCAGAAAAGTGGGCCCAAACAAGGATGTGTGTGTCACCGTGTTTTGTTTAATATTTTATAGATGGGGGTTGTAAGAGAAGTAAATGCGAGGGTTTGACAAGGGCTGGAGTTAAAAGATAAAAAAAACACAAAAAAGTTGGAGTTGTCCAGTTGCTCTTTGCTGATGACACTGCCTTGGGTCTGAAGAGAAGTTGCAGAGATTGGGGGGAAAAATTTGGTGGGGGTGTGAAAAAGAAAAAAAATTAAAAGTGAATACGGAAAGAGAAAGGGTTATGGGAAAACAAAAATTTTAGGTGATAAAAAGATTGGATATCAGATTGGAGGGAGAGAATATGGAGGGGTGAATGTTTTCGATATTTGGGAGTGGACGTGTCAGCGGTGGTTTCTATAAGGATGGGGTGAATCAAGAATAAGGGGGGAAAAAGGGTGAGTGGTGCATTTAGGAGTCTAGGGGAACAAAGAACTTTGCCCTTGGGGAAAAAGAGGGGAATGTATGAGAGTATAGTTTTACCAAAACGCTCTTATATGGGTGTGAAGCTGGGTGACAATGTTGCAGCGAGGGAAAATCTGGAGGCAGTGGAATGTATGTTAGGGCAAAGGGGGTGTGAATATAATGCAGAATTTTGTAGTTTGAAAGTTAGGAGAAGGTGCGGGATTACCAAAATGTTTTCCCGGGGCTGAGGAAGGGGTTTTTGAGGTGGTTTGGACATGTAGAGAGAATGGAGTGAAAAAAAACGATTCAAGAGTGTTTCAGTCTGTGTGGGGGAAGGGCGGTAGGGCGTAGGAAAAGGGTTTGGGGGGGAGGGGTGGAGGGTTTTGTGTCGAGGGGGTTTGGGCTTCCGCAGGCGTGCGTGAGGTTTGATAGGGTGAATGGAGACGAATGGTTTTTAATACTTGACGTGCTGTTGAGTGTGACAAAGTAACATTTATGAAGGGGTTCGGGAAACCGGCAGGGCCCAACTTGAGCCCGGAGATGGGGAAATACAGTGCCTGCACTCTGAAAGGGTGGGGGTTAAAGTTTCAGTTTAAAATGTAGGTAAAGCACCCTTCTGGCAAAACAGTGATGGGGTGAATGATGGTGAAAATTTTTCTTTTTTGGGGCCCCCTGCCTTGGGGGGAATCGGGCAGCGTGATAAAAATAAATAATATATATATAATATATATATTTATAAATATTATATATATTTATATTAATAATAATATTATATATATATATATATAATAATATTATAAATATCACTATATATAGGCACCATGAAGGGATACAGAAAAACCCTCACATAAAAGAGAGAGCTTTCGACGAAGGAGGTTCCAGATTTTTGGGGGCTTATATATTTTGGAGGGGAAAGAGGGGTTAACTTTGTGCCGCGGTCGTTTCTGCAGACATCTCGGAGTATCCCCCGGGATTACGAGTGTCAATCTTCTGACGGACCCGTTGTTCTGTATCGGTGAAAGTGGAATGTATATGGGAGTTGTCCATGTTTTTAGTGAAAATCCATCGTCAGGGGATGTTGTGAGGGTTTCTGGTTTGGCGGGTCGAGGGGGGTATTCGCATCCCTTCTTAATACTACATTCTGAGCCAAAACTTCTTTTTTTAATAATGAAACCCTTTTGAATAGTCCCAAAAGGAGAGGGTGATTTTAACGGGATACATCTTAAAGTTCATCAAAAGGGTCATGATGGCACCGTTAGCGAACAATAAGGTCATCCTTTGCTCCCACCCCTGTACTCTCGAACATCCGGTTAAGCCGCGTGCCTGCCTGCCCAAAGGGGTGTTGTTTTTAGTGCTCCACCAATTTACCCCTCCCCGTTCTCACCTCACCATCCACAATTTCCCCCCTTTAACCCCCCCCCCTTTAGTCATGTTTTCCCCGCCCACGATGTTGAACAAGGTATGCCGGCTTCCCAAGATTTTTTAAGACGTAGTTGGCGCCATCCAAGGGGAAAACGAAAAATGAAATTTGGGGATTATCCTCTTTCCTACAAAGGGGAAAACACCCACAAATGGTGTCTAGTTCCTGGAGGGCTCCAAGGGGGAAAAAACCAACAGACCCACCAGGATCAGAGGACAGAACGCTTCCCCTCTAAGAGGCCCAAACATCGCATCAAATTAAAACCACCAGGACGTTTTCACACCCCCCAAACTGCTTCTCTCAAGCCTAGAAAATTTGTTGACCTCTTGAAGACAATCAACGATGCCCCAGCAGTCACTGGATCACTGCACAACCTATTGGTTATTTGGCAATGCCTGTCTGGCTGTCTCACCACGGAAGTGACAAGTCACTAGCAACGTCTGTTATTAGGGTAATAAATATATCCTCTAGAAATGACAACTCATCCATCTCCCTCTAGTGCGATAAAGACTGCCTAGGAAATGGCAACAACTGAACACCTGGTGCCTAAAAGATTAGAGCACAAATTAGCGAAGAATTAATTAGAAGACTGAAATCCAATTGGAGCACTCATGCTTATAACCAGTGAGGATATCATTGCACCTAAGGACATCACAAGCTCTGAAGGGCAAACATTTACTCAGAGCTCCAAGTACCAACATTGTCCTCCCTGACAGTGCAGCAGATGATAAACATTTAACCCTACTGGATGATGATGTGTCAAGTGCCGCCATGTCATCACATGGTTGAACAAGTAGTTTTATGGATTTGAGGCAACAACAGGGATGTTTCAGAGAGGCTGTTCGCCTAAGAAGCATTTCCCAGAGACCACTAGGCCACTGTTTTTGGTGCATCACTATATGACCTCCGGAAAAAGAACAAAGGAATCAGGCCCATTGCAGTTGGCAGCACCCATCGGCACTTCGTTACCAAAGCTGCATTGAGAAAGATGAGTCAAGACACTGTCACAATGATGAAACCAACACAGCTCGGTTTATATTTTCAACGAGGCTGTGAAGCAGCTGCTCATGCAGCATAAGTTTGTATCAATAACATATCAGATCAACAACCCCCTTTGCCAAAGCATATAACTTAGAAAGAATGCTGCTTTCTGTGCAGTTTCTAGACACTTCCTCTCTATCTTTTCATCCAATCTTGTTATAGTGGAACTTCTGAGCTACTGTTTGGGGCCCATGAAATTGACTCATTGTGAGGGTGTGCATCAGGGACACCCCTCTCCCTCCTCTTTTTTATCTGGTCATCAACGAAGTCACAGAAACACTGTCCAGGGAGCTCGATATCTAGTTCTTAGGTGATGGGACCCTGGCTAGCACCACAGAATCTCTCCTAAAGGGCATCAGGAGAGTAAAAGACATTAGAAAAAGCCTCGGCTTAGCTTTATATCCCACCAAATGCGAAATAGTTTCTGCTAATCGACAGATCGCTGAGGATATTAAGTGCTGTTTTGTATATAGCACGAGACATAATCCATCTCCTTGGTGCAGTGCTACTGATCTGATACTAGAAAAAATCTTCACACCCCAGAACGATGAAAGATATTAATGCATACTGTCTTCTACCTTCTCACCAGGTGTCTGTCTCCCGTAAACTTACCTATTTCTCTAGATGCTCCCCAGCCTTTGGCAGTCCGAAACTCAAGGAATATGACTCTCATAAAGGCCATGCTAGAGAGTGTACTAAATCTGTCCCTTGAAGATGGGCAATGGATGAGAGCCTCACTTCCAGTCAGGCTTGGTGAGCTGGGAGTACGCAAATCATCTCAGATTTCCCTACTACCTTTTTTATCCTCCTCCAGGAAGGGATACTTGTACCTCCTCCCATGGGAGACTTACGTCTCGAGACACTCCCCAGATAGGGAGCCAGGGCCGGGTCACCACTACTTGGAAAAGACCCGGGCCGGGAAAGTACCGGCGAATAAAAAAAAAAAATTATCCTCCTCCATAGAATTACTAAAGTTAATAAAACAAATTCATCCACATTACCTAGGTGACTTAGAAGGAATAGAGGATCCTAGCTGCACCAGTGCCATTACCGAATGTGAGACTCACTTCTCCAGGGCCAAACCCTCATGCAGCACTGGCATACAAACAGGCCAGTTTCGGATAGCCTATCAGTATAGAGGTGCAAAAGAACATACTCAGCGCTGCATCACCCAATAGACATATTGCCTGGGGACTTCCTCTTAACAGTTCCCATTTCGACAATGGGAACAAGCTTCGACCCACAGACCCTCGGTATTGCAGTAGCTCTCCGCTTCGCTGCCCAGTTCACAAGAAAAATACGTGTATTTGCGGCTATACGCAAGCCGACCAATATATTCTATATGCTCTAAACTGCTCCAGAGCCAGAGGGGTGGCACTCGAGACACAATGAAGTCAACGACATCATAAGGAGGAACCTTGCTATAGCCGGATGCCCAGCTGAGAGAGAGAACCACAATCACTGTCATTCAGCTATACCCAGTGTCTTTCAAACTGCACATATATGGTCATCATCTATCCTGGGAACAATGGGAAGCTTTTATGTTCTGATCCTCACCTCCTGAGCGACTACCGTCAAAGGGAAGTTTCTATTCTTCTGTTGGGTACAAACGAAGTAATGTTATTGACTTTTTTATTATGCTAGTAACCTTTATACTCCTAACATATAGCGTGAATTTCAACATAGTTTGCATAAAATCATAACTTGAAAAATTCTCAATTTTTAATTTGTCTTTTTTTATATTATACAAATAATCTGATGATAATAATAATAACTGTTATTTCTACAAGTACATACTACATATGATACGGACAAAGTTGATATCATTGGCAAACTGCATAGAAAGTCATTAGTTACACAAAGAATTTCGAGCAACTTCCGCTGAACTTATTTCCCAGAACGGGACTGTCAACAGTCCGATGACTCACGAAATCGTAATGACACGACTGCAAACAAACCATACCACGGGTGGGATTTGAACCCGCGGTCCAGTGGCTAACGCGACGGTCTGGAATTTTGAGACTCTCTGACCGCGGGTTCAAATCCCGCCCGTGGTATGGTTTATCAACAGTCCGCTATCACCCAGTCACTTGTCTCATTGCTAGGTATACAGAGGCAGGAGATGTAATGAAACAACCACAACGATTCAACCGTGCCAAGTATTGTTCCCAGAACCCCTGAGTTGTGGTCGCTGAGGACGCTTATCGTTTAGTTTTTGGGTTGGTATTAATGAATTTAATGTTATTGCTCCTGCAAAATACAGTGTTAAACACAAAAAACTGACCTGTCTTTTATTTTTTCTTGGTCCAATAATAATTTAATTATAAATTTATTATTATTATTATTACTATTTTTTTTGTAACAGTTAATTTGTTCTTGTTGTTTTTGGCATTGTGGTTATTGTTGTTGTTGTTGCCGTTGTTGTTGTTGTTGTTGTTGCTTTTCTAGTGTTGTTGGTTCCATTGTTCATCTTGCTTATTTTGTTATTACTGATGTTTTTACAATTGTTTTTATACAATTGTTGTTTCATTATTTTTGTTATTATCGTTACTGTTGATTTGTTATTTTTACTGATCCTTTAGCTACTCTAATTTCTCGTAATTTTTTAGGATAGCTCATTATACACAAATGTGACAAAAGCACCCGGGGAATGTGACACAGCACCCGGGGAATGTGACACAGCACCCGGGAATGTGACACAGCACCCGGGGAATGTGACACAGCACCCGGGGAATGTGACACGCACCCGGGGAATGTGACACAGCACCCGGGGAATGTGACACAGCCCCCGGGGGAATGTGACACAGCACCGGGGAATGTGAAACAGCACCGGGGAATGTGACACAGCACCCGGGGAATGTGACACAGCACCCGGGGAATGTGACACAGCACCCAGGGAATGTGACACAGCACCCGGGGGATGTGACACAGCACCCGGGGAATGTGACACAGAAACCCGGGAATGTGACACAGCACCCGGGGAATGTGACACAGCACCCGGGAATGTGACACAGCACCCGGGGAATGTGACACAGCACCCGGGGAATGTGACAACAGCACCCGGGGAATGTGACACAGACCCGGAATGTGAAACAGCACCCGGGGAATGTGACACAGCCCCCGGGGGAATGTGACACAGCACCCGGGGAATGTGACACAGCACCCGGGGAGTGACACAGCCCCGGGGAATGTGACACAGCACCCGGGGAATTGTGACACAGCACCCGGGGAATTTTGAAACGACACCCGGGAATGTGACACAGCACCCGGGGAATGTGACACAGCACCCGGGGAATGTGACACAGCACCCAGGGAATGTGACACAGCACCCGGGGATGTGACACAGCACCCGGGGAATGTGACACAGCACCACGGGGAATGTGACACAGCACCCGGGGAATGTGACACAGCACCCGGGAATGTGACACAGCACCCGGGGAATGTGACACAGCACCCGGGGAATGTGACACAGCACCCGGGGAATGTGACACAGCACCCGGGGAATGTGACACAGCACCCGGGGATGTGACACAGAAACCCGGGGAATGTGACACAGCACCCGGGGAATGTGACACAGCACCCAGGGAATGTGACACAGCACCCGGGGAATGTGACACAGCACCCGGGGAATGTAAACAAGCCCCCGGGGGAATGTGACAAAAGCACCCGGGGAATGTGACACAGCACCCGGGGAATGTGACACAGCACCCGGGGAATGTGAAACAGCACCCGGGGAATGTGAAACAGCACCCGGGGGATGTGACGCAACACCCGGGGAATGAAAGGTAATCAGGTTCCCTGGAGGGAAGAGGCTGTGTAAATGTTGAAATAATGGTAGAAACACTGACATTACATTCGGTAAACGGCACATGTGGAAGTAATATAAAGTTTTATTGAGGCAACGTTTCGCTCTCCAAGAGCTTTGTCAATCCGCTACAAACAAGATACTTACACATAAGGTGGGCATTTATGTAACATCGTGAAGTGAATGAGGACAAACACTGCAGTAGTTCTATTTGCTCCTGTTGTAGGTAGTAGTAGAAGTAGTCATACTAGTAGTAGTAACAGTTTAGTAGTAGCAGTGGAAGTAGCAGCAGTAGAAGTAGCATTAGTAGTAGTAGGAGGAGTAATAGCAGTTTTGAGTAGTAGTAGTAGTAGTAGTAGTAGAATTTGTCTCAAGTAAATGTCTTATTTTATCTAACATTAGCTATAAGTCTGTGTATCAAGAACACGTTACTAGCATGAAAGCAACCGACTGATGAGTATAGAATATTTTCTTAAACCTTCACATTCACCAAATTCACGACCACAATGCCCATGTAGAGGGTTGCCTTCTAAAAATTAATTATATATATAATCGTTCACCAGTCTCTTCATTCACAAAGTCACGGGTATTTCTGCCTGAACATGTGAAGGTTCGTAATATGTGCTTTTGAGAAAAGACAAATGAAAACGATTTTTAAATATCAAGATTTTGACACTGGATTTCGAGGGAAAAATGAATTTAGAATCTAAACATCTGGATATAGAAGGTAAAATAATATTCTTCAAAGACTTGTAGGAATCATTTGTAAATCTTGCTAGGAACGCTTCCTTGAAATGTACAGCATTAAAGTGCATGTCATTCATGTTTAAATAACAAAAAAAGGCACAATACCGTGACTGGAACGATACACAAATAACCCGCACATAAAAGAGAGAAGCTTACGACGACGTTTCGGTCCGACTTGGATCAATCACAAAGTCAGTGTGACTTTGTAAATGGTCCAAGTCGGACCGAAACGTGGTCGTAAGCTTCTCTCTTTTTTATGTGCGGGTTATTTGTGTATCATTCATGCTTGGCTGGTCACAAGGACTATTACCTGACTTAACATTTTTGATTGCATTTTCACTACAAGAGGATCAACAGTCTCATCTACATTCTAATTTTCATATGTATATATTACTTAAGCAATTATCAATTATTCTTCATACCTTGCCTTCGGAAGAGATTCCTATAAAGTTTGGGACTTGTTTTTGTCTAAAGCTGTCGAAAATTTTCTCCTGTTACCTGTTTAGTATATAAGAATATACGCTGATAAATAATGTATACTAAAATTTTGTTCTAGTTAAGCATTGATATTAGAAGGGTATAATACCAGCTCATATACTGTAAAACAAATTTCGAGAAAATCTTGGCCCTGCACTAGAATACTTAAATGTTAGAAAAGAGGAACAGCCATCAACTCAAGTTACTTCCAATACTTGAGTATTTTCCAAACTGCATTAGTTTTCTCTAAAGATTAAATATTATTATGTTTGCTACTCCTATTTGACCGACCATTTGGTGCATAACTTTGTCGTTTACGGTTTACAGGAATTTATTATGGGTTGGCAGAGATGCCCCAAACCCACGGGCCTGAGTGAGCGTGCAAGATTTGTGCGAATGTGGGTGAATGGCATGTCCCTCCGAGCCATAGCTCAAACAACTAACACCAGCGTCTCTACGGTATACAGATGGATACACCGATGGAAACAGGAAGGCAACATAAACACAAAACATCAGGAAAGCAGAAGATTTAAACCAATCTTAAAGAGAAATGCTTCAGCATCTCATGCCGAGAAGTCTTCCAGTTATATTTTTTTGATAAATTATTGTAAATGCTTATGTGAAGTTCACAGTTCAAGGAATACTCTTCATCACTTCCTGGACAAAAATGACCATCAGAGTCAAAACTTATTTTCTGATTATTTGAAGTTACTAGTGATCATTCAGAAAGCTAACTGCGCATATCAAAACTCTGTAGTGAGTTCTGCCTTCTAGAGAAAATCAACCACAATGGATATACAATGGATATACAATGGATATACAATGGATATACAATAAAATTATGCTGTATTATACTCTATTATAATCTATTATACTCTATTATACTCTATTATAATCTATTATACTCTATTATACTCTAATTATAAAACATATTATATGTTAATTATAATTTTTAGTAAAACATTTTATTATATAAATACATAATGTTTACAATAAAGTTTATTTAATAATTATTTGGTTATTTAATATAAAATGTTAATATTTAATCTGTGATTTTTAAATATTTATGGACCTAAACCAATATATAGCTAGACACAAACGGCATTAAAATCAGAGAGTGTACGTCTCTAAGTACAAATACACCAGTATGTATATCACAGTGCATATTCACTGAAGCAAAACTGTGACATCTACTAAGTGAAGATATATGAAGAGAATACTAGAATGTCAACTTACTGATCCCCGTCAAGTAATTAACCTGTTTCTGCTTTTGAAACACGTTTTCAGAGTATATTCTAGTCCACTTACCTGTAAAAATAAGTACTTTCTCAATATCTCTTTGGGATCACAGCTGAATGAATATAAACCAACTAAATAAAATTGAGATCTTTAATAACAAAGATGTCTAGGTAGCAATAATTACAGTTAATTTATTTGAATATTTAAGGAGATAAGCTCCTTCACATTCTCTGGAGCATAACTTGTTATACTTACATATCATAGTTATTCTGTGCATATAATCATTTGGTGCTAAGTACACACTTAAGGCATTGAACTACTTTTAGTAAGTACCGTCTGGTACACTGCTATGAAGAGATGTACTCATAAATACATCTCATCATAGTGTAAGCACTTAATATGTTCTCAGATTGACTCTAGTTAGGTTTAAAATGTTATTGACAACAAGAAGTCCCCAAATAATCCAACTTCTGGACCATCAAACTGTTTGAACAATATGATGACCCATTAACAAAGCAGTAATAATACTCGAAGCAGCAGAGAAGAGCACAACGTTAGGCAATGAATCAAGGAGACCAAAAACGACCCTAACAATGGACCTTTAACAGATCTTACACAAAAGCCATACAACTCCCTTACTGCTGAAACTGAATTCAGTAATTCATGTTTCCTGACTACGACAGTGCCTAGATGACAGAACAGATGTAGGTAGAGAGTTTAACTCGGCACCTGAGATATAGAGAGTCCACGACACATAACCTCAGGAAATGTTAAATATCACTAAGATATGTGTCCCAGGTTCACCAAAGGGGACGTACTACATCAAAACAGAATTTAAATGATACAAGATGACAGAGCATGGAGACGAGATGTGTTTCCTCCTTTAACAGCAGCCAGAGAGAGAGAAGAGACAGAAGCCTGCAGCTTCGACTTCAGGTGACTTGTATCAGGTAGTGCTTGACACGAACAACATAACAAGTGGGCAGGTACTCTGCAAGGTGCCTGCAGCCAGTCAAAACTCTCCAACAGGTGAGCACAATGAGAGGTGTAGTTGTTGCATCCTATCTACATATAAGCAAATATAGAAAGTCAGATAGTAGTATAGAGCGTGATATTTTCATTTCAGCTATTAATGTAAACATCACAATATAAAAAATTATACGAAAAGACAATATATAAATTAAAAAAAATTACTGTGTTTTTTCACTGAGGTTGCCATACATATAAATACATAATATTTAAAGCAAAGTTTATTTAACAGGTATTTGATTAATATAACCTCTAACATTTAATCAGTGATTTATAAATGTTTATGAACGTTTACCAATAAATAGATAGGCAAAAATGGTATTACAGTCAGATAATGTATGTCCCCTGTAAAAAGCATCAGTATGTATGTCTCTCAATTTATATACATGGAAGCAAAACTTGAATCAGTTATAAGTTGTTCGCTGTGCGGTTCAACGAAGGTACTCCTATATCCCATAAACCCATTTGTTAGAAAAATTTCTAACTCTAATGTTAAAAATAGTATTGATTTAGTGGATAAATTAAGCATGATGATTGATTTAAATAACTACAGTATTATCAGCTTTGATGTTACTTCTTTGTTTTCAGAAACTCCATTTAATATTTACTAAGTTTCCTATCTGAGGACTTTGTTAATTGCTATTTATGTACAGTCGTGTATTACTATTTATGTAAAATCAATAAGCTTATCAAACTTTCTGTATTGTAGATGCAAAGTTTGTGATTAACCCTTTCGGGGTTTTGGCCGTACTAGTACGGCTTACGCGCAGGGGTTTTTGACGTACTACTACGCATAAATTCTAGCGCCGTCAAATCTAGTGAGAGAAAGCTGGTAGGTCTACATATGAAAGAATGGGCCTATGTGGTCAGTGTGTGCAGTATAAAAAAAAACTCCTGCAGCACACAGTGCGTAATGAGAAAAAAAACTTTTACAGCGTTTTTGGATTAAAACAGCGACTTTGCACTGTATTTTCGTATGGTAATTATTGTTGTATTCTAGTTTTCCTGGTCTCATTTTATAGAACGGAAGACATATTACAGAAATTGAGATGATTTTGACTGATTTTACAATGAAAGGTACCTTGAAATTGAGCTCAAATTAGCAGAAATGTTCGATTTTTACCGAAGATCAAAAGTAAACAAATCATGCCAAGCGTCCAATACACGTCAACTGGTGAGTCTAATATTCTTTCACAAGTGTGCTGATATTATTTATACTATTTCTACACTAATGCAGTAGTCTGCATAACAGTAAATCTTCTCTTTTTATTGTGAGAATAAAAATTCAAAGTTGAAAACAAAAGAAATGTAAGAGGGGACTGGGGACGTGACTAATGAACAGAGGAAATGTTATTTTAGTGCCAGGAATGTCTTTCTTGTTTATTCTGGGCTCTGTTCGGAAATTGGCATCTTTTGAAATTTGTGTGAAATTGGCAAAATTGCTAAATTCTGACCACTGTATTGGATAGTTGAAATCGGTAAATGGGTGGTTTCTTGTACTCATTCGATAGAAAACATAGAGTTCTAGCGAAATAGTTATGATTTTTGTCGACTAGTACATTGGAATTGGCCAAAAACAGGGCTCAAAGTGGGCAAAATCGCCGATGCGTAAACATCGCCATCAAATTTCATGCTTTTGGTGCCATTATGATCGGGAAAGGATTCTCTATCTTTTCATGAGAAAAAATAATTTTTTTGGAAATTTGGCCGACCCTGAGAACAAGTCTCTGAGAGGACCTGCCGACCCCCAAAGGGTATTAATGGCGAATTTTACACTCAGAGGTTTGGTATGGCCATGAGAAATCCTCTCTCACCGGTTCTTAGATATTTGTACATGGAATATTACGTTACTAGACTGCTTAACAAGATCCTTATCAATAGTGCTAAGTGGTACATAAATATCGATGATGTTTTATAAGACACATATGCAACATTAGGTATCTTTATTTCGAACGTTTCGTCTACACAGTAGGCTTCTTCAGTCGAGTACAGAAAAGTTGATAGAAGCAGGAGATACTGGAAGATACTAGTGGCCTACATCTCACCTCCTGGCGGTATATTTAAAGGCTCCATCCTGTCACTTCTACTCCATATTGTTTCAGACTATGGAACAATACTCTTCTTCCAGACTAGAGGGACTGGCCACCTCAAAACTTCAAGGGTGATGGACTGATTACATCGTCTTCAAGTATCTTCTGCTTCTATCAACTTTTCTGTACCCGACTGAAGAAGCCTACTGTGTAGGCGAAACGTTTCGAAATAAAGATACCTAATGTTGCATATGTGTCTTACCTAACAACCTGTCGGTATTTTATACCATTTTTAAAGTTCATGATGTTTTATGTCTAATGCCTAAGAATATAGATATAAAGCATTTCCTTGTTAAATTAAGTAGTTTAGCTCATTCCATAAATTTTACTGTTTAGTTTCAACAAAACACCTGGATGTTTTAAATTTTTTACAGGGAACCATTTCATATCATGGGGAAGTTTAATTTTTGTTTTTTCACCCAAATTTTTTTTTTTGAGAGCTCTGAGTTTTTGTACCCCAAAATTTTATAATAAAAAAAATCTTGAACTTTAAAAATGAAATAGCAAATTAAATTAAAAAAGTCCCCAAAATTTTTAATTAGTAAATTTTTTTAAAATTGTTTATAAAACTTTTTTTCAATTAAAAAAAAGACAACCTTATTAAAACAAAAAATTTTTTTTGCGGGGTTCTCTCGAAACCCTAAAAAAGCTTTCATGATATACCGTCTGTCTTAAAAATTTTAATATAAAATTTTGTATATAAAAACCTTGATACAAAAAAAAAACACTGACGTCTGTGCCTAGAAGTTTCCCCTGTAAAAAACTGCCCAAAGGGGGAAAAAATTCTTGAACTAAGATTTCTACAACATAAATATAGCGTTAGAAGTGAACAGAGTCTAATGCTCTGTTTATTCATGTGAGACTTTTTAACCATCGTATTAATTTTGAAATGGGGAGAAATTTGTATTAAGCAAATCCATGGTTGAGAGAAATATAATAGAACCAAGTTTCATAGAAAATAGTTTTCATATTAATATAAATATTGCTTTAGGATTATACGAATTGGATTAATTTATAATTAATAAAGTTTTGGAAGAATTTTATATTCGACAAGTTACAATCATAAAGCTTGGGGAGAATATAAGCTCTATCTGACAGATCTTTGATCAATTATCTACATAATCATAATGTTAGTTTTCCTTAAGTTGTAAACTCGTGCTTACATGCTTTCTGCTGATCTTTTATTTTTACTGTTCCTTGATAATGTGTATTAAGAAGTATTTGACATAGCCACAAAACTGAGATACCCCAGAAATTTTGTTGAGAAGGTCCTATTGTCAGCTAGGAAGACTTCTAGGGGACTGAACCTTTAACTGCCTGCCAGGAAAAATGTACTGGTTTTGACATACAATGATAATTTGGTCTGCCTGTGTGAGGCACTAAAAAAAGTTCAATATAAAGCTTACTTTCAAAAACAATGGGACAGTGAAGCAGCCAGGCTGAGGACTGATTACCTCATACTCCTCCTCTCCTTACGCCTTCCTCTTTGTATTGGACTGATGAAGCCACTGTGTGGCGAAACGTTTCCTGAATAAAGATTCCCATATGCTGCATAAGTGTCTCAATCTTCAAAGTGGGTAGTGTTTGTAAGGTCCCATGCACTCTTTGCCCACTCTCATACATTGGTCAGACAGGTAAACCTCTAGAATCCAGATTAGTCCAACAGCAGTATTCAGTCTGGACGGGCCAGATGTCGAATGCTATCTTAAACCATGTTCAATGACGTGGAATGATTATTAGTTTTAACTTAACACAGATTATCTCATCCACAGGAGGGGCGATGATTTGTCAACATTGTGGGGAGGGGGGTGTTTAAAGGGGAATAAATAGAGCCAGATATGTCTTGTTTTCTGTTAAGAAACAATTTCCAAGTAATTCCATCAGTAGTGGAAAATGTCATTGCCACAGAGGGTTCTTTTGTCCGAGAAGACGATACAAGAAGACTCAAGGCATTTTTGTTTGCAGAAATTTGCCTTTATTACTATTGCTACTACTGCTGCTATTACTACTAATACTATTCCTACTGCTACTACTACTACTACTACTACTACTACTACTACTACTACTACTGCTACTACTACTGCTACTACCACTACTACCTACAACATACGCCATTGAGCCGACTGTAGTGCTGATGCTCTCTCGGCTCACATGATATCTACATAAACTCTCAATGAAAATAAGTCATTTTGACTTTTTTGGGTTATCCCAGGTTCTCTACACATACGCTGCTATGTATGATAATAAATATAACTGTATTTGTGTATTCCGGAATAAACTTACTTATTCTTGTACTGTGGTATTGGCTCGAAAAAAATTTGTAAGGGAGCATTGCTACAAATAATGTCACATCAGGTTCACTTATGTCCATTTACATGACTTGTTTCCTTGTTCCACACAAAACGTTACAATGTATCTGTATACTCTCTGCAAATTTCTGGTTTATATTTTCCAATTGGCGAATTCTAGTGTCAGTTTTCTTCCCTACAGCTACTGAAGCTTAAAAATGGAGGGGGGATTACTTTCGACTGATTTTTATGGTAAGTAAAATAACATTTAGTATAGTAGCTCCTCTATATTACAATGTGACACCAATTTATTAAAAAACATTTGCTTAAATTGCTAGTTATTATCACAGTTTATATTTATATATATATTATTATATTTATATATTATATATATATATATATATATTATATTTATATATATATATATATATTTTATTATATATATATATATATATAGATATATGTATAATATATATGTATATATGCAATAAGATCACAGTAAACAGGGCGGATTTCAGAATATGCAAAACAGCACTCTGAAGAATAGAGAAATTCAAGCGCTTTCGTGGACTACTCACATTATCAAGGAACTATGAAAGTAAAGCATCCAATGGTGCTATATAAGGGGTCTGGCTAGCACCTCACTATCAGATACCACAACGGTTAAAAAAAAAATCTGGAGTGCGCCGATCCAAATTGGATAGGACCTTTGCACAACTCACCCACAAACTATTCTACCCAAGAAAATTTAAAAATTCTTATTTGTCAGTGTATTAATTAATTCTTCCAATTCGATTATTATAAATGGATCTAAATTTAAATAACCCAGGAAATATTTAATTTATTGTCAAAACTGTTTTTATGAAACAAGATTCAATTATTTCTGTCGACCATGGACTTGCTTGTACTACTTTCTCAACTTTTTGAAAATCAATTGGATGGGTAAAATCTTTAATGAATATAGAGGCCATTGGGATATTGTCCAGTTTAATGGCTATATTTTTTGTTGTTTTAATCTTAGTTCGAGTTTTTTAACAGTTTGACCGTAATATACACCCAACCCCTTTTCTATCGCAAATTTTACAAGGAATTCTTTATAGACACATCCATCAGCATTTTGGGGGGAATTCTTTATCAAAAGTTTATTCTATGTATCAGATTTTTGAAAAACCACTTTAATATTAAGATTCTTAAGATGAGAAGGATATCAAACCAAGTTTTTCGGGTAAGGGAGATTCAACATATTTTAGTTGAATAAGGCTGGATGTCCCTTTTTGGATTGTAAAAAGTATTTCAGCAACTTTAAAAGATTTATCAGTACATTTCTTGGGTATTTAAATAATTACCTATTTCATAAATTTTGGATATTTCCTATCTATGATATCAGGACTACAATATCGTTAAAGCTCTCTAAAACATTGATGAGAAAAAACAGACAGTTTGGACTCTATCTTGATGCGAGGAATGATAGTGGACATAGGGAAACAGTTATTGTAGGGTTTCTGTAAATTTAAAATTTGAATTCATTATACCTTAATAATTAAACGTCTAGAAAAGGAATGAGTTATTTTCTTCAAATCAAACAGTAAAGTTTATAGATTGCGGCTAGCTAGTTAAATTTCAAGGAAAATGGTGTATATCTACTTTTTGGGCGTAAGACACAAAAATATCATCAACATATCTGAACCATTTAGCTCTTTTAGGGAGGATTGGTTAAGCAAACTAGTTCAAAAAATTCCATGTATGGTTCATAAGAAACAGGTGAAAGAGGATTTTCCCATAGCCATACCAACTCTGAGTGTAAAACCTTATCATTAAATACAAATTTTGCATCAACACATGCAAAGTATAAAAGTTTATTGACAGTAGGTACTGGCATGGTAATCATGTTAACGAGTTCTTCAGATAGAACTAAATAAATCTCAACAGGAACTTTCGGTTAAAAGGAAGTAACATCAAATAACCATGTTAAATCATTTAATTCAGTCAAGGAGGTTAATTTATCACCCAAGTCTTGTGTTTTTACATTAAGTTAGAAATTTTGCCAAAACTATAGTGCTCAAAATATCAACAAGCCATTTGGAAATTTATATGAAATGACCCTATGGACGCTAATAATTTGGTGATGGCTTCCTGGTTTGTGTGTTTTTATTAGTCCATACAATGTAGGTAAAGATGGATTAGTGGATGTAAATTGTTTGACTAATTATCTTTGCCTTTCAGTAGAAGTTTTATTGTTTTATTGAATTGCGGTTAACGGTTTCTAGGGTTTTCCTTCGTTTAGAATAGGTTTCAGTATCAGCTAGTTTAATCATTTTTTCTTGGTAAATCATTTTCTTTCAAAAATACTATTGCATTTATTCTTAAGAAAACATATTGAAATAATAAAAAATACAGGGAGGAAGCATTCAAAATATTGAGAAACAAAAAATCTCTTTTATCAGGCATTCCAGCAGAATGGAATAACAGTATCGTTGGATCATTGCTATAATAAACTCAGAAGAATTTGTAATGAACTCAAGAACAAATACAAGAAAATTAGACATTTTAATGAAATTAGTGATTGGACAGAGCATGTAATAAACAATTTGTAATTTAAACTACCAGATGAAATTTTAGAAAAACATACACTGCTTGCTCAGTTTTGGCCTAAGTTTTGAACTTCAAAAAAAACTTAATAATGTTGGAAATTGCAAAAGCCTTTTGTACTTTGTAATTTTTCTGATTTATCTTCTGATGAAATTAATTTAGTAAGGAATGGTATATAGCTCTTTGTTAATAGCCATAAAATTCCAATTGCCCTCAAAGATTCTTTAAGCTTTATGATACCACTTAAAAACAATAAAAATTTGCGCCTTACTAAAGCACGGCAAATAAATGCAATAGTAAATTACTGAAAGAAAATGAATACCAAGAAAAAAATGATAATTTTAGAGGATACTAGAAACTATTCTTAAACTTAGAAAAATCCTAGAAACAGTGAACAGCAATTTCAATAAACATAAAAACTTCTACTGAAGGCAAAGATGATGTAGTCAAACAATTTACGTCAATAAACATCCTTTACCTTACATGATGGACTAATACAACCACACAAACCAGGGAATCAGTAGTCAGACCAATTATTAGTCCATAGGGTCCGTTTCATATAAAAAAAATTATCCAAATGGCTTTTTGATATTTTGAGCCTATTGTTGGCAAAAATTCTAAATTTAATGTTAAAAAAACATAGACTTGGTTGATAAATTAGCTCCTTGACTGACTTAAATGATTATAACTGGGTAGTGTTGTTATTGTTACTTCCTTGTTAACGGAAAGTACCTGCTGATGATTTATTAAGTTTCTTATTGAAGAACTCGTTAACTTATGATTTACCATTGCCGTTCCTACTATCATTAAATTATTAACTTTGCATTGTTGATGCATAAAATTGTATTTAATGAATAAGTTTTACCTACTCAGAAGTTTGTATGGCAATGGGAAATCCTCTTTCACCTGTTTCTTAGTAACCTCTACATGGATTTTTTGACACCAAGTTGCTTAAACACAATCCCTCCTATAGAGCTATAAATGGTTCTGATTTGTTTGATGTATTTTTTGTGTCTTATGCCCAAAAAATGTAGATATACACCCTTTTACTTGGAAAAATTAAAAAATTTTTTGCTTAGCCTTTTTCTATAAACTTATACTGTTAAGTTTGAAGAAAATAATCATTGCCTTTTTAGGATATTTTAATTATTTTTGGGTTAATAAATGATTTACAAATTTAAAAATTTACAGAAAACATACAAATAATCTGTTCACTATGTCCACTATTATTCCTCGCAATCAAGGATAGAGTCAAACTGTTAGGTTTTATCATCAATATTTTTGAGAGCTTTACGAATTTGTAGTCCTGAGTTCATTGATGAGGAAATATCCAAAAATTTATTGAAATAGGTAATGATTTAAAAAATACCCAAGGAATTGTAATTGATAATCTTTTAAAGTTGATAGAAATATTTTTACAATTCAAAAAGGGACAACCAGCCTTATGCAACTAAAAATATATGGTCCTCCCTAGATGAAAACTTGGTTTGTATGTTTCTCTTCTTAAGACCTTTTAATATTCAAGTTATATTCAAAATCTTTTTTTCAGTAAAAAAAATTTTGATAAAGAATTCCCCCAAAATGTGATGGATGTGTCTATAAATTCCTTGTAAATGTGCGATAAAGTTTATGAGGTCAAACTGTTAAAAATCTCGAACTTAAGATTTAAAACACATATATATAGCATTAGACTGGACTAAGATTCCCTTGCTCTATTTTTTCATGTAAGAGATTTTAACATCCAATTGATTTTCAAAAGTTGAGAAAGTAGTATCAAGAAGTCCAATGGTGACAGGAATATAATTGAATCTTGTTTCATAAAAAGCAGTTTTACCAATATTTGAATATTTCCTTGTTTAGTTTATCTAAATTGATAATTTCTATAATAGAATTTGGGGAAGAATTTAATATTTCGCCTGGCACAAATAATAATTTTTAAATCTTCTTAGGGTAGAATGTTTGTGGTGAGTTGTTGCATAGGACATATCCAAGTTGGGTCGGCGCGCGTCTGGTGGTTTAACCGTTGTGGATCTGATAGTTGAGGTTGGCCAGACCCCTTATATAGCACTATTGGATGTTTACTTTCGTAGTTCCTTGATAATGTGAGTTAGTACGAAGGCGCTTGGAATTTTCTCATTCTTTCAGAGTGGTTATTTTTGCATATTCTTAAATCACTTGTTTACTGTGAACTTTATTGCTTATATATATATTATATATATATTTATATATATATTATATTTTTATATATTTATATATATATGATATATATATATATATATATTTATTTATTATATATATATATATTACATATTTAGATATATATATATATACTATTTATAGATATTATATTTATAGAGTTTTTATATATATATATATCATATTATTATATTTTATATATCTTTATATATATATATAGAAATATCATATATATTATATATAATATATATTTATATATATATATATATATACATATAGTTATTTATATATATTAGATTTATATATAATATATATATATATATATATATATATATATATGTATATTATATATATATATATATATATATATATATAGTATATATATCTATATATATATATATATATTAAACACTGATCTCTGGCCGTAGAGACTCGAATCTACGAACCTTAGGGGTCAAGGTTACGCAGTGCTTTACCAATCTGACCCACATGACAATACCTTGGGTGTACGCATCCGCTCCCGTTTGTCCAAGGGAGCCAGCTTTGGGAGAAGGCTTACAGCTTTACATATCATCCCCTGCTTGCATCAGCCTTATTAGAGATTTGAACAATGCAAGGAATTTCGCGAGAGCATGCGATATATACTCAAACATGATCTCTTGCTGAAGGAGACTCGAAACCTACTGAACCCTTAGGAAAAGGTCGCAGTGCTTTTACAATCTTTCACACATGACAATACCTTGGCGTGTAGCAATCCGCTACACGTTTGATCCAAGGGAGCCAGCTTTCGGGCGAAGGCTTAAAAGCTTTCATCTCATCCCTGCATGCATCAGCCTTACTAGTGATTTGAACAATGCAAGGAATTCGCGAGAGCATGCGAAATATACACAAACACTGATCTCTTGCTGAAGGAGACTCGAACCTACGAACCTTAGGACAAGGTACGCAGTGCTTTACCAATCTACCCACACTGGACAATACCTTGGCGTGTAGCATCCGCTACACGTTTAGATCCAAGGCAGCCAGCTTTCAGGGAGAAGGCTTACAGCTTTTCATCTCATCCCCTGCATGCATCAGCCTTACTAGAGATTTGAACAATGCAAGGAATTCGCGAGAGCATGCGAAATATACACAAACACTGATCTCTGGCTGAAGAAGACTCGAACCTACGAACCTTAGGACAAGGTACGCAGTGCTTTACCAATCTACTCACACTGGACAATACCTTGGCGTGTAGCATCCGCTACACGTTTGATCCAAGGCAGCCAGCTTTCAGGGAGAAGGCTTACAGCTTTTCATCTCATCCCCTGCATGCATCAGCCTTACTAGAGATTTGAACAATGCAAGGAATTCGCGAGATCATGCGAAATATACACAAACACTGATCTCTGGCTGAAGGAGACTCGAACCTACGAACCTTAGGACAAGGTACGCAGTGCTTTACCAATCTACCCACACTGGACAATACCTTGGCGTGTAGCATCCGCTAAACGTTTGATCCAAGGCAGCCAGCTTTCAGGGAGAAGGCTTACAGCTTTTCATCTCATCCCCTGCATGCATCAGCCTTACTAGAGATTTGTCAGCTGAGGTGGATGGTGGTATATTGTCAGCTGAGGTGGATGGTAGTATATTGTCAGCTGAGGTGGATGGTAGTATATTGTCAGCTGAGGTGTATGGTAGTATATTGTCAGCTGAAGGGATGGTAGTATATTGTCAGCTGAGGTGGATGGTGGTATATTGTCAGCTGAGGTGGATGGTAGTATATTGTCAGCTGAGGTGAATGGTGGTATATTGTCAGCGGAGGTGGATGGTAGTATATTGTCAGCTGAGGTGAATGGTAGTATATTGTCAGCTGATGTGAATGGTAGTATATTGTCAGCTGAGGTGGATGGTAGTATGTCAGCTGAGGTGGATGGTTGTATATTGTCAGCTGAGGTGGATGGTTGTATATTGTCAGCTGAGGTGGATGGTTGTATATTGTCAGCTGAGGTGGATGGTAGTATATTGTCAGCTGAGGTGGATGGTTGTATATTGTCAGCTGAGTTGGATGGTTGTATATTGTCAGCTGATGTGGATGGTTGTATATTGTCAGCTGAGGTGGATGGTTGTATATTGTCAGCTAAGGTGGATGGTAGTATATTGTCAGCTGAGGTGGATGGTAGTATATTGTAGGCTGAGGTGGATGGTAGTATATTGTCAGCTGAGGTGGATGGTTGTATATTGTCAGCTGAGGTGGATGGTTGTATATTGTCAGCGGAGGTGGATGGTAGTATATTGTAGGCTGAGGTGGATGGTAGTATATTGTCATCTGAGGTGGATGGTGGTATATTGTCAGCTGAGGTGGATGGTGGTATATTGTCAGCTGAGGTGGACGGTGGTATATTGTCAGCTGAGGTGGATGGTAGTATATTGTCAGCTGAGGTGGATGGTAGTATATTGTCAGCTGAGGTGGATGGTAGTATATTGTCAGCTGAGGTGAATGGTGGTATATTGTCAGCTGAGGTGGATGGTAGTATATTGTCATCTGAGGTGGATGGTGGTATATTGTCAGTGAGGTGGATGGTAGTATATTTGTCAGCTGAGGTGGATGGTGTATATTGTCATCTGAGGTGGATGGTGTATTTTGTCAGCTGAGGTGGATGGTAGTATATTGTCAGCTGAGGTGGATGGTAGTATATTGTCATCTGAGGGGGATGGTAGAATATTGTCAGCTGAGGTGGATGGTAGTATATTGTCATCTGAGGTGGATGGTAGTATATTGTCAGCTGAGGTGGATGGTAGTATATTGTCAGCTGAGGTGGATGGTAGTATATTGTCAGCTGAGGTGGATGGTGGTATATTGTCAGCTGAGGTGGATGGTAGTATATTGTCAGCTGAGGTGGATGGTAGTATATTGTCAGCTCTGGTGGATGGTGGTATATTGTCAGCTGAGGTGGATGGTAGTATATTGTCAGCTGAGGTGGATGGTAGTATATTGTCAGCTGAGGTGGATGGTAGTATACTGTCAGCTGAGTTGGATGGTAGTATATTGTCAGCTGAGGTGGATGGTGGTATATTGTCAGCTGAGGTGGATGGTAGTATATTTTTCAGCTGAGGTGGATGGTGGTATATTGTCATCTGAGGTCGATAGTAGTATATTGTCAGCTGAGGTGGATGGTGGTATATTGTCAGCTGAGGTGGATGGTAGTATATTGTCATCTGAGGTGGATGGTAGTATATTGTCAGCTGAGGTGTATGGTAGTATATTGTCATCTGAGGTGGATGGTAGTGTATTGTCAGCTGAGGTGGATGGTAGTATATTGCCAGCTGAGGTGGATGGTAGTATATTGTCAGCTGAGGTGGATGGTAGTATATTTTCAGCTGAGGTGGATGGTAGTATATTGTCATCTGTGGTGGATGGTAGTATATTGTCAGCTGAGGTGGATGGTGGTATATTGTCAGCTGAGGTGGATGGTAGTATATTGTCAGCTGAGGTGGATGGTAGAATATTGTCAGCTGAGGTGGATGGTAGTATATTGTCAGCTGAGATGGATGGTAGTATTTTGTCAGCTGAGGTGGATGGTGGTATATTGTCAGCTGAGGTGGATGGTAGTATATTGTCAGCTGAGGTGGATTTTGGTATATTGTCAGCTGAGGTGGATGGTAGTATATTGTCATCTGAGGTGGATGGTAGTATATTGTCAGCTGAGGTGGATGGTAGTATATTGTCAGCTGAGGTGGATGGTAGTATATTGTCAGCTGAGGTGGGATGGTAGTATATTGTCAGCTGAGGTGGATGGTAGTATATTGTCAGCTGATGTGGATGGTAG
The DNA here is from genome assembly GCF_026875155.1 of Cherax quadricarinatus. NCBI lineage: Eukaryota > Metazoa > Arthropoda > Malacostraca > Decapoda > Parastacidae > Cherax > Cherax quadricarinatus. Next base: position 55,713,132 of record NC_069418.1, on the reverse strand, counting down.
TATATTGTCAGCTGAGGTGGATGGTAGTATATTGTCAGCTGAGGTGGATGGTAGTATATTGTCAGCTGAGGTGGATGGTAGTATATTGTCAGCTGAGGTGGACGGTAGTATACTGTCAGCTGAGGTGGATGGTAGTATATTGTCAGCTGGGGTGGATGGTAGTATATTGTCAGCAGAGGTGGATGGTAGTATATTGTCAGCTGAGGTGGATGGTAGTATATTGTCAGCTGAGGTGGATGGTAGTATATTGTCAGCTGAGGTGGATGGTAGTATATTGTCAGCTGAGGTGGATGGTAGTATATTGTCAGCTGAGGTGGATGGTAGTATATTGTCAGCTGAGGTGGACGGTAGTATATTGTCAGCTGAGGTGGATGGAGTATATTGTCAGCTGAGGTGGGATGGTAGTATATTGTCAGCTGAGGTGGATGGTAGTATATTGTCAGCTGAGGTGGACGGTAGTATATTGTCAGCTGAGGTGGATGGTAGTATATTGTCAGCTGAGGTAGATGGTAGTATATTGGCATCTGAGGTGGATGGTGGTATATTGTCAGCTGAGGTGGATGGTAGTATATTGTCAGCTGAAGTGGATGGTAGTATATTGTCAGCTGAGGTGGATGGTGGAATATTTTCAGCTGAGGTGGATGGCAGTATATTGTCAGCTGAGGTGGATGGTAGTATGTTGTCAGCTGAGGTGGATGGCAGTATATTGTCAGCTGAGGTGGATGGTAGTATATTGTCAGCTGAGGTGGATGGTAGTATATTGTCAGCTGAGGTGGATGGTAGTATGTTGTCAGCTGAGGTGGATGGTAGTATATTGTCAGCTGAGGTGGATGGTAGTATATTGTCAGCTGAGGTGGATGGTGGTATATTGTCAGCTGAGGTGGATGGTAGTATACTGTCAGCTGAGGTGGATGGTAGTATATTGTCAGCTGAGGTGGATGGTGGTATATTGTCAGCTGAAGTGGATGGTAGTATATTGTCAGCTGAGGTGGATGGTTGTATATTGTCAGCTGAGGTGGATGGTAGTATATTGTCAGCTGAGGTGGATGGTTGTATATTGTCAGCTGAGGTGGATGGTTGTATATTGTCAGCTGAGGTGGATGGTAGTATATTTTCAGCTGAGGTGGATGGTAGTATATTGTCAGCTGAGGTGGATGGTGGTATATTGTCAGCTGAGGTGGATGGTAGTATATTGTCAGCTGAGGTGGATGGTAGTATATTGTCAGCTGAGGTGGACGGTGGTATATTTTCAGCTGAGGTGGATGGTAGTATATTGTCAGCTGAGGTGGATGGTTGTATATTGTCAGCTGAGGTGGATGGTGGTATATTTTCAGCTGAGGTGGATGGTAGTATGTTGTCAGCTGAGGTGGATGGTAGTATACTGTCAGCTGAGGTGGATGGTAGTATATTGTCAGCTGAGGTGGATGGTAATATATTGTCAGCTGAGGTGGATGGTAGTATATTGTCAGCTGAGGTGGATGGTGGTATATTTTCAGCTGAGGTGGATGGTAGTATATTGTCAGCTGAGGTGGATGGTTGTATATTGTCAGCTGAGGTGGATGGTGGTATATTGTCAGGTGAGGTGGATGGTAGTATGTTGTCAGCTGAGGTGGATGGTAGTATATTGTCAGCTGAGGTGGATGGTGGTATATTTTCAGCTGAGGTGGATTGTAGTATATTGTCAGCTGAGGTGGATGGTTGTATATTGTCAGCTGAGGTGGATGGTGGTATATTGTCAGCTGAGGTGGATGGTAGTATATTGTCAGCTGAGGTGGATGGTAGTATATTGTCAGCTGAGGTGGATGGTGGTATATTTTCAGCTGAGGTGGATGGTAGTATATTGTCAGCTGAGGTGGATGGTAGTATATTGTCTGCTGAGGTGGATGGTTGTATATTGTCAGCTGAGGTGGATGGTAGTATATTGTCAGCTGAGGTGGATGGTGGTATATTTTCAGCTGAGGTGGATGGTAGTATATTGTCAGCTGAGGTGGATGGTTGTATATTGTCAGCTGAGGTGGATGGTGGTATATTGTCAGCTGAGGTGGATGGTAGTATATTGTCAGCTGAGGTGGATGGTAGTTATTTGTCACGTGAGGTGGATGGTGGTATATTGTCAGCTGAGGTGGATGGTAGTATATTGTCAGCTGAGGTGGATGGTAGTATATTTTCAGCTGAGGTGGATGGTAGTATATTGTCAGCTGAGGTGGATGGTAGTATATTGTCAGCTGAGGTGGATGGTAGTATATTGTCAGCTGAGGTGGATGGTAGTATATTGTCAGCTGAGGTGGATAGTAGTATATTGTCATCTGAGGTGGATGGTAGTATATTGTCAGCTGAGGTGGATGGTAGTATATTGTCAGCTGAGGTGGATGGTAGTATATTGTCAGCTGAGGTGGATGGTAGAATATTGTCAGCTGAGGTGGTTGGTAGTATATTGTCAGCTGAGGTGGTTGGTAGTATATTGTCATCTGAGGTGGTTGGTAGTATATTGTCAGCTGAGGTGGATGGTAGTATATTGTCAGCTGAGGTGGATGGTAGTATATTGTCAGCTGAGGTGGATCGTAGTATATTTTCAGCTGAGGTGGATGGTTGTGAATTGTCAGGTGAGGTTGATAGTTCAGGCTCCTCCACTACAGTGGTTTTAATGGAAAAGTGAGGAATTCTGAAATGAGTTTGTGGTCTCTTACCGGCGTTAGTTTATACAGCTGACAATAAGGCATAACAAGCTGCTCCAGGTCCTTTCTCTGAGCAGTACTTCTAGGCTTGTCAGGGTTCTCTTCAGTGAAACAATCTGCAAGTTTACCAGTAACATGGAGGCACTCATATAACTCTTGTAGTGTTAACTGTTTTTTTTTTTTTTTTGAGGCTCTTCTTCCCATCTTCCTCTGTTATCTACCTTTATTTTATCTGCTCATTGAGCTTTGCCATGGTTTCCTCTGGACGTATATCTTTGTGATGATCTTCTAAGAGCATCTTCACATAATCTTGCTTCATATCTTTGTGATCATCTTCTAAGAGCATTTTCACATAATCTTGCTGTATATCTTTGTGATCATCTTCTAAGAGCATCTTCACATAATCTTGCTGTATATCTTCAAAGCCATCACCTGGTAATCTCCTTGCCAGCTGAACTATTTCCTGCATCTGACTCTCAAGTGAGGGTAAACCTGTGGAAGTATTCAACACTCTAAGCCTCAACTTTTCCCAGGCTGTACCTAGTGTTGATTAGGACACTTCAATTCATGTACTTCTAAGATAGCTAATGGTATCTTTAATGTTAATTTATACCAAAAGTTTAATTCTGCAAGGTCGAAATCAGTGTCCATTGATGCAACAAGTTTCTCCATCAGTTTTATGTGTGGTTACACTGAATAACCTAATAACTCCACGGTCCATTGGTTGAATTAAAGATGCTGTAATTTGAGGTAAAAATACAACTTTTACATTTAGGTGCACATCGAACAAAGATTTTGGATGAATATGAGAATTATCAAAGTGAAGAGAACCTTGAATGAAAGGTTCCTGCTTCGCAGGTGAATCATGACTTCACGAATAAATTGACGCTTTAACTAATCAATAAATAATTCCTCAATAATCCATGCTGACTGGTTTAACCTCCGGATTACTATTAAGGTTGTTTTCTCTACATCTTTAATAACACGAGGAGTCTTGAAATGGTAAATAACAATGGGGTTACTCATAAAATCACCTGATGTAATACCACAAAGGAGCAAGCTGAAACGTTGACAAAAACATACTCCACAGTTACCAGTTAGGTTTCAGGAGATATTACTCGACCAATACTTACCTAATTAATCCAATGAGATACCTGAGAACTTAAATATAGCTATGGAGTCTCATAGGCATGATGACCCTAGACTTCCAAAAGTCATTTGATACAGTTTACCTTAATATATTATGCAAGAAACTGCGAACTATAGGTACACGCTCAGTACACAGCTTTAAATCTCACCTCTGGAACCGGGAACAAATTGTCAAGATAAAAAATTACAGACTCAGAACCCCTGACGATATGATGTGGGGCTCCCCAAGGTAGTATTCTTGGTTGCTCATTATTTTCATGTTATGTGAATGACATGCGAATCAGTGCCAAGTGTAGGCTTCAGTTGTATGTAGACGACAGTGTTCCACTAGTATCAAGTAAAGCCTCATGGCATATAGCTAACGAAGTATCACTAGAAGAAGAGTCCTGCAGCAAATGGTTAGTAGACAACAAACTAGACATAACACCTCGGGAAAACAGAAGCTGTACTCTTTGGCAAGAAAAGTAAACGAAAATGGGTAAATGCTTTTAATGTCCATGCGAAATAGGGAACTTACCACTTCAGTACCTTCTAGGAAATATCTGGGAATTTCTTTTGACTCAAGGATATCAGGAAATTTGATAATGTACAATGAAGTAAATCAGGCCAATGCCAGGGCTCACACGATCCTTTAATAATAATAATAATAATAATAATAATAATAATAATAATAATAATAATAATAATAATAATAATAATCTTTATTTCTACAAGTACATGTACAAGGTATACAGACCTAGGTGATATCAATGACGTTACTATATATGCAGAGCATTTCGGGCAAATTAGGTCAATATTTACCCCAGAATGCGACCCGCATCAGACGACTAACACTCAGGTACCTATTTTACTGATAGATGAACATAGATAGCATGTGTCTTAAGGAAACACCTCCTAATGCTTCCAACCGTAATGGGAATCTACCCCGGAGCTCAGAATGTGAGCTGAATGCACTAGCGTTCGAGCTACGGGACATCTGAATGCCTAGGTCCTATACAATGTCGTATAGATTATTCCTATTCTTTATGGTACTTTGCTTTAACAATAAAATGAGACTACAAATCACCCAGAATTAAATGGTCGAGATTCATCTTTGTTTACAAAATTGCCCAAAAGCAGTGTCCAGAATATCTTGCTGCGAAGTTTGCCAAGGTTAGGGATCAAAACCAATATGGAATTATGGGAAGTGAACAGTTTTGTAGTATCTACTGCAGGTGGTTAGGCATCAAACACCCTTTGCTATACAGCAATAAAATATTTGTAATAGATGTCTGGACATGTCAAAGTCTGGTACCAGCATGTACCATTCAGGAAAGAGCTGAAAGATACCTAATAAAATGAAGCTACAGAAAGGGAAGAGGGGATTTCTGCATATGCAACATATGGGAACCTTTATTCAGGAAACGTTTCGCCACACAGTGGCTTCATCAGTCCAGTACAAAGCAGAGGGTTGTAAGGAGTTAGTTCCAGACTTTGGAACAGAACTTCTCCAGGCAGAGGGACTGACAACCTCAAATATACGACTTCAAGGGTGATGGACTGATTACATCGTCTTCTCATTTCTACTGTTCCCGCCTACTTTGTGTACTCGACTGAAGAAGCCTACTGTGTAGGCGAAACGTTTCGGAATAAAGTTGCCTAAATGTTGCCTATGTGTCTTATCTACAAGACTGCAACCTGAGTGATAT
>NC_069418.1:55695120-55702620 GCF_026875155.1 Cherax quadricarinatus | reverse complement strand
GCAGGGAGATTAGTAAATAACATGATGGAATATGTTACAACAATATGTATGGAAGCAGAGGAGAGGTTTTCACCCAAGGGTAAGAGAAATAACGAGAAAGACAGGACGAGCCCTTGGTTCACCCAAAGGTGTAGAGAGGCCAAAACCAAGTGTGCTAAAGATTGGAAGATGTATTGAAGGCAAAGGACCCAGAAGAAGGAGAGCTGTCTTAGAGCCAGAAATGGATATGCTCAGTTAAGGAGGGAGGTCCAACGACAATACAAAAATAAAAAAGCAGCGAAAGCCAAATCTGACCTGAAGCGGTTGTACAGCCACATTAAGAGAAAAACATTCACGTATCAGGTAATCAGACTGAGGAAGGAACCAAGGGAGATCACAAGAAACGACCAAGAAGTATGTGAGGAGCTCAACATGAGAGCCAAAAAAAGTAGTAAGATAGAAGGGACTCAAGAAAGACGGAGAGGTGGGGTACACCATCAAGTGTTGGACACAATACATACAACCGAGGAGGAGGTGAAGAGGCTGCTAGGCAAGCTAGATACCTCAAAAACGATGGGACCAGAAACGTCTCTCCAGGGGTCGGAAACTTCTCTCCAGGGAGCATAGGCACTATGTGTATCACTAACAATCTTCAACATATCTATCGAAACAGGGTGACTACTTACAATATGTGAGACAGTAAATGATGTCTCAATTTATAATAAAGGAGTCAGACTCGAAGTTTTTAAACTAGATGCCAGTGTCACTGAACGTATATTATGCAAAGTCATGGACGAGACATCTTTATATATTATATATATATATATATATATCTATATATATATATATATATATATATATATATCTATATCTATATATTATATAATATATAATAGTATACTATATATATATATATATATATTATATATATAGGATGGGGTCCACCTCTGGCCGTAAATTTTGGGGAACCCATAGCCCCCCCCCCCATCGAGAAGTGGAATAAAATTGGCTTCAAGAAGAATATTTGGATTTCTTCCTTGCGTTTGATAATTCCATTCCCTACCACCCATCTTTTCATATATTTCTTTTTACCAATAGGAATATTTTATTAAATAATATTGTACAGAAAGATTTTTAGAGATAAGAGCTACATTGTTGTATAAAGGTGAATATTAAGGTACATGTTGTACGTGTGTTCACGATTATTTAGGCGAAAAATCTCATCCAGCTCCTCAGAGCTTGGCGTGTGCCCAAAGTACAGCAGGACTACCCCCTTTGATGAGCCGCATGAGCCGCTTGGAACAGAAAAACTAGCTTGCCCCTGGGAATCCTAGTTACCCTGATGAGTCTTTTTTCCCAGATCTCTTAAGGAATTAGATGCACTCTTTCCCATGAACCAAGGGTCTTGAGCCTATGGGAACAAACTATAATGATGGGCAAGTTCCTCCATATTTTCTAGAACTTTTGGGATCCCTGACGCTGGCAGCTGCCCCTCCTTCCTCCCTGGTGTATTGGAGATAGGTTCAGCGAAGGTTAGATGCAATGTATCGTTCCGACACACCTGCTCCCATCTGTCCAGGCTTGAAGGGTGATACCATATGGACGCTTCTGGCTCCATCAGATCTGCATAGCTGGGATGGCTCTCTTTCTGCCTGGGCATCGGCTTGTTGTGGTGCTCTCTTGTTAATGATATAAACCTCCTCATTTTTTGCCCATCTTTCCCTCGGAATTTTACGGCTCACAAGACCGTTGTACCGAATCGGTTGGTGCTTAAATGCCACAATAACCTTGTGTTCGGTGAGAATAGGGCCGGCAAGTCGAAGGGCAACACCGATGCGGATGGTCTGTGTGGTCGGGGCGTGTGCCAAGGCTGGAGTTGGGAAACAGCCAACAAAAAGTCCCCGCATGATGGGGCTATCATGCCAGGAGGCGGGATCTATCCTCCTGAACACTCTGAAGCATTGTTGAGGCTATATTCCCACTATTGGACCATCCCAGTGAGATTGTTTGTAGTTGTTGGGGGTGAGCAGGTCTGGTTCAGAGCACGATTAGATTATCCCAGATCATGGCTCAGTTAAATGAACTTTTGGTCCTGGACATTCAATCTTGTCCCTAAGATGTTCAGGGAGAATTGTTGCTACAAGCCCTCTGGATGCAGGTAGCGCAATCTGTGATGACTTGCGGACACCAATGCCTCCTAGTCTGACTGCAAGTGTTAGCTTGGGTTCATCTGCCCCCCGGGGTCTTCTAGAGTAAGGTTAAGTACGTTTCTAAAAAATCTGCCTCAGGATACTCTCATATTCGTGCAGATAGGGTTTATCAATGAAGGTGCACAATCTTAGGAAATGTGTCAACCTGGGCAGGATCTAGCACTTTGTGAGAAGGTACAAGCATCGTGGGTGGCCAGATTCGGGCCTATTCGTTGTTCCATTCTCCTTAACACTTCCAATTTCTTCCTGAGATTGTGTCAATGGCATTGCTTCCAGAGGGTGCTCTAGCAAGGACATTGTTTGTGGGGGCAATGACTGCTTCCTGGTAGTTTTGATTCACTGCAAAATTTATCACTTGTTGATTGACTGAGATGATTTCACCTTGGGATGGATTCAGGATGAGACCCATTTCCTGTCCCCGTGTCATTACCTGTGTAAGATCTTGTAGGAGGGACTCCTTTGCACCTGTAGTCGTGCCACCATTCTAGGACCAGGATGTTGCTCGCTGGTCAGTCTGACTGTGATTTCCATTAACTGCTATACAGAAGGAGAATGCGTTGCAAGAGGATCTACGATGATGTGATTTCTGCTCTCCAAAGAGAAGCATTGATTCCTTGCTATACCCAGCTTGCAAAAAAGGAAAAAGACCAGGGAAATGTTCTTGTCTGCCTGCTATACCACGTCTCTTTTCGGGAGATTGAATGATTCTTGAAATCTATATTTTAACACTGCATTGTCCTCAGGCAGGTTGTTGATATACAGCCCATGTTGCATGACGGCGCTGCTCTCTCTTCCTTGAGAGACCCCATAGCCAAGTGTGTTGGTTGAAGCACATGGCTGCCGAGTCGAATACTTCGAGACAGCAGCTTGGATACGAAGCGTGAACAGCGGGGACCTCTCGCACATCTTTCTATTCTGTTTTGGTCATTCCATGGAAAGTCACAGGAGCACTTCCAGGAGCTCAATATCTGGTTCCTGGTTGATGGTTCCTAGCTGGCACACAGTAATATCTCTACAGACATCAGTAAAATTAAAGACATGGGAGAAAGCCTGGGCCTTTTCTTTAAACCCCTACAAAAGTGAAATAGTTTTACCCAATTAACAGATGATCAAAATATTTAGTGCCGTTTTACCTGGAGCTCGAGCCATTGATCCAGCCAATAGCACTCTCCTTGGTGCTCCTCTTGGTCCAATGCCATCGATCTGATCCTAGAAAAAAAGTCTCAGACTCGGACGATGGAAAACAGATGAAAGATATTGATACACACGATGCTTCTACCTACTCAAAGGTTTGACTCTGTCAATTCCCAATACTTACCTATTTCAGAGATGCTCCCCAGCCTTCAGCAGTCCACAAACTCAAGGAATATGACTCTCTCTTTAAGACAATGCTAGAAGAGTGTATTTTAATCTTTCCCTTGAAGATGGACAGTGGTTGCAAGCCTCACTTCCGGTAAGGCCTAGGAGGGCTAGGAGTACGCAGATCCTCCCAGATTTGCTCTACCTGCTTTCCTATCACTCTTCCATAACATCACACGAGTTGATTACGGCCAAATTCTTCTGATACCTCAGTGATCAGCAGGAATAGAAGACCCTAGCTATGCAGGTGCCCATCACCGACTGGGGTGGATCTTGCTGCTCGAGCACCAAACCCTTTAGTGCAACACTGGCTCCAAAATAGTCAAGCTGGGATGGCTCAATCGCTGAAAAGGTGCTTGCCAACTGTCAGGGACTGCAACTTCAGATGGGGAGATTTTGCCGTCTCCAGGACTGTGAGCGCACATCACTTCGGGGACTTCCTCAAAACAGTTCCATATCTGCAAATCTGAACGCGACTCGAATGTAAGACCCTCCGTATTGCAGTGGCTTGCTGTGCCCCAATTCACGCAGAATATAAGTGTTATTTGCAGCGAAGCGGCCCCAAAAAAAAAAAGCAGACCAATATGGTCTACATTCTCTTATACTGTTCCAAAACCAAGGGCTGGCATACAAGGCACAATGAGGTCAATGGCATCATTAAGAGAACCCTTGCTACAACTGGATACCCAGCCGAGAGAGGGCCCGATCACTAGCAGCACAGTACCCCACAACCAGCAAACTTGTACCGACGGGATCACCATCTATTCCTTGGAAGAATGGCAGGCTCTTAGCATGAGACTATACCTGTGTGTCCACACTGGCTGGACACCTATATCCATCACCGTGTAGGGCGACAAGGAGGTAACTGTGACCACGGGGAGGAAGTACAAGATCTGCACAGTGCAGGGGACATAAGCCAACAAGTATCAATTTGTCCCTGTGGGGATCAGAGACATTGGGATCAATGGAAGAAAAAATGCACACGGTTTCCGTAAGCACTGGGTTACAGTTCATCGGACACCACAAGGGACCAAAGGGCAGCACACTTTCATGTTCCAGCGCCTCAGCAGTAACCATCCAGAGGGGAAAATGCTTGCTGCATATTCTGGCTCGGTCCAGCTCGGAGGAGCTGGAGGAAATTCATGATCTTTGTTAACATTGTGCCATTGTATTCAATTATGTTTTTCTGTAAATGTATTATGTTTATTAAATAAATGTTCATATAGAATATCAATAAGGAAGGGTAGGAGAAGGAAAATATTCAAAACAGCTCCGGGGAGAACATATGAGTTTTCCCTGAGGTACGTTAATGCCTTTATCTGAGGATGTGGCTTCCCATTCCAGCCATAGGGAGGTAAATCCTTTACATTAAATGTATTATGTCGTGCCGGAATATCTAAAACGGGTCAATTAGCAAAGAACGCATTTAAAAATTAAGACCTTTCTTAATTTTCTCTATAGACATTTAAAGATAATATTTTTTTCATTAATGTTAGTGTAAAATTTGTAAATTTTGCTCAAAAAGAATCTTAGAAAACATACCTAACCTTATTATAAACAAGAACAATTTATTTTAGACTAACCCAAAAAACATATTTCTAGATTTCTTGACATAATTTAATACTTAAATAAATACAGTTATATATATTTTTTCCGTTAGGTTCAGAAATGATTTTGGCGAAAATTATTGCATACACAAATTTTCCCTAGTTAAGCCAAGATCGCAAGTTCTGACTATTCGGCACGACATATTAATTATATATTATATATATATATATAGATATATATATAGTATATATATATATATATATATATATTTTATATAATATATATATAATATATATATATATATATTTATATATATTATATATATTATATATTTAGGTAGTAGGTTGGTAGGACAGCAACCACCCAGGGAAAGTACTACCGTCCTGCAGATGGTCTGTAAACAAATACCCTGTAACTGTTTTGCCTGAGGTAGGATTGTGGTTTCCTTTTTTCTGTCTTCATAAACACGCTAAGATAACATGGATATCTTGCTACTCCTACTTACACTTTGGTCACACTTCACAGACCGCAAATGCATATTATATATATACATACTTCTAGGTTTTTCTCCTTTTTTCTAAAATAGCTCTTGTTCTTTTTTTATTTCTTCTATTGTCCATGGGGAGTGTGTGCGAAAGAATCTTTCCTCCGTTAAGCCATGCGTGTCGTATGCAGGCGACTAAAATGCCGTGGAGAATGGGCTAGTAAACCCTTCTACTGTATACAATTACTAAAAAAGAGAAGAATAAAAACTTTATAAAACTGGGTTGCTTAAATGTGCAGTGGATGTAGTGCGGATGACAAGCAAAAGATGATTGTGATGTTATGAATGAAAAAGAAGTTGGATGTGTCTGGCCTAAGCGAAACAAAGCTGAAGGGGGTAGGAGAGTTTCAGTGGGGGGAATAAATGGGATTAAATCTGGAGTATCTGAGAGAGTTAGGAGACAAAGGGAAGGGGTAGCAGGTAAGTTAACATGATCAGTTATGGAAGGAGGGAAAAGAGAAATATGAATGTGTAAATTCAAGAATTATGTGGATTAAAGTAAAGGTTTGGATGCGAGAAGTGGGTCATAATAAGCGTGTATGCACCTGGAGAAGAGAGGAATGCAGAGGGAGAGATGAGAGATTTTGGGAGATGTTAAGTGAATGTATAGGAGCATTTGAACCAAGTGGAGAGTAATTGTGGGTACGGGGACTTGAATGCTAAAGTAGGAAGGGAAAAAAAAAACTTTTAGAGAGGGTGTGGTAGGTAAGATTGGGGTGCCAGGTGTAAATGATAATGGGAGCCCTTTGATTGATCTTTGTATAGAAAGGGTTTAGTTATAGGTAATACATATTTTAAGAAAAAGAGGATAAATAAGTATAAACGATATGATGTAGGGCAGAAAATGACAGTAGTTTGTGGGTTTTATGTATTGGTAGTTAAATGACTGTTGAGTTAGACTTCAGGATGGTACATGTTTATAGAGGGGCCACGATATATAGATCACTTTCTAGTTGTAGCTACCATGTGAGTAAAAAGGTAGATGGGATACAAGGAGATAGAAGCATCAGGGGAAGAGAGAGGTGATGCGTTTATAAACTAAAGAGGAGGAGTAGTTAGGGTAAGATAAAAAGCTATGGGAGGATAGATGGGTAATGTGAGCATAGGCAATGGGGTCGAAGAGGTATGGGGTAGGTTTAAAATGTAGTGTTAGAGTGCCCTCAGCAGACACTGAAGTTTGTGGTTACAGAAAGTGGTGCAGGAAGGGAAGAGGAGCGGATTGGTGGAATGATGATGTAAAGACGAGTAGTAAGGGAGGAAAAAAGTTAGCATATGAGAATGTTTTTACAAAGTAGAAGTGATGCAAGGAGGAAGAGTATATGGAGAAAGAGAGAAGTTAAGAGGCGAGATTGGTGAAGCATGTAAAAGAGAGAAATGAGAGAGTGGGTGAGATCGTTATCAACAAATTTTGTTTGAAATAAGGAAAAAGTTTTGGAGTGAGATTAACAAGTTAAGAAAAAGAAGAGAAGTTAAGAGGAGTGGTTGAAGCAATGTAAAAAGAGAGCAAATGAGGGGAGTGGGTGGTGAGATGTTTCAACAAATTTTGTTGAAAATAAGAAAAAGTTTTGGAGTGAGATTAACAAGTTAAGAAAGCCTAGAGAACAATGGATTTGGTCAGTTAAAAAATAGGAGGGGAAGAGGTGCGTTATTAAATGGGGAGAGTTTGAGGTATTGGGAAGGAGATGGAAGGAATATTTTGAGGGAATTGTTAAATGTTGATGAAGATAGGGAAGCTGTGATTTCGTGTATAGGGCCGGAGGAATAACATTTGTATAGGAGGGAGGAAGATCCAGTTGTGATTGTGAGGGGAAGTTCGTGAGGAAGTAGTAAAAATGAAAGGGGGTTAGGAAGCCGGGATTG
>NC_069418.1:55687620-55690120 GCF_026875155.1 Cherax quadricarinatus | reverse complement strand
ATTTCGCTATCAAACACGCTCACGCATGCCTGCTGGAAGTCCAACAAAGCCCTCGCAAACAAAACCTCCTTTACCCCTCCCTCAACCTTCCTAGGCCCGACCCCTACCCCGCCTTCCTTCACTACAGCTGATACACTCTTGAAGTCATTTCTGTTTCGCTCATTCTCTTACATGTCCCGAACCACCTCAACAACCCTTCCTCAGCCCTCTGGAAACAGTTTTGGTAATCCCGCACCTCCTCCTAACTTCCAAACTACGAATTCTCTGCATTATATTCACACCACACATTGCCCCAGACACACATCTCCACTAGCCTCCAGCCTTCTCCTCGCTTGAACATTCATCACCCAACGCTTCACACCATATAAGAGACAACGTTGGTACAACTATACTCTCATATACCCCACCTCCACTCCCCCCCGCCCAATCAAGGACCAAAGTTCTTTGTCTCCACAGACTCCCTAGTGCACCACTCACTCTTTTTCCCTCATCAATTTCTATGATTCACCTCATTTTCATAGACCCATCGCTGAACGTTCCACTCCCAAATATTGAATACGTTACTCCTCCATACTCTCTCCTCCAATCTGATTTCAATCTTTAATCACCTAATCTTTTTGTTATCCTCATAACCTTACTCTTTCCTGTATTCACTTTAATTTTCTTTTTTGCACCCACCCTACCAAATTCATCACCAATCTCTCGCAACTTCTCTTCAGGAATTCTCCCAATAGCCACAGTGTCATCGCAAGAGCTGCTGTGACAACTACCACTTTGTGTGTGATTCTTTATCTTTTAAACTCCACGCCTCTTGCCAAGCCTCGCATTTACTTCTCTTACAACCAATCTATAATATATTAAACAACACGGTGGACATCACACATCCTAGTCTAAGGCCTTCTTTACTGGGAAAAAATTTCCCTCTTTCTACATACTCTAACTTGCGCTCACTATACTCGTTAAAAAACTATTCACTGCTTTCAGTATCCTAACTCCTACACCATACACTTGCAACATCCTGCAAATGCCCCCTATATCCACCCTGTCATACGCTTTGCCAAATCCATAAATGCCACAAAGACCTCTTTAGCCTTATCCTAAATACTGTTAACTTATATGTTTCACTGTAAACACCTGGTCCACACACCCCTACCTTTCCTAAAGCCTCCCTTGTTCATCTGCTATCCTATTCCCGTCTTACTCTATTCTTTCAATAATGACTCTTCCATACCACTTTACCAGAGGTAAACTCAACAGCTTATCCCCTGTAATTTTTGCACTCTCTTTTCCCACTTTGCCTTTATACAAAGGACTAAGCATGCTCTCTGGCCATCCCTAGGTACATTACCCTTTCCATCATTTATTAAACAATTGCACCAACACTCCAAAACTCATATCCCCACTGCTTTTAACATTTTCAAGAGGCGTGGAGTTAAAGATAAAGAATCACACACAAAGTGGGAGTTGTCACAGCTGTCTTTGCTGATGACACTGTGCTCTTGGGAGATTCTGAAGAGGAAGTTGCAGAGATTGGTGGTGAATATTGGTAGGGTGTGCAAAAGAAGAAAAATTAAAGGTTGAATACTGGAAAGAGTAAGTTTATGAGGATAGCAAAAAGATTAGGTGATGAAAGATTGAAATATCAGATTGGTGGGAGAGATATGGAGGAGGTGAATGTATTCAGATATGTGAGATTTGGACGTGTTAGCGGATGGGTCTATGAAAGATGAGGTGAATCATAGAATTGATGGAGGAGAAAGAGTGAGTGTGGTGCACTTAGGAGTCTGTGGAGACAAAGAAACTTTGTCCTGGAGGCAAAGAGGGGAATGTATGAGAGTATAGTTTTTACCAACGCTCTCATATGGGTGTGAAGCATGGGTGATGATTGATGCAGCGAGGAGAAGGCTGGGAGGCAGTGGAAGATGTCATGTCTGAGGGCAATGTGTGGCTGTGAATATAATGAGAGAATTCGTTTAGTTTGGAAGTTAGGTAGAGGTGCGGGATTACCAAAACTGTTGTCAGAGGGCTGAGGAAGGGTTGTTGAGGTGGTTCGGACATGTAGAGAGAATGGAGCGAAACAGAATGACTTTCAAGAGTGTATCGTCTGTAGTGGAAGAAGGCGGGGTAGGGGTCGCCTAGGAATAGGTTGGAGGAATATACTACTATTGTTAGGTGTCGGTAAATAGAGGTTTTGTGTGCGAGGGGCTTGGACTTCCAGCAGGCATGCGTGAGCGTGTTTGATAGGAGTGAATGGAGAACCAAATGGTTTTTAATACTTGACGTGCTGTTTGAGTGTGAGCAAAGTAACATTTATGATAGAGTTCAGGGAAACCGGAGGGCCGGATTTGAGGTCCCTGGAGATCTTACAAGTCATGGAAGTACAGTGTGTCATTGCGCACTCTTTTGAGGTAAGGGGTGATTAATGTTGCAGTTTAATTATATACGGTAGTGGCTATAAGCACCACTGTCATAGGCTTGAAGACAGCCATGATGGAGTGAA
>NC_069418.1:55675120-55685120 GCF_026875155.1 Cherax quadricarinatus | reverse complement strand
ATATTTTATATATATATATGGGGTTGTGTGTGTGTGTGTGTGTGTGTGTGTGTGTGGGGTGTGTGTGTGTGTGTGTGTGTGTGTGTGTGTGTGTGTGTGTGTGTGTTGTGTACTCACCTAATTGTGGTTGAAACGGGTCGAGACTCAGCCCCTTTGGCCCCTCCTCTTCACCGACCGCTACTGGGCCCTCTCCCCCCCTGCTTCATGAGCTTTATCATACCTCGTCTTAAAACTATGTATAGTTCCTGCCTCCACTACTTCCTAACATCTCTTTGACTCATCTGAGTCTTCAGCTTCCAATTGTGACCCCTTGTTTCTGTGTCCCATCTCTGGAACATCCGGTCTCTGTCCGCCATGTCTATTCCTCGCAGTATTTTGTATGTCGTTATCATGTCTCCCCTGACCCTCCTGTCCTCCAGTGTTGTCAGACCGATTTCCCTTAACCTAATTTGTGCTTCTGGCGATGTACTCGGTATTATACTCACTCCTAGGTCTTTCTCCTTGAGTGAGGTTTGCAGCCTTTGGCCACCTAGCCTATACTCTGTCTGTGGTCTTCTTTGCCCTCCTTCGATCTTCATTACTTTGCATTTGGCGGGGTTAAATTCTAGGAGCCAGTTTATGGACCACACATTCAGCCTGTCCAGGTCTCTTTGTAGACCTGTCTGGTCCGCGTCTGATTTAATTCTTCTCATTAACTTTACGTCATCTGCAAACAGCGACACTTCTGAGTCTATCCCTTCCGTTATGTCGTTCACATATACCAAGAATAGCACTGGTCCCAGGACTGACCCCTGTGGGACCCCGCTCGTCACTGGCGCCCACTGTGATACCTCATCACGCACCATGACTCGCTGTTGCCTCCCTGTTAGGTATTCTCTGATGCATTGCAGTGCCCTTCCTGTTATGCGTGCCTGTTCATCTAGCTTCTGTACTAATCTCTTGTGAGGAACTGTGTCGTGTGTGTGTGTGTGTGTGTGTGTGTGTGTGTGTGTGTGTGTGTGTGTGCTTGTGTGTGTTTCTCAGTATATCTTCACATGGTCAAGGTAATATTCAAGGTGCACCGGAACAATATTGTCGTCTCTCTCTGCATATTTCAAGTTTTTTGCTTTTCTGTACTATGGAGATCACTTCTCTTCGAAATGACTGTATTCATAAAAATTATGAACTGGGCAGTTTTAAAGTTTCTATTAGTTTTACCCCTTGTTATGAAGTAAACATATTCTTAATCATTCTGTGGACACATAAGGTTTATGAGTCTAAGAAATAAATCCGATGTTGTTATTTGCAATAAGGTGTCAGTGTAATTTTTAATGTCAACAGTCTGGACATCAATTTTATCCGTATTGAACTGCATCTGCTACTTTCCCGACTTAACATTTAAGCCATGTGTGTCGTATGAGGCGACTAAAGTGCTGGGAGCAATGGGCTAGTAATCCCTTCTCCTGTACACATTTACTAAAAATGAGAAGAAGAAAAACTTAATAAAACTGGGATGATTGAATGTGCGCGGATGTAGTGCGGATGATAAGAAAGAGATGATTGCTGATGTTATGAATGAAAAGAAGTTGGATGTCCTGGCCCTAAGCGAAACAAAGCTGAAGGGGGTAGGGGAGTTTCAGTGGGGGGAAATAAATGGGATTAAATCTGGAGTATCTGAGAAAGTTAGAGCTAAGTAAGGGGTAGCAATATTGTTGAAGGACCAGTTATGGAAGGAGAAGAGAGAATATAAATGGGTAAATTCAATGATTATGTGGATTAAAATAAGGGTCGGATGTGAAAAGTGGGTCATAATAAGCGTGTATGCACCTGGAGAAGACAGGAGTGTAGAAGAGAGAGAGAGAGATTTTGGGAGATGTTAAGCGAATGTACCAAGTGAGAGAGTAATTGTGGTAGGAGACCAAAATGGTAAAATAGGAGAAACATTTAAAGAGGGTGTGGTAGGTAAGTTTGGGGTGCCAGGTGTAAATGATAATGGGAGCCCTTTGATTGAACTTTGTATAGAAAGGGGTCTAGTTGTAGGTAATACGTATTTTAAGAAAAAGAGGATAAATAAGTAAACAAGATATGATGTTGGGCGTAATGACAGTAGTTTGTTAGACTATGTATTGGTAGATAAAAGACTGTTGAGTAGACTTCAGGATGCACATGTTCATAGAGGGGCCACAGATATATCAGATCACTTTCTAGTTGTAGCTACACTGAGAGTAAAAGGTAGATTGTATAGAAGGAAAATAGAAACAGCAAGCAAGAGAGAGGTGAAAGTGTATAAACTAAAAGGGAAGGAAGTTAGAGTTAGTTTTATCATATGACCTTCTGGCTTTCAATTCTGCCATTCCATAAAATATTACCACCATTCCTTGTAAATTAGATTTTGTACTAAGTATACATAAGATTTATTAAGTCCAAATAAGATTGTAAAACAGTTAACCGCTATTCAATATTTAATTTTAAGTACAATTACTATGTTCTATTCTCTTATCTAGTTTTAATTAGTTACTATGTATTATGATTAGTTTGCCCGAAATGCCTTGGCATGATAGTGGCTATCTTTGTACTTAGCAAATCAAAATTGAAATTACACATTGTAACATTTACAAAGAAATAAACTTATTATTATTAATATTATTATTAAGATGTATTGGGTAGGTTTAAGAATGTAGTGTTAGAGTGTTCAGCAGAAGTTTGAGGTTACAAGAAAGTGGGTATGGGGGGGAAGAAGAGCGATTGGTGGGATGATGATGTAAAGAGAGTAGTAAGGAAGAAAAAGATGGCACACGAGAGGTTTTTACAAAGTAGAAGTGATGCAAGGAGGGAAGAGCATATGGAGAGAAAAAGAGAGAGTAAGAGAGTGGTGAAGCAATGTAAAAAGAGAGGAAATGAGAGAGTGGGTGAGATGTTATCAACACATTTTGTTAAAATGGAGTGAGATAAATAAGTTGAGGAAGCCTAGTGAACAAATGGATTTGACAGTTAAAAATAAGAGAGGAGAGTTATTAAATGGAGAGTTAGAGCTATCGGGAATATGGAGGGAATATTTTGAGGAATTGTTAAATGATGATGAAGAGAGGGAAGCTGTGATTCCTTGTATAGGGCAAGGAGGAATAACGTCTTGTAGGAGTGAGGAACAATGTGGGGGAAGTTCGTGAGGCAGTAGTTAGAATGAAAGGGGGGTAAGGCAGCTGGGATTGATGGGATAAAGATAGAAATGTTAGACGCAGGTGGGGATATAGTTTTGGAGTGGTTGATGCTATTATTTAATAAATGAATGGAACAGGGTAAGGTACCTAGGGATTGGCATAGAGCATGCATAGTTCCTTTGTATAAAGGCAAAGGGAATAAAAGGGAGTGCAAAAATTATAGGGGAATAAGTCTGTTGAGTATACCTGGTAAAGTATATGGTAGAGTTATTATTGAAAGAATTAAGAGTAAGACTGAGAGTAGGATAGCAGATGAACAAGAATGCTTTAGGAAAGGTAGGGGGTGTGTAGACCAAGTGTTTACAGAGAAACATATAGGTGAACAGTATTTAGAAAAGGGTAAAGATGTTTCTGTGGCGTTTATAGATTTGGAAAAGGCATATGACAAGGTGGATAGGGGGGCAATGTGGCAGATGTTGCAGGTGTATGGTGTATGAGGTGGTTACTGAAAACTGAGAGTTTCCCGAAAAAGTGGCCTTAGAAAGGAGTGTGATGTCACAGTGGTGTTAATAAATTTTTATAGATGGGTTTGAAAAAAATTGAATGCGGGGTTTTGGGAAAGGGGTGGATTAAAAAGATAAAAATCAAACACAAAGTAGAAACGTCACAGTTGCTTTTGCTGTGACCTGGCTTTTGGGGATTCTGAGAGAATTTACAGAAAAAATAAATGGATAAAATACCACACATGGCAATTGGGAGTCAAAACGGGGAGAAATTTTCTGCACACCATGCCAACCCAGACCTGCAGAATGTAGGGCCTCCCAAAGACTCACAAGTGGTACCCCACTGAGGCCCTATCCTCGGGAATAGGCAGTGTCCCACAAGCTCTCGGGAAATTCTCGCCAAACCCCTTCGAAACTCTTGGGCACTATCAGTCCAGCACATCTCAAACCTCAGGTGTCTTCCAATCGATTCGAAAACAAACATCGGGGAAAAAGAACTTTCCAGTTGACGTGACTTCCTATTACTAAAGTCCTATAAAAAGCCATCATCTCTTGGAAAGAAATGCGATTACTTGACTTCCCATTCCCCAGCGACTTCATCGCCCTGGTTGAACTTGTGTTGGTTTTTACGGTTCTCTTTGAAAATACCTCTTCAGCGGGACTTTTGGATACCAGGGTTGCCCCAGTGCGGGCCCCTAGGAACCCTATACTGGAAACAGAACCCAACGTTTCCCCCTTTATTCTTCGTCGTCCCCGGGCTCCGTTTTTTTGACACATTCCCCTATAATTTAAACGTTCAACGTTAAAGCTCTCCAAGACAAGCCAAACCCGGGTCAGCCTTCAATCCATTCAATTGAAGAAGAGGTCGACAACTCTTCCTTTCCCTTTGATTTTTTCTACTCTGAAAAGCGCCCCGGAACTTGTTTTAAAAGTCATCAAAAACCCCCCAACCAAAAAACGACTTTACTTCTACTCTCACCACGACCAAAACCAAAAACGGGGTTTAAATTTATGGTTTTCGGGTGCACTCAGAATCTGCAGCAACGGTTCCTTGAGGAAGATTGCATATAATTAAACAGGTATTTTCAAACCCCACATCCTCGTCACTTCATCGAGACTGCGACGGCGGCACAAAAACATTTCAACACCCCCAGGAAGACACTGCCGAAAAGGTACAAGTCCTTCCCCACCAATCCATTGCCAAACATGTTTCCAATTTTTTTTTGCCAAAAATCATTCCCAAGTATTACCTCCAAAACCACGCCATAAAGGACATCACCTAGTAGGCGGGAAAAGCCCCCACCTTGCAGGGGATCTAATCCCTTGTAAGACTGCAAAAAGTTATACGGGGGCGAAACTCAAGGGCCTCCAAACACGTATTTCAGAACACCAATACGCAAGCAGGTTGGACAAAAAGGGGTGCCTGGTAAAAACACCGAAATTCACAAACCACTTGAAAAACAGAAACCAGACTTAGCACAAAAAGCAACCCAAATACCGAGAATCCGGAATCATCATTTTTCTATATCCACAACTTCAACCGATAGTGGCTTCTTAACAAGCTGAACCACTTCCCAAGAAATTTTTCACGTATCCACATAAGAACATTAGAAGGCTGCTCAAAACTTGCCCAGCCCCCTTTCCAAGACCCAATTTTTAGATTTAAAAAACCAATGGGTACATCATCAGAGCAGCATTTTCACCCGACCCCAGGGGGCAAAATACTCGCGTTCTTTTCCCCCCCAGTAGTTCTTTTGTACTTAAAAGCCCCCCTGTGTGGGGGAAAGTAGTCAAAAAGGTCACTTATAGCATTTGTGTTTTTATTGCAGAAGTTACAGAGGTTGGGTGGGTGAAATTTGGTGGGTTGTAAAAAAAAAAAAATTTAAAAATGAATATAGGAAAGAGTAAGGTTAGAGGATGAAAAAAAGATTAGGTGACGAAAAATTGGATTCAGATTGGAAGGAGAGAGTTGGAGGGGGTGAATGTATTTAGATATTTGGGGGTGGGGTGTCAGCAGATGGGTCTATGGGAGATATGAATCATAGAATTGTTTAGGGGAAAAGGGGAGCGTGCACTTGGAGTTGTGGGGACAAAGAACTTTGTATGGAAACAAAAAGAGAAAGTATGAGAGTATGTTTTCCAACCTCTTTTATGGGTGTGAAAGCATGGGTGTGAATGTTGCAGCGGGGTGGTGGGGCGGGAGAGTCATGTCGAAAGGGAATGGTGGTGTGAATATAATGAGAGAAAATTGTTTTTTGAATTAAGGAAAGGGGTGGGGTTACCAAAATATTATCCCGAGGGCTGAGGAAGGGGGTTGTTTTAGTTGTTCGGGCATGTAGAGAGAAAGGAACAAAATAGAAAGACTTCGAGAGGTATAAATCTGTAGTGGAGGGAAGGCAGGGGAGGGTCGGCCGAGGAAGGGGTTTGGGGGGATGGGGGAAAAGAGGTTTTGTGTGCGAGGGCTTGGGTTTCCCGCAAGCGTAAGTGAGCGTATTTGATAAGGTGAATGGAGACAAAGGTTTTTAATACTTGGGGTGCGTTGGAGTTGAGCAAAGAAATATTTTTTGAAGGATTTGGGAAACCCGAGGCCGGACTTGAGTCCTGGATGGGAAATACAGTGTCTACCTTGAAGGAGGGGTGTTTTTTTTTGCAGTTTTTAATGTGTGCAAAATCCCCTTGGCAAGACAGTAATGGAGTGAATGATGATGAAAGTTTTTCTTTTTCGGGCCACCCTGCCTTGGTGGGAATCGGCCGATGTGTTAATAAAAAAAAATTGGTGTCATTAATGAATATATTCACGTTGTTTCTGCATCATGAATGGAAGTAATGGGTCAAAACGTAGTCCCTACAAAACACTGTTTATGACTTTTCCTCACAGTGATTTCATTACATGTTAACTTTGTAACTTAACAGTCAATAATGCTTCAATCCATGAAATAAAATTTCATGCAGTACCGTGTGCTGTAACTTCAGTTGTCTGGTTAGTGGGACTGAATCAATTATGGTAAACATGATTGTAATCCTTAAAAAGTTTCCAGTGTCTCAAATTCCTTTATGAGGAAAGTTAATGGATTTGTTGGGCAATAACAACTACTTTCGAATCTGTTGTAGCTCACTGGTCAAGTTTTGCTTATTAATCTGAATTCTTATTGAATCTGCTAATATGGATTATTATAATATACTTATAATTTAGGATTAGGAGGATGGTTTGTAAATATATATAAAAGTAACCAGTTTGCATACACGCAATACAATTATCATGTGTTGTTTACTCAGTACATTTATCGATTCTTTCACTTCTTTAACGACACTTTGTAACAGTAGATTGAGGCCCATTACATATTTTTTTTAAGCGGTCTTTGTTTAGGGAAGTGAATCTTTAGTTAAAATATTACTGAATATTACATAAGAATATAAGAAAAGAGGAACACTGCAGTAGGTCTGTTGGCCAATAAGAACATAAGAACATAAGAATGTAGGAACACTGCAGAAGGCCTACTGGCCCATACAAGGCAGGTCCTTATCAAAACGACATCTACCTAAAGCTACTCAAGAAACAACTCCCGCACCCCCCAACACCAATCAAACCCAGCCCCTCCCGCTCATATATTTGTCCAGTCTCTTCTTAAAGCTACCCAAGGTCCTAGCCTCTATCACCCCACTGGGAAGACTGTTCCACGCATCTACAACTCTGTTAGAAAACCAGTACTTACCTATGTCCTTTCTAAATCTAAATTTATCCAACTTAAATCCATTATTCCTGGTTCTTACCTGGTTCGACACCCTCAGTACTTTATTAATGTCTCCCTTGGCAGGTTCTTTACAATACCTACCCGATGAAAATAAATGGTATAAAATACCGACACAATGGAAACATAAACACATAGGCAGTTTTATGTGATTTTTTATTGGCAACGTTTCGCCCACACAGTGTGACTTGAAAAAGCCCACTGTGTGTGCGAAACGTTGTCAATAGAGGATCACATTAAACTGCATATGTATTTATGTTTCCACAATACCTACCCACTAAGAGAACATTTGCCCAACCCACTTTTAGTGCTACCCTAACAATAAGCTTTGACAAATCTATTTACTCACGTGCAAGTCCCACTCAAATCCAACCCCTCTCACTCATGTATCTGTCCAACCTACACTTGAAACTACCCAAGGTTCTAGCTTCAATAACCCTACTAGGCAGACTGTTCCATTCGTCAGCTACCTTAATTCAAAATCAGTACTTTCCTATATCCTTTCTAAATCTAAACTTGTCTAATTTGAATCCATTATTGCCGGTTCTCTCCTGGAGACCTTATTAATATCCCCTTTGTTAATACCCATCCTTCCCTTGTACACTTCGATCATGTCTCCCCTCATTCTTCGTCTTACAAGTGAATATAATTTAAGGGACTTCAGTCTTTCTTCATACGGAATATTTCTAGTGCTATGAATTAATTTGGTCATTCTTCGCTGAATGTTTTCTAACGAATTAACATCCATTCTGTAATATGAAGACCAGAACTGAACTGCAAAATGTAGGTGAGGCCTTACTAATGATGTATAAAGCTGTAATTTAACCGCTGGACTTCTGTTACACTTCTTGATATAAATCCCAGTAATCTGTTTGCCTAATTGCATATCCTTAGGCACTGCTGTCTTGGTTTAAAGTTGCTGCTTACCATAACCCTCATGTCCTTCTCGCAATCTGAATGGCTAAGTTCTACGTTATTTAACTAATAAGTTTTAGAGTTATGGACACTCCCGAGCTTCAGAACCTTGCATTTATGTACATTGAACTGCATCTGTCACTTTTCTGACCAGGAACTGAGTTTGTCTAAATCCTCCTGAAGTTCGTTGACATCTTCGTTTGAATCAATTATTCTACCTATCTGCGTGTCATCGGCGAATTTGCTCATATCACTAGTAATTCCCTCATCAAGGCCTAAGACACATATGCAACAGTTAGGTATCTTTATTATGAAACGTTTCGCCTACACAGTAGGCTTCTTCAGTCAAGGCGAAACGTTTCATAATAAAGATACCTAACTGTTGCATATGTGTCTTACCTAACAACCTGTCGGTATTTTATACCATTTTAATGTTCAAGGCCTAAGACGTTCGTTGTGGAACGCCACTTGTTACAGATACCAACTCAGATTTAACCCCATTTAAGCACACTCTCTGCTTCCTATTGGTGAGCCATGATTCGATTCATGACAGCACTTTTTCCTCAGTGCCATGAGCTGCCACTGGTGCGGTACTCTATCAAAAGCCTTACTAAAATATAAATAAACAATATCGAGTTCTTTATCGTGATCAACAGCCTCAATTATACTTCTAGCAAAGCTGGTGAGTCACATTTCTGTCGAATCTGATCCCATACTGCAAAGGAAGGTAAGATTACTACAGAGACTCTTAAGGTTACTTATAACATTTACATGTTACATTCTACTGATTGTTCACATTACTAATTACTACTGAGGTACTTAAGATTACTTATAACACTTATAGGTTACATACATCTGATGCAGGCGGGTCATATCAATTTTAAAGTGGATTAATAATTTTTAAGTCAGTGATTAACTAGGAAGACTATACACACTTTATTATTAATGTAAGTAATTAACGTTACTAGTTAGGAGAGCTGGTCACTGTAATACTGAGGCAGCATTGTCACTCTCAATACAAATGAGTTGGATGAATCATATTATTATCCAAGTGGAAGGGTCCCATTGCTTTAACAGCTACCATCAATAGCTACGGCAGGTGTCATGGTGCGTAATGGTGGTCGTGGTGAGTGACGACAAAGATTTCCTCGCTGCCTTCGCTGAGTGGTCCCTCAACGGTCGTCTCCTGGTGTGGTCAACGAGACTCCTCGTTATCACTCGTCTACCCCTCCAGCAGCTGCAGTTCCTCCACTCGACCTTCTCCATGACGAACTCTATGATGGTCATCGTAGAGAACACTTCCGACAGCTCCAGGTATTCTATAGAGAGTATTAGATATTTCTTTTTTATATATTAATCTATCTTTAAACTCCCAGTGTTTTCTTACATCTCAGTCATCCATTTCAGGACTTAACTAAATTCAACTCTTGTAAATATATGTCGTGCCGAATAGGTAAAACTTGCGATTTTGGCTTAAATAGCAACGCTCTATGTATGTCGAATAAGACAAGCGAAAATTTGTGTATGCAATAATTTTGCAAAAATACTTCTGAACCTAACGAAAAAAATATATTTTATTGGATTTATCTCAAGAAGTATAAGTAACAGAAGTCCAAAAGTTATTTTACAGCTCTATACATCACTAGTGAGGCCTCATTTAGATTATGCTGCTCAGTTTTGGTCCCCTTACACAGGA
>NC_069418.1:55657804-55672804 GCF_026875155.1 Cherax quadricarinatus | reverse complement strand
TCACTGATGTGCTAGCCCGGGTACAGATTAAGATCGCAGTAAGAATCTTACTCTGTATATACCTCAGAGATGTGGGTAAAAATGCCTCGAGGAAGAATGTCTGGATTTTTTTTTGAAGCCGTTCGAATATTCCACTTCCGGTACAACCCCTTCTTTTATTTTTTTTAATAATAGTATATTTTATTGCACAATATGGTACACAATATTTAAAAGATGCATTACTGTTACACAGATGGCATATACAACACATCAGGTTTGAGAGATACCTTTCAAGTGCATATTGCTACATGCTTATCATAGATTACAATGAAAAATACCTCATCTAGCTCCTCAGAGCTGTGATGCATACCCAATATACACAAAGTATTACCCATCTGAACCACAGCGTTGAGTCGCTAAAACAGAAAACTAGCCGTCCTTGGAACCCTAGTTACCATGACGAGTCTTTTGCCTATCTCCTTAAGGAACTTAGATGCACTCTTTCCCCATGGGCCAAGGGTCTCCTAGTCTATGGGAACAAACATATAATGATGAGGAACTTCACCGTATTTTCTAGACTTTTGGGACACCCTGAAGCTGGCAGCTGCTCCTCCTTTCTCTCTGGTGTATTGGAGATAGGTATCAGCGTTGCAGATGCACATGTGTAGTCCCACACTTCCTGCTTGCCACATGTTCAGTCTTGAGGGGTGATACTCTCTGGACGCATCTGGATACCATCCGGTCTGCATAGTTGGGGTGGCACTCTTACTGCTTGGCATTAGGCTGTTGCAAGGCTCCTCTTGATGACGTTATCAACCTCTTCATTCTTTTCAAATTTTCCCTCACAATAGACCGTGGCACTCAATTCGGCCTGCCGATTCACTGCTGCAAATACACCTGTGTTCAACAGACGGTCTGTGGGTCTAGGCGTGTGCCAAGGCTGGAGTTGGGAACAGCCAACAGAAAGTCCCTTGGATGCCCTCATTTTGTAAACAGACAATACACGATGTCCCAGAACCTTCTAGAATATTCAAGTAATGCTCTCTGTGCCAATTAATATGCCTGCATGATCTCCCATATTTAGAATTTTCTGTCTTATAATATCTAGGTCATTCCTGAATTTTTTTCTTTTTCGTGCCACTATTATTATTATTATTATTATCATTCTCATTATTATATTCCTAACAGTAAACCACTAAACTAGTTGTAATCTCCAGGTTGCAATCAACTATGTGTACCTTGTGCTGCTATCCTAGGATGATCGCACATGTGCGCCTATACCTAAATGAACCCCTATGACTACTTCCTCACTACCGATGTTATATCACTCAGGTTGCAGTCTTGTAGATAAGACACATAGGCAACATTTAGGCAACTTTATTCCGAAACGTTTCGCCTACACAGTAGGCTTCTTCAGTCGAGTACACAAAGTAGGCGGGAGCAGTAGAAATGAGAAGACGTTGTAATCAGTCCATCACCCTTGAAGTCGTATATTTGAGGTTGTCAGTCCCTCTGCCTGGAGAAGTTCTGTTCCAAAGTCTGGAACTAACTCCTTACACCCTCTGCTTTGTACTGGACTGATGAAGCCACTGTGTGGCGAAACGTTTCCTGAATAAAGGTTCCCATATGTTGCATATGAAGGAAATCCCTCTCTTCCCTTTCTGTAGCTTCATTTATTAGGTATCTTTCAGCTCTCTTCCTGAAATGGTACATGCTGGTACAGACTTTGACATGTCCAGACAATCTATTACAATATTTTATTGCTGTATAGCAAAGGGTGTTTGATGCCTAACCACCTGCAGTAGATACTACAAAACTGTTCACTTCCCATAATTCCATATAGATTTTGATCCCTAACCTTGGCAAACTTCGCAGCAAGATATTCTGGACACTGCTTTTGGGCAATTTTGTAAACAAAGATGAATCTCGACCATTTAATTCTGGGTGATTTGTAGTCTCATTTTATTGTTAAAGCAGAGTACCATAAAGAATACGAATAATCTATACGACATTGTACAGGACCTAGGCCTTCAGCTGTCCCGTAGCTCGAACGTTAATGCATTCAGCTCACACTCTGAGCTCCGGGGTAGATTCCCATTACGGTTGGAAACATTAGAAGGTGTTTCCTTAAGACACATGCTATCTATGTTCATCTATCAGTAAAATAGGTACCTGAGTGTTAGTCGTCTTATGCGGGTCGCATTCTGGGGAAAATATTGACCTAATTTGCGAGAAATGCTCTGCATATATAGTAACGTCATTGATATCACCTAGGTCTGTATACCTTGTACATGTACTTGTAGAAATAAAGATTATTATTATTATTATTATTATTATTATTATTATTATTATTATTATTATTATTATTATTATTATAGGATCGTGTGAGCCCTGGCATTGGCCTGATTTACTTCATTGTACATTATCAAATTTCCTGATATCCTTGAGTCAAAAGAAATTCCCAGATATTTCCTAGAAGGTACTGAAGTGGTAAGTTCCCTATTTCGCTGGACATTAAAAGCATTTACCCATTTTCGTTTACTTTTCTTGCCAAAGAGTACAGCTTCTGTTTTCCCGAGGTGTTATGTCTAGTTTGTTGTCTACTAACCATTTGCTGCAGGACTCTTCTTCTAGTGATACTTCGTTAGCTATATGCCATGAGTCTTTACTGGATACTAGTGGAGCACTATCGTCTACATACAACTGAAGCCTACACTTGGCACTGATTCGCATGTCATTCACATAACATGAAAATAATGAGCAACCAAGAATACTACCTTGGGGAGCCCCACATCATATCGTCAGGGGTTCTGAGTCTGTAATTTTTTATCTTGACAATTTGTTCCCGGTTCCAGAGGTGAGATTTAAAGCTGTGTACTGAGCGTGTACCTATAGTTTGCAGTTTCTTGCATAATATATTAAGGTAAACTGTATCAAATGACTTTTGGAAGTCTAGGGTCATCATGCCTATGAGACTCCATAGCTATATTTAAGTTCTCAGGTATCTCATTGGATTAATTAGGTAAGTATTGGTCGAGTAATATCTCCTGAAACCTAACTGGTAACTGTGGAGTATGTTTTTGTCAACGTTTCAGCTTGCTCCTTTGTGGTATTACATCAGGTGATTTTAAGAGTAACCCCATTGTTATTTACCATTTCAAGACTCCTCGTGTTATTAAAGATGTAGAGAAAACAACCTTAATAGTAATCCGGAGGTTAAACCAGTCAGCATGGATTACCGAGGAATTATTTATTGATTAGTTAAAGCGTCAATTTATTTGTGAAGTCATGATTCACCTGCGAAGCAGGAACCTTTCATTCAAGGTTCTCTGCACTTTGATAATTCTCATATTCATCCAAAATCTTTGTTCGATGTGTACCTAAATGTAAAGGTTGTATTTCTACCTCAAATTACAGCATCTTTAATTCAACCAATGGACCGTGGAGTTATTAGGTTATTCAGTGTAACCACACATAAAACTGATGGAGAAACTTGTTGCATCAATGGACACTGATTTCGACCTTGCAGTATTAAACATTTGGTATAAATTAACATTAAAGATACCTTTAGCTATCTTAGAAGTACATGAATTGAAGTGTCCTAATCAACACTAGGTACAGCCTGGGAAAAGTTGAGGCTTAGAGTGTTGAATACTTGCACAGGTTTACCCTCACTTGAGAGTCAGATGCAGGAAATAGTTCAGCTGGCAAGGAGATTACCAGGTGATGGCTTTGAAGATATACAGCAAGATGATCACAAAGATATACAGCAAGATTATGTGAAAATGCTCTTAGAAGATGATCACAAAGATATGAAGCAAGATTATGTGAAGATGCTCTTAGAAGATGATCACAAAGATATGAAGCAAGATTATGTGAAGATGCTCTTAGAAGATGATCACAAAGATATACGTCCAGAGGAAACCATGACAAAGCTCAATGAGCAGATAAAATAGAGGTAGATAACAGAGGAAGATGGGAAGAAGAGCCTCAAAAAAAAAAAAAAAACAGTTAACACTACAACAGTTATATGAGTGCCTCCATGTTACTGGTAAACTTGCAGATTGTTTCACTGAAGAGAACCCTGACAAATCTAGAAGTACTGCTCAGAGAAAGGACCTGGAGCAGCTTGTTATGCCTTATTGTCAGCTGTATAAACTAAGGCCGGTAAGAGACCACAAACTCATTTCAGAATTCCTCACTTTTCCATTAAAACCACTGAAGTGGAGGAGCCTGAACTATCAACCTCACCTGACAATCCACAACCATCCACCTCAGCTGACAATATACTACTATCAACCTCACCTGACAATATACTACCATCCACCTCAGATGACAATATACTACCATCCACCTCAGATGACAATATACTACCATCCACCTCAGATGACAATATACTACCATCCACCTCAGATGACAATATACTACCATCCACCTCAGATGACAATATACTACCATCCACCTCAGATGACAATATACTACCATCCACCTCAGCTGACAATATACTACCATCCACCTCAGATGACAATATACTACCATCCACCTCAGATGACAATATACTACCATCCACCTCAGATGACAATATACTACCATCCACCTCAGATGACAATATACTACCATCCACCTCAGATGACAATATACTACCATCCACCTCAGATGACAATATACTACCATCCACCTCAGCTGACAATATACTACCATCCACCTCAGATGACAATATACTACCATCCACCTCTGCTGACAATATACTACCATCCACCTCAGCTGACAATATACTACCATCCACCTCTGCTGACAATATACTACCATCCACCTCAGCTGACAATATACTACCATCCACCTCAGATGACAATATACTACCATCCACCTCAGATGACAATATACTACCATCCACCTCTGCTGACAATATACTACCATCCACCTCAGCTGACAATATACTACCATCCACCTCAGATGACAATATACTACCATCCACCTCAGATGACAATATACTACCATCCACCTCAGATGACAATATACTACCATCCACCTCAGCTGACAATATACTACCATCCACCTCATCTGACAATATACTACCATCCACCTCAGATCGGTAAGGCCTCAGTATCCCTCTCCATTCTCTTCAAATTCATTACTATGCACCAGCAAGCACAATGAAAGGTAACAAATATCATATCTGTAACATGTACAGCCTTAACCAATACATTAAGCATGATACATCTCGTCAAACACCTACAATTAAATTATCATTTTTATTTGTTTACAATTTGGAGAACAAAAAAATGTTTACAAAATTTTGGAGAGAATGGAATATAACCCTATTTTTCGAATATGTTCTACAGTTTATTTTGGACTATTTTATGTTTAAACGCCTTTTGAAAGGACGTAACTACCTTCGTAATCGACGGTCAACTATATATATATATATATATATATATATATATATATATATATATATATATATATATATATATATATATATATATATATATATATATATATATAGTATATATATATATATATATAATATATATATATATATATATATATATATATATATATATATATATATATATATATATATAAATATATATATAGTATATAATATAGTATATAATATATATATGTATATATATATAATATATATAGTAATATATATATAGTAATATATAGTCCCACTGAAAACGAGAAAATTTGCGCACAGGTTAGCAAAAAAATTGAAGAAGGTAACAAAGTGGGAGCAATAAGAATAATTACAAGTGACGACACTGTAGCCCCCAAAGATGAGACCACAGCGCAAGCACTAAGAGACAAGCATCCAACCAGGGACACCATAGCCATCAACAACAACCCTGAGGAAGACCCCATCACTGAACAATTAATTTTGCCTGAATCGGAAGTCTATAAGGCGATTGTGTCATTTCCTGCAGGATCTGCAGGAGGTTACACGGGAATTGGACCTCAGCACCTCAAGGAGATGGTAAATCCAGTACTCGGTGCATCTGCATCACTTCTTCTCACCGAGTTAACAACTTTCGTCAACAACTGCCTGGCTGGGCGAATCCCAGAAGAAATTAAACCTTTCTTTTTTTGGAGCCTCACTGTGTGCCTTGAAGAAGAAGGATGGGGGAATCAGACCCATTGCGGTTGGAAACACTCTTCGCCGTCTCGTTGCCAAAGCAGCAGTAAGAAACATTCGCCTAGAAGCTGCCAGTTTACTCCATCCACACCAACTGGGCTTTGGGGTCCCTCTAGGCAGTGAAGCTGCAGCTCATGCGGCAAGGGCCTACATCAGAGACCTACCAGAAGACAAGGCCATAGTCAAACTTGATTTTAGAAATGCCTTTAATATGGTAAAGAGAGATGCTGTCTTGCCAGCTGTTCGGGATCGCTTCCCCAGTCTTTTTCCGTTCATTTCAGCCGGCTACAGAAAACCCTCAATTCTTTTGTTTGGAGAACATGAAATTCTCTCATCAGAAGGTGTTCAGCAGGGTGACCCAGTCGCTCCACTTCTCTTCTGCTTGGCAGTAAGAGAACTAACTTCCAGCCTACGCAGCGAGCTCAACATCTGGTACCTGGATGATGGCACTCTGGCAGGTACTGAAGAGTCCCTGGTAGAGGATCTACAACTGGTGAAAACACAGGGAGAAGACATGGGACTCATCCTCAATCCCTCCAAGTGTGAAATCATCATGGCGAACCAGGAAATAATCAATGCTGTGCGAAGAATTCTTCCAGAAGTCTCTACTACCACTCCGTCCAACAGTACCCTCTTGGGAGCACCGCTGAGTCACCAGGCCATCGACACAGTCCTCAAGGACAAATTGAATGACCTGATGAGAATGGAGGAGAGAATAAGCAATCTTGATGCCCATGATGCTCTGTATATCCTCACAAGGTGCCTTACTATTCCAAGACTCACTTACTTCCTCAGGTGTGCACCCTCTTTTGACAACCCAACACTTGACGAATATGACGCACACCTGAGGTCACCCCTTAAGAAGGCACTGAACCTGTCACTAGAGGATCAGCAATGGGATCAGGCAACCCTCCCAGTACGACTGGGAGGTATAGGGGTGCGCAAAGCAACACATGTTGCTTTACCTGCTTTTCTGTCTTCGTGTTTGGCTTCCAGTGCATTAGTCAAGAAGATTGTTCCCGAACGCTTGAGAGACATGGTAGGAGCTCAAGACCCCAGGTTTACTGAAGCAGCGATTTGGTGGGACACCCTTACAGATTCCTCCATTAGACCAGTTCCTCCCAAAGAACACAAACAGTCCCACTGGGACAAACCGATCATGGAAAAAATCGCCAACACAATGCTCTCCAACGCCTCAGGAAAGGACAAAGCTCGTCTCCTGGCAGTGAAGGCACCACACTCAGGAGATTTCCTGTTTGCTCGACTAGACCCACAGGCCATTCGGATTGGTGCTGCTCTTCGCCTAGCCGCCCCCATTTAAATGGATGAATAATAGGCTGAAATATCTACTAGGGCATAAGAAAGGAATTTATAGGCGTATCAAAAGAGGCGAGGGTCATCTTATGAATCAGTATATTGACATTAAGAGGGACATTAAAAAGGGGATAAGAAAAGCTAAAAGGGACTATGAAATTAAAGTTGCTAGGGATTCTAAAACTAACCCAAAAAGTTTTTTCCAGGTCTATAGAACAAAAGTCAGAGATAAGATAGGTCCCCTTAAAAATAACTATGGGCATCTTACTGACAAAGAGAATGAAATGTGCTCGATTTTAAATAATTATTTTCTCTCGGTTTTTACACAGGAAGACACTAATAATATTCCGGTAATTAATTTTTATAGTGGATCAGAAGAAGATAAATTATGTAACATCACAGTCACTAGTGAAATGGTTGTGAAGCAGATAGACCGACTGAAGCAAAATAAGTCACCGGTCCTGATGAGGTTTTTTCAAGGGTTCTTAAGGAATGCAAAATGGAAGTCTGTGAACCATTAACTAATATTTTTAATTTATCTCTTTAAACAGGTGTAGTGTCTGATATGTGGAAGATGGCTAATGTAATTCCTATTTTTAAAACAGGGGACAAGTCGTTACCGTCAAATTACCGCCCAATAAAGCCTGACCTCAATTGTAGGCAAATTACTAGAGTCAATTATAGCTGAGATTACAAGAAGCCATCTCGATAAGCATAGCTTGATTAATGACACTCAGCATGGATTCACAAGAGGCCGGTCTTGTCTAACAAATTTATTAACTTTCTTCAGTAAAGCTTTTGAGGCTGTTGACCACGATAAAGAATTTGATATTATTTACTTAGATTTTAGTAAGGCATTTGATAGAGTTCCGCACCAAAGACTGTTGAAGAAAGTAGCAGCTCATGGCATTGGGGGAATGGTGCTCTCGTGGATCAAATCATGGCTCACAGACAGGAAGCAGAGAGTGTCCATAAATGGGGTTAAATCCGAGTGGGGATCAGTAACAAGTGGCGTTCCACAGGGATCAGTCTTGGGCCCGTTGTTGTTTATAATATATATCAATGATCTTGATGAAGGAATTACTAGTGATATGAGCAAATTCGCCGATGACACGAAGATAGGTAGGATAATTGATTCAAACGTAGATGTTAGGGAACTTCAGGAGGATTTAGACAAACTCTACTCTTGGTCAGAAAAGTGGCAGATGCAATTCAATGTAGATAAATGCAAGGTTCTGAAGCTCGGGAGTGTCCATAACCCTAGCACTATATAAGTTAAATAATGTAGAACTTAACCATACAGATTGCGAAAAGGACTTGGGGGTTATGGTAAGCAGCAGCCTTAAACCAAGACAGCAATGCCTAAGCGTACGTAATAAGGCAAATAGATTACTGGGATTTATAATCAAGAAGTGTAAGCAACAGAAGTCCAGAGGTCATACTGCAGCTTTATACATCATTAGTAAGGCCTCACCTAGATTATGCAGCTCAATTCTGGTCTCCATATTACAGAATGGACATAAATTCGTTAGAAAACATTCAGCGTAGGATGACTAAATTAATACATAGCATTAGAAATCTTCCTTATGAAGAAAGATTGAAGACTCTTAAGTTACATTCACTTGTTAGACGAAGAATGAGGGGAGACCTGATCGAAGTGTAAAAGTGGAAGATAGGTATTAATAAAGGGGATATTAACAAGGTCTTGAGGATATCTCTCCAAGAGAGAACCCGCAGTAATGGATTTAAATTAGATAAGTTTAGATTTAGAAAGGACATAGGAAAGTATTGGTTTGGAAATAGGGTAGTTGATGAGTGGAACAGTCTACCTAGTTGGGTTATTGAGGCTAGGACTTTGGGTAGTTTTAAATTTAGATTGGATAAGTACATGAGTGGGAGGGGTTGGATTTGAGTGGGACTTTCACATCATAGCTTATATCTTGGGTAGCATTGAAAATTAGGTTGGGCAAATGTTTTGTTAGTGGGATGAATTGTAAAGGACCTGCCTAGTATGGGCCAACAGGCCTCCTGCAGTGTTCCTCCTTTCTTATGTTCTTCTTATGTTCTTATGTTCATCCTCACCGAACATAGGTGTATTTGCGGCTGGGCGACAGCTGATTAATTCGGACTTCATGGTCTCGTGTGTCACACAGCAGAAGGGAAGTATGCCAGGCATGAGGAGGTCAATGACATCATAAAGAGAAGCCTTGCCTCAGCTCGTTGCCCAGCTCAACGGGAACCCCAAGTGCAGAGGTCTGACGGAAGTCTAAAGCGTCCTGATGGAGCCACTATGCTACCTTGGAAGGATGGAAAGCAGATTGCCTGGGACTACACATGTGCCGCCACATTGGCAGACACCTACTTGCCATACTCCGTAGTGGAAGGGGGTGGAGCTGCCAGCCACAGGGAGACTCAGAAGATCCGCAAATATGAAGATCTTCCCCCTTGCTATAACTTCATTCCAATAGGGTCGGAGACCCTTGGAGCATGGGGCAAGTGTGCTCTAAAGTTCCTCAAAAAGCTAGGTGAAAAGCTCATCATAGAAACCAAGGACCACAGGGCGACCAGCTTCCTCTTTCAGAGACTCAGTGTTGCAATCCAGAGAGGAAATGCCTGCAGCATTCTGGGCACGCGGCCCACCGCCGGGGAGCTGGACGAAGTATTCGAGATGTAGCTCTGAGTTACCTATGTTGTTTTACTTTGTATCGTATTTTTGTGAATGTTTTGTCAATGTATTTTGTCTTTTAATAATATATATATATATATATATATATATATATATATATTATATATATATTTATATATATATATATATATATATATATTATATATATATATATATTTATATATATATATATAATATAGGGGATGGTAGGAGAAAATTCTCAAACAGCTTCAGGGAGAATCTTGAGTTTTCCCTGAAGCAAGTTATTCTTTTCTCTGAGGATGAGGGTCCCTATAACAGTTTTAGAGGTGGTACTCCCTATATTTATATATAATATATATATATTATATATATATATATTATATATTATATATATATATATATATATATATATATATATATATATATATATATTATAACTGTGATAATTAACTAACAATGTTAATCATATTTTTCTTTAAGATATTGTGTCACATTGTAATATATAGGTGCTACTATACTGAATGTTATTTTACTTTACCAGTAGAAGAATCATTCGAAAGTATCCATTTTAAGCTTCAGTAGCTGAGTGAAGAAAAATGACACTAGATCGACAATTGGAAAATATAAACATAATTTGCAGAGAGTATTCAGATACATTCGTAACGTTTTGCCTGTGGAACAAGAGAAACATGTCATGTAAACGGACATAAGTGTACCTGATGTGACATTATTTTGTAGCAATGTTCCGCTTTCAAGGATTTTTTTTCGAGCCATTACCAAGAATACAAGGAATAATTAAGTTTATTCCGGAATACACAAATACAGTTACATTTATTATCATACATAGCAGCATATGTGTAGAGAACCTGGGATAACCCAAAAAAGTCAGAATGACTTATTTCCATAGAGGGTATATGTAGATATCATGTGAGCCGAGAGAGCATCAGCTCTACAGTCGGCTCAATGGCCTGTGTTGTAGGTAGTAGTAGTAGTAGTAGTAGTAGTAGTAGTAGTAGTAGTAGTAGTAGTAGTAGTAGTAGTAGTAGTAGTAGGAATAGTATTAGTAGTAATAGCAGCAGTAGTAGTAATAGTAATAAAAGCAAATTTCTGCAAACAAAAATGCCTTGAGTCTTCTTGTATCGTCTTTTCGGACAAAAGAACCCTCTGTGGCAATGACATTTTCCACTACTGATGGAATTACTTGGAAATTGTTTCTTGACAGAAAACAAGACATATCTGGCTCCATTTATTCCCCTTTAAACACCCCCCTCCCCACAATATTGACAAATCATCGCCCCTCCTGTGGATGTGATAATCTGTGTTAAGTTAAAACTAATAATCATTCCACGTCATTGAACATGGTTAAAGATAGCATTCGACATCTGGCCCGTCCTGACTGAATACTGCTGTTGGACTAATCTGGATTCTAGAGGTTTACCTGTCTGACCAATGTATGAGAGTGGGCA
The DNA here is from genome assembly GCF_026875155.1 of Cherax quadricarinatus. Lineage (NCBI taxonomy): Eukaryota > Metazoa > Arthropoda > Malacostraca > Decapoda > Parastacidae > Cherax > Cherax quadricarinatus. The sequence continues at coordinate 55,661,259 of NC_069418.1, read as the reverse complement.
AAGAGTGCATGGGACCTTACAAACACTACCCACATTATTTGGTCGTATGTTTTTAATCACTCTCTGCTTCACTGTCCCATTGTTTTTGAAAGTAAGCTTTATATTGAACTTTTTTTAGTGCCTCACACAGGCAGACCAAATTATCATTGTATGTCAAAACCAGTACATTTTTCCTGGCAGGCGGTTAAAGGTTCAGTCCCCTAGAAGTCTTCCTAGCTGACAGTAGGACCTTCTCAACAAAATTTCTGGGGTATCTCAGTTTTGTGGCTATGTCAAATACTTCTTAATACACATTATCAAGGAACAGTAAAAATAAAAGATCAGCAGAAAGCATGTAAGCACGAGTTTACAACTTAAGGAAAACTAACATTATGATTATGTAGATAATTGATCAAAGATCTGTCAGATAGAGCTTATATTCTCCCCAAGCTTTATGATTGTAACTTGTCGAATATAAAATTCTTCCAAAACTTTATTAATTATAAATTAATCCAATTCGTATAATCCTAAAGCAATATTTATATTAATATGAAAAACTATTTTTTATGAAACTTGGTTCTATTATATTTCTCTCAACCATGGATTTGCTTAATACAACTTTCTCCCCATTTCAAAATTAATACGATGGTTAAAAAGTCTACACATGAATAAACAGAGCATTGACTCTTGTTCACTTCTAACGCTATATTTATGTTGTAGTAATCTTAGTTCAAGAATTTTCCCAGTTTGACAGTTTATACAGGGAATCTTCTAGGCACAGACGTCAGTGGTTTTTATTGTATCAAGGTTTTTATATACAAATTTGATATTAAAATTTTTAAGTACAGACGGTATATCATGAAAGCTTTCAGTGTGCGAGAGAACCAGCATATATTTAGTTGAATAAGGTTGTCTTTTTTTTAATTGAAAAAAAGTATTTATAGCAATTTTAAAAGATTTACTAATTAAAAGTTTTGGGTACTTTAGATCATTAGCTATTTCATAAATGTTCAAGATTTCTTCATCTAAAAATTCTGGGGTACAAATACTCAGAGCTCTCAAAAAAATTGGATAAAATTTAAAAAAAGTTAAACTCTCTCTGATTAAAATGGTTTGTAATAATTGAAACTCAGGTGTTTTTTTAAAAACAAAAACAGAAAATTTTATGGAATGAGCTAAACACTTAATTTAAAAAGGAAATGCTTTATTCTATATTTTTTGGATTGACATAAAACATCATGAACTTTTAAAAGGTAAAAATACACGGTTTTAGGTAAGACACATATGCAACATTAGGTATCTTTATTTCGAAAAAGTTTCGCCTACAAGTGGCTTCTTCAGTCGGGTACAGAAAAGTTGATAGAAGCAGAAGAACTTGAAACGATGTAAACAGTCCTCACCTTGAAGTTTTGAGGTGGCAGCCCCCCAGTCTGGAGAAGGTATTGTTCCTAGGCTGAACAAATGGGTAGAAGTGACGGTGGGCCTTTATACCCCCAGGAGGTGAGATGTAGGCCCAAAGTATTTTCCCCGTTTCTGTTTATCAAATTTTTTGTACTCGCTGAAGGGTACTGTGTAGACGAAACGTTCGAAATAAAGTAATAATGTTGCTATGTGTTTATAAAACTTTATCGATTTTTTAGTACCCCTTAGCACTATTGATAAGGATCTTTTTTAGCATTAGTAACGTAAATTCCATGTACAATTATTAAGAACCCTTTGAGGAGGGGTTTTTTGGCCCTCCAAACCCTGAGTGTTTTAAATTTGCCTTAATACCCCTTTGGGGGGCGGCAGGTTTCAGGATTGTTTCAGGGGGGCCAAATTTCCAAAAAATTTTTTTTTTTTTTCATGAAAGTAGAGAATCCTTTCCAGTCATAATGGCCCAAAAGCAGAATTTGATGGCGTGTTTACGCCGGCGATTTTGCCCCCTTTGGCCCCGTTTTTTGGCCAAATTCCCAAATTTCTAGTCGGGCAAAAATCATACTTTTCGCAATCTTTTTTTCTTCGAATGGTACAAGAAAAAACCCTTTCCCATTTCCTTCTTTTTTGTGGTCTGTTTTTTTAATTTTTCCCAATTTCACCAAAATTTTTAAAAAATTTTTAAAAATTCCCAAAGAGCCCGAAAAAACAGAAAAAAAAATTCCCGGGCCCCTTAAAATTTTTGTTCATTTGTATTTCCCAAGCCCCCTTTTTTTTTCTTTTTTTCCCCTTTTAATTTTTATTCTCCAAAAAAAGAGAAAATTTTTCTGTATGCAGAACTGATTAGTGTAGAAAATTATAATAATTCAGCAAATTTGAAAGAATATTAGATCACCCGTTGACGTGTATTGGCGCTTGGGCCCATTTGTTTTTTTTTGTCTTTGGGAAAAATCGAACATTTCTGCTAATTTGAGCTCAATTTCAAGGTCCTTTCATTGTAAAATCAGTCAAAATCATCTCAATTTCTTTTAATTTGTTTCCGTTCTACAAAATGAGACGGGAAAAACTAAAATACAACAAAAATTTACCATCAAAAATCAGTGCAAAGTCGCTGTTTTAACCCAAAACGTGTCAAGTTTTTTTCTCTTACGCAATGTGTGTGAGGAGTTTTTTTTTATACTGCACACTTTACCACATAGGCCCTTCTTTTATGTGACCTCCAGCTTTTTCCACTAGATTTGCGGGGCAGAATTTTGCGTGTAGACGTCAAAAAACCCCCGCGGTAAGCCGTTTCTAGTACGGCCAAAACCCCGAAAGGTTTAACACAAAATTTGATCTAAATCAGAAAGTTTGATAAGCTTTTTTGTTTTACTAAATTGTAATAAGACTGTACATAATAGCAAAATTAACAAAGTCCCCAGATAGGAAACTTAGTAAATATTAAAGGGTTTTTGAAAAAAAAGAAGTAACATCAAAGTATAAAACTGTGTTTTTTAAATCAATCATCATGCTTAATTTTTCCACTAAATCAAAACTATTTTTAACTTAGAGTTAGAAAATTTTTTAACAAATGGGGTTTTTGGGATATGGGGGACCTTCGTTGAACCCCAAGCGAACAATTATAACTGATTAAGTTTTGCTTATGTTTTAAATTTAGAGACTACTATGTTGTCTTTTACGGGTGAATACATTTCTGACTGTAATACCCTTTTGCCTATCTATTTATTGGTAAATTATAAACTTTTTAAATCCTGATTAAAATTTTTCAGGTTATATTAATCAAATTTTGTTAATAAAAATTTGTTTAAAATATTATGTATTTATATGTATGGAACCTCAGGAAAAAAAAAAGTAAAAAATTTTTTTTTATATATTTTTTTTCTTTAATTTTATATTGTGTTTTTACTTTTTACTGAAATGAAAATATCACGCTCTTATACTATCTGACTTTTTTAAATTTTTTATATGTAGATAGGGGGGCAACACTACACCTTCATTGTGCCACTGTGGAGAGTTTTTATGCTGCAGGCACCTTCAGGTACCTGCCCCCTTGTTATGTT
>NC_069418.1:55630124-55657304 GCF_026875155.1 Cherax quadricarinatus | reverse complement strand
GACGACCCCTAAAAACTTTAAGGGTGTGGCGTTTACATCGTCTTCAAGTATCTTCTGCTTCTATAAACCCCCGACTTGACTGAAGAACCTACGGTAGGCGAAACTTTTCAAAATAAAGATACCAAAACGTTGCAAGTTTTTACCTAACAACCTGTCGGTATTTTTACCATTTTAATGTTAACGTCAGACACTGCAAACAAGGTATCTTGGTACAGACCTGCAATCAACTTCGCAACTTCCACTGGAGGGGGCTGGATTTGGGGGGCCTCTCAACATCGATTCTTACCTCTCCTCGTCTCCCTCTGGCGCTAAAAACTCCATCCTGTCACTCTTCTCCATATTGTTTCATACTAGGGAACAATGTCTTCTCCAACTGAGGACTGACCACCTCAAAACTTTAAGGGTGATGGACGGGATTACACGTCTTCAAGTATCTCTGCTTCTATAAACCTTTCCTGTACTTGACTGAAGAAGCCTACTGTGTAGGCGAAACGTTTCACAATAAAGATACCTAACTGTTGCAAATATATAAATATATATATATATATTATTAAATATATATATATATATATATATATATATATATATATATATAAATATATATGTATATGTAATATATATATAATATATATAATATTATATAAAATATATATATAATATATATATATTTTATATAATATAAAATATATATATATATAAATAATATAATATAAAAATAGGTTTTGTGTGCGAGGGCTTGGACTTCCAGCAGGCATGCGTGAGCTTGTTGATAGGAGTAATGGAGACAAAGGGTTTTAATACTTGACGTGCTGTTGGAGTGTGAGCAAAGTAACATTTATGAAGGGGTTCAGGGAAACCGCAGGCCGGACTTGAGTCCTGGAGATGGGAAGAACATGCCTGCACTCTGAAGGAGGGTGTTAATGTTGCAGTTTAAAAACTGTAGTGTAAAGCACCCTTCTGGCAAGACAGTGATGGAGTGAATGATGGTGAAAGTTTTTCTTTTTCGGCCACCCTGCCTTGGTGGGAATCGGGCCCGTGTGATAAAAAAAAATAATATATATATATATATATATATATAAAATATATATATATATATAATAAATATAAAATATATATAATATAAATATATATATATATATATATATAATATATATATATATATAATATATATATATATATATAAATAAATATATATATATATATGTATATATATCGTACCAAATAGGCAAAATTGGTCAATTAACAAGAAACCAGTTAAAATTAAGTCTTTTCTAAAAAAAAATTCTTTTACGTTGAAAGACATATATTTTTTAATTTATGATTAAGTAAAAATTAATAATTTTGTACCAAAAGAACTTTAGAAAACTTACCTATCCTTATTATAAAAAAACGCAATTTAATTTCGCCTAACCAACAAAATATATTTTTGGTAACTTTACAATAATTTAATAATAAACAAATACAATGAAATTCTTTTTTTTTGTTAGGTTCAGAAAGATTTTTGCAAAATTTGTGCATGTAAAAAATTTTCGCTAGCCTTAAATTTTGGCAAGAAGAAAGTGAAGCTTGAGATTTTGGCTTAAAAAGCAACGCTTTCTTGCAATTAGGCAAGCGATAAATTTGTGAAAACAATAATTTCCCAAAAATCATTCTGAGGGCTAACGAAAAAAATATATATATTTCATTTTTGTTTGTGTTTCATTGTGTCCCTGCTCACACTCTATAGAATGGTGAAGGCACGTGACAGGGGCTTCTTGCAGTTCTTGATGAACACGGAGCTCCATGATTCTGGGCCTGGGGCAGAGTGCGTTGGAAGGTCATTTATTGCCTTTTCAAAGTCTTGTGGTGTTTGGCTGCATCTTTGTACGCCCCATCTCGCCTAACGGGGGCCCAATACGGGATGCTTTTTCCTTAATTTTCCATAAGAATGAATATTTTTTCCCTTTTTTCTAAAATTTCCTTTATGCTTTGACTTCCTGCATTTTCTTGTCTCCTGAAAAATTTCATAAGTTTAAAAGCCGTTTTTTGTTGTCTTTTGAACATTGCCCCCCAAATTATATTTTCAGATATCCCGGGGCCACTTCAGCAGCGTGACTCGTCCCCTTTTGCCTGTAGGGGAGCGTCTTTTTTTTTCCCTCGTTTACATCGTCTTTTTTCTTTTTTTTAAAGGGAAAGGGGCCTTTGAGCATTTTCAAAAGAACCACAGAGTTTTTTTTTTCTGGGAAAAGGGTTCGGATCCGTTTTTTTACGATATTTTCCCCAGCTTGTTTCATTTAGGACTAATTATCATAATGTTTTAGGGGATAGGTTGATGATAAAAATTAAACAGCTTTAAAATTGGGAAAATAAATATGAATAGGAAATTTCACTGGGGGAAATTTCCTCAATTTTTTTGGAAAGGGTTTTCTGCGCCCTAAAGTTGCAAATGAGTGTTTTTCCCCTCTGTTTCTTTTAGTTAGAAGGTTTTTAAAATAAAGGTATGAAATTTTTTTAAACGTCCCCTTTACCTTTTTCCCAGTGTTAGAAGTTTAGGGCGGCTTTTAACGTCTTCTAGTAATTTTCCATGACTATGAGACGTACACCATCCGACCCATAGGGGGTGGGGTGTGGGGGGGAAGGGCCCCGGTGGGGGTTGGGCATCCGCTGGCTGGTGCCTACACCCTACCACGTTTTTAAACATTTGGCTTGGCCTCACCACATCCCCAAAGAAACCAGGGGGTTCACCCCTGGTCTTCACTTTGGGTTGTTGCTGACCCTTAGTATAAACTTTTTCCTGCCTCCTAAAAATTTTGACCCCACGAGTTCCATCTTTTTTGCTTACTGTCTGCCCACCCTTTTTTTTTTTTTCCAGCTGGTCCTCAAGGAGGAAATTCCCCTCATTACTGAGACCCCCTTTTTTTTGAAATTAACATCTCCCACCCTTTTCTTGTGTTTTTCATTTTCCCTGTTAACTCTACTATTTTATTCGAACTCGGGACCACCCCTTTCCCCTGGGCCTAGAGTTTTTTCAATTGTAATATCTCCGTTTTCTAAACCGTTCATTCCTTTTCTCGTCTCAAATTTTCTGGAATCCTCCATGTTTAAATTTCTTTGGCCATTTCCCTAAACAGTTATTCATTATATCTCTGTGTTTTTTGTATCTTTTTCTTCACCTTCTTTTCCAAAACTGAAATTCTGGGGGGGGGGGGGAGGATCGTTGCGGCTGTTTTGGGTCCTTTTTGCCCCTAAATTTTTCCCTACCACAAAATACGGGGGTTTACTTGAAACGCCCTGGCAAAATATTTGGTGATTTTCCTTTGCTTCTCTCGGGAGGGGGAAAGTCTCGTATTTGCTTCTGAGGGGCCCCAAAAATTTTTTTTCTGTCCACTTATTTGTTTGCTCAAAAATTATGAACCCCCAAAAATTTTACTTCATTTCCCCATTTTTAATTAGGGTTTTCCCCTTTTTTTGCAGATTTTTCAAAACTTCCCAATTTTTGGGTGACAAAAACCCTACCTATCAGCATACACAGATGCCGGATAATGACGCCTATGAAAATTACTGCTTCCTTTAATTTTTTTCTTTTTTTTTTTTAATTTTCATTCTTTTCTTTCCCCGGGAAAATTTCCCTTTAAGGGGCTAAACCTCCAACAAACCTGTCTTTGTATTAATTTTCTCGAATTTGGGATTCGCCACTTATCCTGTTTTTTTTTTTTGCAAATTTTTAAAAATTCAGTAATGGGGAAACCCAAAACCCCCTAACTTTTTCCTTCACGGGCCCCTTAATCAAAGTAAAAAAAGAAAATTTTTTTTAACACACCCGGACCCCAGAAGACTTCCCCGGGTGCATAGCCTGAGCTAGACGGGGTATTCATCCCCTTTTTTTGCATAAAGCCGTGAAAAATTTAAAAACACAAACCGTGCCACACTAAAGTAAACTTTTTATCTTTTTAATTAAAATTGAGGGCACGTGTTTTAAAGCAAATATCCTAAATTTTGATTGCAACTGTTTAATAAACAATAAACAAAAATCCAAATGTTTTCCCAAATAAACTCTTTGAGGCTAGTTCATATTCACATTGGGAATTAACATCACTTGAGTTCCCCAAACCCAAACAAAAAAAATAGAGAGTGCATAACAAATTACCCCCAAACAGCTGCAAAATAAAATCTATTGTAAGTTTTCTTTCCAATATAGAGTCTTCTTTTTTTTAAAATTTTAAAACAAAACAGTTTATTTCATTTTTCTTATTTTCCCTTTAGCCCAAAAAAAGAAATGATTGCAGACAGCTTTTGCTTCAGCGGGCCTTTTTTCTCTCCTTTCCATCATAGCTTTCGCATACCACCAAAAATTTAAAAAGGGAAAATGAATTTGTAGCTTGGTTTTTTCTTTTTTTCACATGACTTTTTCCCAATAAAAACTAAACTTACAAGAAAATTTTTAAATATTTTAAACTAGAAGGAAATTCTCCCAAATTGTATTTTTTTTAAATAATACAAAACCCCCAAAACCCCCAATTATTTTTTTTAAAAATGTGGGGAAAAAATATAAATAATATTTATATAATATATTATATAAAAATTTAAAAATATAAATATATAAAATATATATAATATATATAAATTTTTTTTTATATATATATAATAATAAATATATATGTATAGCAAAAAAACCATTCGAAAGAATGGGAAAATTCCAAGCGCTTTCGTGACTACTCAAAATTATCAAGGCCTATAAAAGAAAAAGCATCCAAAAAGGGTTATAAAAGGGGGTTTTTTCCCAAACACCTCACTATCAACCCAAAAGGGTTAAGCACCGACGAGCCCCGGGCCCCAAACGGGAAACAGGCCCTTTTTGCACAACCCCCCAAAAACCAAACTTTTCCCCCAAGAAAATTTAAAAAATTTTTTTCCCGTGTATTTTTAAAAATTCTTCCCAAATTTTTTTAATTATAAATGTATCTAATTTATTAAACCAAAGGAAAATATTATTATTGTCAAAACTGCTTTTTATAAAACAAGATTCAATTATATTCCTGTCGACCATGGACTTGCTGAACTACTTTTCTAAACTTTTTGAAAATAAATTTTAAAGGGTTTTAAAATCTCTACATGAATAAATAGAACTTTGGGAATTTGCCCCATTCAATGCTATATTTATTTTTTTTAATTTTTATTTTCGAGTTTTTTAACCATTTTGACCGTAAAAAAATTTTTATCGAAAATTTTTACAAGGAATCTTATAGACACATCCATCACTTTTTTGGGGGGAATTCTTTATCAAAATTTTTTTTTTACGTATAAAAAATTTTTGAAAAAAACTTTAATATTAAAAGTTTTAAAGAAAAAGGCAATAAAACCAAGTTTTAAAGGGTAAGGGAGAACCAAAAAATTTTTAGTTAATAACGGGTTTTCCCTTTTTGGTTTGGGTAAAAAGTATTTCTAGCAATTTTAAAAGAGTTAATTATTTCTTTTCTTTTTATTTTAAATCTTTTACCAAATTTCATAAATTTTGGATTTTTCCCCTTTCTATAAAACTCGGACAAAAAATTTCGTAAGCTCTCAAAATCATTGAGAGAAAACAACATTTTGACCTATCTTGATGCGAAAAAAAATAGAGGACATAGGAACAGTTTTTTGGTGGGTTTTTTCGGAAAATTTTTTAAATTGAATCCATTTTTCCCCCCAAATAATTAAAACATCAAAAAAGTAATAGTTATTTTTTTAAAACTCAACAGTAAAGTTTTTGGAATGGGCAAGCTTTTTAATTTTTCCCAAGGAAAGGTGAAATATTTTCCCTTTTTGGGCAAAAAAGCCCAAAAAAATACCCATAAACATACTGAACCTTTTTAAGCCTTAAGGAGGATTTTTGGTTAAGCAACCTTGTTTTCAAAAAAACTCCATGTATGGGTTTAATTTTTAAAGGGGTTAAAAATAAATTTTAAAATTTTTAAAATTTACAAAAAACCCTCAAATAACTGTTCCTAGTCCACAAAAAAACTTCGCTTCAAGATAGAGCCCAAACTGTCTTTTTTTCTCATCAATTTTTTTTTGAGATTTTACAAAATTTGTAGTCCAATTTCATAGATGGAAATATCCAAAATTTATGAAATGGGGTTAATGATTTAAAAATCCACAAAAAAGAATTGAAAAATTTTTTTAAAGTTGCTAAAAATTATTTTTACAACCAAAAAAAAGAAGAGCATTGTTCCGTTGTCTGAAACAAGGAACAAGGGTTTCTTCCCAACTGGGGGCCCTGCCCCACCCCCAAATTTTAAGGGGTGATGGACTGATTAAAATCGTTTTAAAAGTATTTTCTGCTTCAAAAATTTTTCTGAACTCGACGAAAAGCCTACTGTGTAGGCAAACTTTTCGAATAAAAAATCCCCTAACTGTTGCATATGTGTCTTCCCTAACAATCTTTTCCGGATTTTATCCCTTTTTTTAATGTTCTTCATGTTCAGCAAAGTTTGGGGGTTAACAGGAAAGAGATTTTTTTGGGGAAAGGGAAGATCGTTGGGAAATGATGAGAAAAAGGGTAGCAAAGGAGAAAAAGTTACATTGGACTTTTTTACAAAGCACAAGGAGGAAGAAGAAAAAGGGAAGAAAAAGAGAGGTTAAAAAGATGTGAAAAAATTTTAAAAGGGGGAAAAAAATGTGAAGTGGGAAAAGAGGTTTTTAAAAAAAATTTTTTTGAAAAAAAAAAAAGTTTGCAGTGAGATAAATAAAATTGAGAAAGCCGGGGGGAATGAATTGATTTGAAAGTTTAAAAAAGGAAAGGAAGGTTTTTTGAAGGAGAGTTAGAGGTAACGGGAAGATGGGGGGGAAAATTGAAGGGAAATTTTTTAAACTTCAAGATGGCAAGCCGTTTATTTCTTGTATAGGACAAGGAAACAACATCTTGTAGGAGTGAGGAAAGCCCAAATTGGGAGTGAGGGGGAAGTTCCCGAGGCAGTGGGTAGAATGAAAAGGGGGGAAGGCAGCCGGGATTGAAGGGAAAAAAAAAAAGAAATGTTAAAAAACAGGGGGGGATATAGTTTTTTGGGGGTGGTTGGTGCAATTATTTTAAAAAATTAATGGAAAAAGGGTAAGGTACCTAGGGAAATTTGGGAAGGGGCATGCATAGTTTTCCTTTTTATAAAGGCAAAGGGGACAAAGAGTGCAAAAAAAAATTTGGGGAAAAAGTCTAATGAGCATTTTTGGTAAAAGTGTACGGTAGAGTTTTTTATTGAAAGAAAAAACAGGAAGACGAGAGTAGGATAGTATATTTAAAAAAGGATGCTTCAGAAACGTAGGGGTTTTTTTTTAGAAAAGTGTTTGCAGTGAAAAAAATATAGGGGAAAGTATTTTGATATGGGAAAAAAAGTTATTTTTTGGGATTTTTTTTTTAAAAAGGCCCAAGACAGGGTGGATAGAGGGAAAAATGTGGCAGATGATGCAAACGTATTGAATAGGAAAGGGAGGTTACTGAAAGCAGTGAAAGTTTTTTTCAGGATAGTGAGGGTCAGTTTTAAATATGAAGGAAAGAGGGAGGGTTTTTTTTCCCAGTAAAAGTAGGCCTTTAAAAAGGATTTGAGATGTCACCATGGTTTTTTCAAAATATTTAAATAATTGGGAAAATTTTAAAGAAGTGAATGCTTTGGGTGTTGGTAAGATGTGTGGTGGGGAAAGGGTTTGCACTGCGTACCATTTTTCCCAAAAATTTTGTAAAGTTTTGAGTCTCTTTCAGCCAAGATCATGTTTTTTTGTAAAATTTTGCCTGCTTTGCAAATTTCCCTTGCACACACACACACACATATTATATAATATATATAAATATATTTTAAATTATATATATTAAAAATTATATTTTAAAACTAATATATTATAAATATTTTAATATATATATATATAAAAATATATTTCTTGTATACTTATTTTTTCCTCTTTTTTTTTAAAAAAGTATTACCCATAACTAAAAAACCCCTTTTTATACAAAAATTCATTTAAAGGCTCCCAATTTTCATTTACAAACCCGGTACCCCAAACTTACCCCACCACACCCCCCTTTTAAAAGTTTTTTTCCTACTTTAGCATTCAGGGCCCCTTTCCCAATTAAAACCCCTCACTTTGGTTTTAAAGGCTCCTATAACATTCACTTAACTCTCCCAAAATCTCCCCCTTCCCTCCTCTACATTCCCCCCCCTTCTCCAGGGGCATACACGCTTATTAAAGACCCACTTTTTTGCATCCAACCTTTCTTTAATACACAAAATTCCCTTTAATTTACACATTTAATTCTCTTTTTTCTCCTTCCTAACTGATCCTTCCCCAAATTTTCTCTAACCCCCTTCCCTTTTCTCTAACCTCTCAGAACTCCAGATTTAAACCCCTTATTTCCCCCCCCCCCGAAACTCCCCTTCCCCCTTCACTTTTTTTTCCCCTTAAGGGGGCCCGGACCCAAATTCTTTTCAATTCTAACATCAGCAACATCTGTTTTTTTATTCCTTCGCACCCACATCCACGCACATTCAAAGCAACCCAGTTTTTTTAAAGTTTTTCTTTTTCTCTTTTTTTGTAAATGTCAAAAAGAAGAACCTATTGCTCCCCCGGGATTTTTTGTTGCCTCATTTCGACACGCCCTGGGTTAAGGGGGGAAAGATTCTTTCCCCCTTCCCCCTGGGCAATAGAAAAATAAAGAAGAACAAAAGTTATTTAGAAAAAGGAGAAAAACCTTGAAGTAGTTATATATAAAATCATGTGCGTGTCTGTGAAAATTGGGGACCCCAAAAATAAAAGGAGGGAGCAAGATATCCTTTTTTAACTAGCGTGTTTATGAGACCGAAAAAAGAAACCCGCAATCCTAAACCCTCAAGCAAAACCCGTTACGGTTTCGGTTTTTACATCAATTTTGGCAAACGGTAGTACTTCCCCGGTGGCTGTTGTCTACCCAAACCCACTACCTAACAAGATATGATGTAGGGCGAAATTTACAGTTAAATTTTTTTGGGTTTTGTATTTGGGAGATAAAAGACTTTTTGAGTAACTTTAGGATGTACTTTTTATAAGGGCCACAGATGTATCAGATCCTTTTCCCAGTTGTACTACACTGAGAAAAAAAAGGTGATGGGGTAAAAAGGAAAATATAAACATCAGCGAAAGAGAGGTGAAGGGTTTTTGAACCAAAAAGGAGGCCCTTTTGGGGAAGATATTTAAAAAGCTATTTGGGGAAAAAAATGGGCTAAGAAGGGATAGGCAATGGGGTTTTGAAAAGGAAAGGGGGATTTTAAAAAAGGGGTGGTTTAAAAGGGGGCATTTGGGGGAATATGGGAAAAAGAGTATTTAAAGGGGGAAAAAATTACATATGAAAGTTTTTTAAAAAAGTAGAAGTGATTTCAAGGAGGGAAGAGTATATGGAAAAAAGAGAGAGGTTTTAAAAGAGGGGAAGCAAAAGTAAAAAGAGAAACAAAAGAGAGAGTGGGGGAGATTTTTTCAAAAAAATTTTTTTAAAAAAAAAGAAAAAGTTTTGGAAATGAGATTAACAAGTTAAGGAAGCCTAGAGAACAAATTTGGGTTTTCCCTTTTAAAAAAGGGGAGGAGAGTTTTTTAAAAAGGGGAAATTAGAGGTTTTTGGGAAGAAGGAGGAATATTTTGAGGGAAATTTAAATTTTGATGAAAATAGGGAAACTGGATTTCGTGAAAAGGGCAAAGGGGGAATAACTTTTTTGTATTTGTGAGGAAAGCCATTTTTGAAATGTGGGGGGAAATTCGTGAGGCAGTAAGGGAAAATGAAAGGGGTAGGGGAGCCGGGGGTTGATGGGAAAAAAGATAGAAATGTTAAAAGCAGTGGGGATATAGTTTTTGGAGTGGTTCGAGCAATGATTTAATAAACCCAAAAGGAAGAGGGTAAAGGGACCTAGGGGTTGGAAGAGCAAGGGATAGTTTCCTTTTTTAAAGGGAAAAGGGGCAAAAGAGAGTGCAAAAATTTTTAAAAGGGGAAAAATCTGTTGAGTAAAACCTGGTAAAGGTATGGTCGAGTTTTTATTGAAAGAATTAAGAGTAAGACGGAGAATAGGATAGCAGATTTAACAAGGAGGCTTTAAAAGAAAGGTAGGGGGTGTGGGAAACCAGGTGGTTTTTCAGTGAAACATAATTTAAATGAACAGTATTTAGATAAGGCAAAAAAGGTTTTTTGGGCTTTATGGATTTGGAAAAAAGGGGTATGACAGGGTGGGTAGGGGGGCATTGTGGCAGTTTGGGAGGTGTAAAGGGGGTAAGAGGTAGGTTTTCTGAAAAACAGTGAAAAGTTTTTTTCGAGGATAGTGAGGATCGAGTTTGAGTATGTAGGGTAGAGGAAAATTTTTTTCCCCGTAAAAAATAGGGCCTTTGACAAAGGGTGTTGATTCACCGTGGTTGTTTTAAAATATTTATAGATTGGGGGTTTTAAGAGAAGTAAAAAAGGGTGGGCCTTTACAAGAGGCTTTGGGGTTAAAAATAAAGAAAACACACCTAAAATGGGAATTGTCACGTTTCTTTTTTGCTTTAAGGGGCACTGTTTCCTTGGGGGGATTCTAAGAGAAGTTTTCGAGGTTGGGGGATAATTTGGTAGGGTATGCAAAAGAAGAAAATTTAAAAATGAAAACAGGAAAGGAAAAGGTTATAGGAAAACAAAAAGGGGTTTGGGGAGAAAAATTGGATAAACAGATTGGAGGGAGAGAGTGTGGAGGAGGGGAATTTTATTCAGATATTTGGGGGTGGCCGTGTCCGCCGATGGGCCCATGAAAAATGAGGTGAATCATTTGAAAAAGATAGGGGGAAAAAGGGGAAATGGCCACTGAGGAGTCTGTGGGGACAAAGAATTTGTCCTTGGAAGGGAAGAAAGGGGAAAGAAGAAGTAAAATTTTTTTTCAACGCTCTTATATGGGGGTGAAGCATGGGTGATAATGGTTTCCAGAGAGGAGAAAACTGGAGGGGTTTTTGATGTCTGTCTTTGGTCAAATTTATTGTTTAAAATAAAGCAGAGAAATTTTTTAGTTTGGGAAATTAAAGGGGGAGGTGCGGGTTACCAAAACTGTTGTCCCGAAGGGGTTCCCGGAAAGGTTGTTTAGGTGGTTTGGGCATGTAAAAGAGAATGGGGGCCCAAACAAATGACCCTTTAAAAGTTATCAGTCTGTAGGGGAAAGGGAAGGGGCGGTAAAGGGGTTTGGGCCCAGGGAAAGGGTTTGGGGGGAGGGGGGTTTAAAGGGAAAATTTTGTGTGCCTGGGGGTTGGACCCTTTCCCGCAACCATGCTGAGCGGTTTGGGTAGAAGAAAAGGAGACAAATGGTTTTAATACTTGAGTGGGTGTTGGGTGTGAGCAAAGTAACCCTTTTTGAAGGGGGTTCAGGGAAACCGGGGGCCGGGGGGTTTATCCTGGAGATGGGAAAATACAGTGCCTCACTCGGGAAGGGGGGGTGTTAATGTTGCAGTTTTTAAAAACCCGTATGTAAAGCACCCTTTTGGCAAGAAAGTGATAGAGTGAATGAATTTGGGGAATCTTTCTTTTTCGGCCACCCTGCCTTGGTGGGAAACGGCCCGTGTGTTTAAAAATAATAATAAAAAAAAAATGTATGTATATATATAAAAATAAAAATATATATATATATATATATATATATATATAAATATATATATATATATATATACATATATATATATATATATATATATATATATAATTATATATATATATATATATATATATATATATATATATATATATATATATATATATATAAGGGAGAAGGCTTACAGCTTTTCATCTCATCCCCTGCATGCATCAGCCTTACTAGAGATTTGAACAATGCAAATAATTCGCGAGAGCATGCGAAATATACACAAACACTGATCTCTGGCTGAAGGAGACTCGAACCTACGAACCTTAGGACAAGAGTGCTTTACCAATCTACCCACACTGGACCAATACCTTGGCGTGTAGGATGCGCTGCCTTGGATCAAACGTGTAGCGCATGCTACACGCCAAGGTATTGGTCCAGTATGGGTAGATTGGTAAAGCACTGCGTACCTTGTCCTAAGGTTCGTAGGTTCGAGTCTCCTTCAGCCAGAGATCAGTGTTTGTGTATATATCGCATGCTCTCGCGAATTCCTTGCATTGTTCAAATCTCTAGTAAGGCTGATGCATGCAGGGGATGAGATGAAAAGCTGTGAGCCTTCTCCCTGAAAGCTGGCTGCCTTGGATCAAACGTGTAGCGCATGCTACACGCCAAGGTATTGGTCCAGTGTGGGTAGATTGGTAAAGGAGTGCGTACCTTGTCCTAAGGTTCGTAGGTTCGAGTCTCCTTCGGCCAGAGTCAGTGTTTATATATATATATATATATATATATATATATATATATATATATATATATATATATATATATATATATATATATATATATATATATATATATATTTCAACAAGTCGGCCGTCTCTCACCGAGGCAGGGTGACCCAAAAAAAAAGAAAATCCCTAAAAAGAAAATACTTTCATCGTCATTCAACACTTTCACCACACTCACACATTATCACTAGTTTTGCAGAGGTGCTCAGAATACAACAGTTTAGAAGCATATACGTATAAAGATACACAACATATCCCTCCAAACTGCCAATATCCCAAACCCCTCCTTTAAAGTGCAGGCATTGTACTTCCCATTTCCAGGGCTCAAGTCCGACTATATGAAAATAACTCGTTTCCCTGAATCCCTTCACTAAATATTACCCTGCTCACACTCCAACAGATCGTCAGGTCCCAAGTATCATTCGTCTCCATTCACTCCTATCTAACACGCTCACGCACGCTTCCTGGAAGTCCAAGCCCTCTCGCCCACAAAACCTCCTTTACGCCCTCTCTCCAACCCTTTCGAGGACGACCCCTACCCCTCCTTCCTTCCCCTATAGATTTATATGCTTTCCATGTCATTCTACTTTGATCCATTCTCTCTAAATGACCAAACCACCTCAACAACCCCTCTTCTGCCCTCTGACTAATGCTTTTCTTAACTCCACACCTCCTAATTTCCACTCTCCGAATTTTCTGCATAATATTTACATCACACATTGCCTTTAGACAGGACATCTCCACTGCCTCCAACCGTCTCCTCGCTGCTGCATTTACCACCCAAGCTTCACATCCATATAAGAGTGTTGGTACCACTATACTTTCATACATTCCCTTCTTTGCCTCCATAGAAAAAGTTTTTTGACTCCACATATACCTCAACGCACCACTCACCTTTTTTCCCTCATCAATTATATGATTAACCTCATCCTTCATAAATCCATCCGCCGACACGTCAACTCCCAAGTATCTAAAAACATTCACTTCTTCATACTCCTCCTCCCCAATTTGATATCCAATTTTTCTTTATCTGAATCATTTGTTACCCTCATCACCTTACTCTTTTCTATGTTCACTTTCAACTTTCTTCCTTTACACACATTCCCAAACTCATCCACTAACCTTTGCAATTTTTCCTTAGGATCTCCCATAAGCACACTATCATCAGCAAAAAGTATCTGTGTCAATTCCCATTTTGAATTTGATTCCCCATAATTTAATCCCACCCCTCTCCCGAACACCCAAGCATTTACTTCTTTTACAACCCCATCTATAAATATATTAAACAACCATGGAGACATTACACATCCCTGTCTCAGACCTACTTTTACCGGGAAGTATTCTCCCTCTCTTCTACACACCCTAACCTGAGCCTCACTATCCTCATAAAAATTCTTAACAGCATTTAGTAACTTACCACATATTCCATATTCTTGCAACATCTGCCACATTGCTCCTCTATCCACTCTATCATATGACTTTTCTAAATCCATAAATGCAATAAAAACTTCCCTACCTTTATCTAAATACTGTTCACATATATGCTTCAATGTAAACACTTGATCTACACATCCCCTACCCACTCTGAAGCCTCCCTGCTCATCCGCAATCCTACATTCTGTCTTACCTCTAATTCTTTCATTTATAACCCTACCGTATACTTTTCCTGGTATACTCAGTAAACTTATTCCTCTATATTTTTTACAATCTCTTTTGTCCCCTTTCCCTTTATATAAAGGGATTATACATGCTCTCCGCCAATCCCTAGGTACCTTCCCCTCTCTCATACATTTATTAAACAAAAGTACCACCACTCCAACACTATATCCCCCCTGCTTTTAATATTTCTCTCATGATCCCATCAGTTCCAGGTGCTTTACCCCCTTTCATTCTACGTAATGCCTCACGTACCTCCCCCACACTTACATTCTGCTCTTCTTCACTCCTAAAAGATGGTATACCTCCCTGGCCAGTGCATGAAATTACCGCCTCCCTTTCTTCCTCAACATTTAAAAGTTCCTCAAAATATTCTCGCCATCTACCTAATACCTCCCTCTCCCCATCTACTAACTCCCCTACTCTGTTTTTAACTGACAAATCCATACTTTCCCTAGGCTTTCTTAACTTGTTTAACTCACTCCAAAATTTTTTCTTATTTTCATTAAAATTTCTTGACAGTGCCTCTCCCATTCTATCATCTGCTCTCCTTTTGCACTCTCTCACCACTCTTCACCTTTCTTTTACTCTCCATATACTCTGCTCTTCTTATAACACTTCTGCTTTCTAAAAACCTCTCATAAGCTACCTTTTTCTCATTTATCACACCCTTTACTTCATCATTCCACCAATCACTCCTCTTTCCTCCTGCCCCCACCCTCCTATAACCACAAGCTTCTGCACCACATTTTAATACTGCATTTTTAAAACTATTCCAACCCTCTTCAACCCCCCCACTACTCCTCTTTGCACTAGCCCACCTTTCTGCCAATAGTCGCTTATATCTCGCCGGAACTTCCTCCTCCCTTAGTTTATACACTTTCACCTCCCTCTTACTTGTTGTTGCCACCTTCCTCTTTTCCCATCTACCTCTTACTCTAACTGTAGCTACAACTAAATAATGATCCGATATATCAGTTGCCCCTCTATAAACATGTACATCCTGGAGCCTACCCATCAACCTTTTATCCACCAATACATAATCTAACAAACTACTTTCATTACGTGCTACATCATACCTTGTATATTTATTTATCCTCTTTTTCATAAAATATGTATTACTTATTACCATATTTCTTTCTACACATAGCTCAATTAAAGGCTCCCCATTTACATTTACCCCTGGCACCCCAAATTTACCTACTACTCCCTCCATAACTTTTTTACTCACTTTAACATTGAAATCCCCAACCACCTTTACTCTCACACTTGGTTCAAAACTCCCACGCATTCACTCAACATTTCCCAAAATCTCTCTCTCTCCTCTACACTTCTCTCTTCTCCAGGTGCATACACACTTACTATAACCCACTTATCACATCCAATCTTTATTTTACTCCACATAATCCTTGAATTAATACATTTGTAGTCCCTCTTTTCCTGCCATAGCTTATCCTTCAACATTATTGCTACTCCTTCTTTAGCTCTAACTCTATTTGAAACCCCTGACCTAATCCCATTTATTCCTCTCCATTGAAACTCTCCCACCTCCTTCAGCTTTGTTTCACTTAAAGCCAGGACATCCAGCTTCTTCTCATTCATAACATCCACAATTATCTCTTTCTTATCATTTGCACAACATCCACGCACATTCAGACTTCCTACTTTGACAATTTTCCTCTTATTCTTTTTAGTAATCTTTACAGGAAAAGGGGTTACTAGCCAATTGTTCCCGGCATTTTAGTTGACTTTTACAACACGTATGGCTTACGGAGGAAAGATTCTTATTCCACTTCCCCATGGATATAAAAGGAAAAGTAATAAGTGTGTATAAATAAATGTGTACATGTATGTGTAGTGTGACCTAAGTGTAAGTATATATATATATATATATATATATATATATATATATATATATATATATATATATATATATATATATATATATATATATATATATATATATATATATATATATTAATCTGTATGTTCCTGTTCATTCAACCTGAAATTTGTTTTACTTTCTAATCAACAGTAAGAAAAAGAAAAGCTCAGGCAATGAATTATCGAAATTACATATATTAAGAAACCATGTTTATTACGATTTTTTTTATCTTAATCTCTCCTGATTGGCATTCCTCTTGTTCATGAAAAATTTGTAATTGAAACACATATATTTTTTGTTAACATAAAGTTTATTCATATTACTCTAGTTTCCTGGCAATTCTAAATTTCACAATTTTTATAATAATATGTGGAAAAAAGAAATATGAATAAAAATCTGGATACATTATCTGAGAGTCAACTGAGTTACTCCTAAAATGTTTATTAAAATTAATCCACATCCGAGTAGTGAGGTTCAGTTAATGTTCTCGTTAGAATTTTTTGATGTAAATAGTGCACAGGACCGTAGTCTCTTCACTCACAGTCTTTGTAATTCATAACCAAACAATTAATACACAAATAACCCGCACATAAAAGAGAGAAGCTTACGACGACGTTTCGGTCCGACTTGGACCATTTACAAAGTCACTGTGACTTTGTAAATGGTCCAAGTCGGACCGAAACGTCGTCGTAAGCTTCTCTCTTTTATGTCCGGGTTATTTGTGTATCTTTCCAGTCAGGGTATTGTGCCTTTTTTGTTAAAAACAATTAATACCTAACTTCTTATGAGTAAAATAAATAAAAGTTATTTTCAATAATTACAGTTATTCACGAATCTTCAGTAGAAGTGACTGAGGTGTTACAAGCAGTGACGAGATCTGTTAAACATGATCAGTGTTCCGTCATCTTCTTCACTGACGGTAGATTCTCTTCCAGCAGCTTCATTATGGTAAGTAAAACATGTGCTAGCAACATTTTTTTAAATAAAATTAAAACAAATATTTAAACAATATATTAAGATATAAAAGTTAAATAATCTTCACATTTATAGTTAACGGAGGCATCAGTAGCTCCCTGGGGTGTGGCAGTGTTTGAGGTGACACTAGATGGTCAACACGCTAATCTAACAGTGCCACAGTTGTCCTGGGCGGTCGCTCAAGCACGTCAGGTATGTCACTCTAGAATCACTAATATTGAGGCACAAGCAGGTGCTCAGCAGACTGAGAATCAAGACTCCACCACGTCTTGCGCTGAATGACATACGTGGGTTTAGCTTATAAAATGAATAATAATAATAATAGTAATGTTAGTTTTACCCTATGTTATAAACTTAACGCTGTTCTTGGTCATTCTGCAGATATATAAGGCTTCTGCTCTCAACAGTCAAATCCTGTGTGGTCATTTTCAGTAAGATAAGAGTGTAATTTTCATTCCCAACAGTCTGACTTCTATTTTGTTCATATTGCATCTGTGACCGTCCCGACTTAGTTTTTAAGTCGGTCATTCTTTGTGATGAACGAATATATTGATGTTTTGTATTTCTTTGTCAAGGTCCATAATGTGGAATACAAATAAAAGATCCAAACTAAGTCCTTGGAAAGCACCACATTTGACTTCTCCTCAGAGTGATATCACTGCATTTATACTTCTTTGCTTGACTTTAACTGATGTTTAAATCCATGAAATAAACATTCATCATTACTAGCTAGGATTATATTGTTACTTTATTGCTGAAAGGCAATGTCACTCTCAAAAATACCGACCCAGGTAGGTAGCAACACTACTAAGGTGGGTAAATAAAATTATCCAAGTGGGAGGGTCCCATTGCTACGACAGCTACCATTAATAGCTGCGGCAGGTGTCATGGTGCGTAATGGTGGTCGTAGTATGTGACGACACAGATTTCCTCGTCGCCTTCGCTGAGTGGTCCCTCAATGGTCGTCTCCTGGTGTGGTCAACGAGACTCCTCGTTATCACTCGTCTACCCCTCCAGCAGCTGCAGTTCCTCCACTCGACCTTCTCCATGACGAACTCAATGATGGTCATCGTAGAGAACACTTCTGACAGCTCCAGGTATTTTATAGAGAAAAGTGGATATTCCTTGTTAGTTTTTTTATTTATTAACACACTGGCCGTTTCCCAGCTAGGCAGGGTGGACCGAAAAAGAAAAACTTTCATCATTCACTCCATCACTGTCTTGCCAGAGGCGAGCTTACACTACAGTTTTTAAACTGCAACATTAACACCCCTCCTTCAGAGTGCAGACACTGTAATTCCCATCTCCAGGAAACAAGTCCTGCCTGCCGATTTCCCTGAATCCCTTAATAAATGTTATCCTGCTTACTCTCCAACAGCACGTCAAGTCCTAAAAACCCTTTGTCTCCATTTGCTCCATCTAACACGTTCACGCAGGCTTGCTTGAAGTCCAAGTATCTCCTTCATACCTTTCCTAGGCCGACCCCTTCCCAGTCTTCCCTCCACTACGGATTTGTATACTCTCGAAGTCATTCTATTTCGTTCCATCCTTTCTACATGTCCAATCCATCTCATTCACCCCTCCATAACCCTCTGAATTAACAGTTTTGGCAATCCCACACCCCCTAATCACCAAACTACAGATTCTCTGCATTATATTCACACCACACATTGCCCAGCCTTCTCCTTGTTGCAACATTCGCAACCCATGCCTCACACCCATACAAGAGCGTTGGTATAACTATACTCTCATACATTTGCCTCTTATTTTTCGTGGATAAAGTTCTTTGACTCCACAAACTTCTCAGTGCAGCACTCACCTTTTTCCTCTCGTCAATTCTGTGATTTACCTCATCTTTCATAGACTCCTCTGCTGACTCGTCCACTGCCAAATATCTGAATACTTTTACCTTTTCCATGCTCTTCCGTTACCTATTCTTTTTTTATCCTCATCACCATACTCTTTCCTATATTCACTTTAATTTCCTTCTTTTGCATACCCTACCAAACTCATCAACCAACCTCTGCAACTTCTCTTCAGAATCTCTCGAAAGAACAGTGTCATCAGCAAAGAGCATCTGTGATAACTCCCACTTTCCGTTAGAGTCTTCATCTTGTAACCCCACATCCCTTGCCAACACCCGAGCATTCACTTCTCTTACTACTCCATCTGTGAATATGTTGAACATTAATGGTGACATCACACGTTCCTGTCTAAGGCCTACTTTTACTGGAAAAAAATTTCCCTTCCTCCTAAATATTCCAACCTGAGCCTCACTATCCTCGTAAAGACCCCTATTCCATACATTAGCAACATCTACCACACTGCCCGCCTATCCACCATATACGCCTTTTCCAAATCTATAAATGCGACAAAAAACTCTTTGCCCTATCCACATATTTCACAGCAAACACTTGGTCTACACACCCCTTACCCTTCCTTCAGCTTCCATGTTCATCTGCTATCCTGCTCACCTTGCTAGTCTTAATTCTTTAAATGATTACTCTACCATACACTTTACCAGGTATTCTCAACAGAATAATTCCACTATAATTTTTACACTCATTTTTGTCCTCTTTTCCGTGTTGTTTATATTTTAATTTAACCTTTACCTAAATTGCCTAATGTGATCTATAAAGAATAGACTCAATGCCGTAACTGGAACAACATATAACTCGCACATATGAGAAAGAAACTTATGACGATGTTTCGGTCCGACTAGTTATACACACACACGAAGGTAATGGAGTCAGTGCATAGTCGAGTGAAGAGTTGAGACGGAAGAAAAACAGGAGGAAGAAGAATAAAAATAAAAAGAAGAAAGAAGATATAGAAGAAGAGGTAGTGCAGGTAAAGCTAGTAGTAGTGGTAGTAGTCGTAGTAGTAGTATTAGTAGTAGTAGGTGGTGTGAACAGTGGTAGTGGTGTAAGAATCAGAGTATGGAGTGAAGCGAGGTAATCGTAGCAGTAGTAGAAATGGCAGTACGAGTTGAGGAAGTCTACGGGCAAGAAAAAAAACTGCAAGAGAGTTAATGACCCACGACGGTGGACGATAAACACAGAAGCGAGAAAAACACACAGAACAAAACACTCATACGCAAAAGAAAGGAAAGTTAAAATATATATATGAAAGGAGAAGGGGCAAGGAGAGAATGATGTAAAGGTCAGGTTAGATCTAGAGTGTACTGAAGTTTAGAGCATTTGACAATGTAATTGTAAAGGAAGACATCTGCAGAGAGAAAGCCAGGACTGTTTCATATTAGGAAAGTTGTATACAAGGTTTCCTTCAACACAACAACGTCTATGTAGTCCTGAAGAAGAATAAACAGTTTTGACAGAGGAGCAGTCCATAGGATGACTGTGATCTCCAACATGATAGAAAAAAACATTATTTGTGTCACCATGTCTAACACCTGTGTCGTGCTCTTAAATTCTGTCAGAAAGAGAGCGGCCAGTTTATCCAAAGTGTTGGAGAGGACAAGATGAAATGGATATCTGAGTAGACTCTGTGAACATCAATAGCAGGAGAAGTACGAACTAGTTTGCTACAAAGGGTGTTTATATCTATGGACTTGGAGAAAGTTGCTAAGAGTTCAGAGACTGGGATTATAAGGACGGCAAAGCTCAGGAGATTTCACAGGTGTTCAGAGTTTGGGAGAGTACGTTTAGCCCGTGAGAAGGCAGAGTTTATGAAATCGGAATGGTAACAAAGACGAGAGAACGAATTTTGAAGAATGGAAATTCCGAGTCAAGGAACTGAGGGTCACAGACCAGGAGGGCAGGAAGAAAGCGAGAAATAAGAGAACTTTTCTTGACAGAGCATGGTAAGAAAAATAGTGAAAATCCATCCCATTGTGCATAGGCTTGCGATAAACGGAAAAATGAAAAACCTGAAGCCGAGCGATGAACATGTCCATCAAGGATTGGAAAGAAGGAGTTAGATTCCTATTCAGCCTTTAACTTGATAGAAGAAGAAAGATTGTTATGGGCGTCGAGAAATGGTTGAAATAGACTAGAGTCATTTTGGCCAGTGAGCAAAGATGTCATCTACTTAGAGGCGTCAGAGGGAAGTAGATCAATTTCAAAGTGATCCTTATAAACGTTATCAATAACAGGGGGTGGACGAGAGCCCATAGCAACAGCGAAGGAGAATTATTTCAAGATAGACATCAGTATGAATAAGATGAAGCAACCCTTCAGTGACCTTCACTCTAAGAAAACTGAAAATATCATCAGAAGGAACATTTGTGAAGAAGGACTCAACGTCGAGACTAAGCGTCTTAATGTTAATGATTCACTTTTTAAAAGTATTTTCTAAAATGTAGAAGTACATAAATAATTTTTTTTTAATTTCGACTAGGTGAACAATAGCATATGGGTGACATTTTGTTTCTAATAATTTAAGAAAATTTTATATTTATTTTTCGTTTTCAGATACGTATGAGCTTTGTAGTTCTTCCTAAAATATACATGTATTTAATATTTTGTTTATATACAGTATATTCAATGAATTATTTTTCTTGCATTGGTCACGTCACCCTTGACTGAGACATGAAAGTTCATCTTCAATGTATTATTATTTTTTTTAATTTTTCATCACAACTAATTTTTTTTAATATTAGGTTGATACTCACCTGTGAGGATGAAAACTAACACCAACTGTTCCATTACAGATGCAGTGTGTATGTGAGGTTACCGTACACTACCCAGCAATCTCTGTGGCTGAAAGTTGCCACCTGGGACGGCAGTCAAAGGCTAACTCTCACTTCGTACCTCATGCTTTTTCCTGACAAGTTTTCTAGGTGTGATATATATATACATTATATATATATATATATATATATATATATATATATATATATATATATATATATATATATATATATATATATATATATATTATATATATATTATATATATATATTATATATATATATATATATATATGTAGTGCCGAATAGGCAGAACTTGCGATCTTGGCTTAAATAGCAACGTTCATCTTGCCATATAGGACAAGCGAAAATTTGTGTATGCAATAATTTCGCCAAAATCATTCTGAACCTAACGAAAAAATATATTTCACTGTGTTTATTTAGTATTAAATTACTGTAAACAAATCTAAAACATATTTAGTTGGGTAAGGCTAAAATAAATTGCTCTTGCTAAAACAAGGTTAGGTAAGTTTTCTAAGTTTCCTTTGGTGTAAAATTAAAAAAAATTACATTAACATTAATGAAAAAAAATATATCTTTCAAAGTATAAGAGAAAATTTTGGAAAGGACTTAATTTTAAATGAGTTCTTGCTAACTGACCAGTTTTACATATTCGGCACGACATATATATATATATATATATATATATTATATATATATATATATATATATATATATATATATATATATATATATATATATATATATATATATATATTCAATGCAGCCTCCGTCTCCCACCAAGGCATGATGAAACTGATTTAAAGATCTAACTACAAGACTCCATCATTGTACCTAGACCTGTATATTCAATGTCTGTTGCTTTGGCATAGCTAACATATTTCTCTTTCCTTTTCTGTAAATGTTAATTTGAGATTATTATTAAAGTTCCAAGTCCTGGTTGACCGGTTCAGTAATTTCCATAATTCGAGACTATTGACATTGCAGCTAGACTAGTGAATGTATTACTCAGAATTTTTAAGGACTGGAACAATAGAGGAGAAAGGGTATTAACATTTTTATCACATTTGCGCTCTTTAAATTGTTCATTCTTCACAAATGTTTTGCAGAGTGGAAATCTTAAGGGAAAGTTGCTGACAACTGCGGTAGGCCTTCACCAAAATAAAAAAAAAAAAAAAAAAAACGGTAAATAAGTAAAGCTCGGTAAAATAATAATTCTTATATCTTGCAACGTTTTGGAGAATATCTCATCTTTGTATGATAATTATAAAGTTATCACAATTATAGTAAACGAGGTAATGACATTAGTTGTTGTAGACTTATACATACAAATCTAATACTTGTAACTGAAAATTCGTTAATTATGAAAGAATCATTTTGAGTTTTACAATAACTATTCTAGGGTCATTATTCTGCAAGCCGTTGTTAAAATGTTGGCAAAAATAACTTCTCGTTTTGCATGTAATAGGCGTATTATGAAAATATTAATCAAAAATAGTTGAGACAACTCTGATTTTTGTGGGGATTACAAAATACTTATATAATTATAATTTTAGTTCATCGGAAAATCCACTTGGCATTGCGTCATTATTTGTTAGTAATTAAAATTACTTTAATATTCCAATATTTTAATATGGAGATAGATTTGTTGCACTTAAAAAAAAATTACTCCTTTTATTTTTTTATTAATTTTTGGCATAATCTTCATGAAACTTTTCCCTTATACACTTTCATGCTATTAGAATGTATGATAAAATTTTGGACGAAATCATGCAATAGATAAAGAAAAAAAATCTATGGCATCTTCAACACATCATTTGCCAAACAATATATCCAGCTTTTTTTTTTAAACTAATATTGTCATTCTCTTACTCTGTATTTAATATTTAATAATTTTCATTGCATTTCAAAATTTTTAATTTCGTCATCTATATCGTTACATTTGTCTTGACAAAAAAATATTTGCTTTTCTTTTATCATGATTACCGGGGTGTATAAAAGCACTGTATTAATGTATCAAACAATATTTTCGATTTAGTCTATTGTTATACATTAAATCAATTCTAGTTTTCTAGAGCGTCCGGTTCTAACAGCTGTGAGTGAAGATAATCCTCTTAACAAGTTAATTAAGAAAGAAAACTCTGATTTCCAAGACGGGCACAAAATCACATTCACGGGTCCTGTCTCAAAACTCATGGACTTGCTGGCAAAGGCACAAAATTTTTCGTAAGTTGAGTAAAATAATTACATTTAATTTCTCTGTCTCTCTCTGTCTCTCTCTGTCTCTCTCTGTCTCTCTCTGTCTCTCTCTCTGTCTCTCTCTGTCTCTCTCTGTCTCTCTCTGTCTCTCTCTGTCTCTCTCTGTCTCTCTTTCTGTCTCTCTCTGTCTCTCTCTCTGTCTCTCTCTGTCTCTCTCTCTCTCTCTCTCTCTCTCTCTCTCTCTCTCTCTATCTATCTATCTATCTATCTATCTATCTATCTATTATCTATCTATCAAGAGAATAAGAATACGAGACGCGCTGGGACAATTTTGTTTTTCAATTTATTTTTCTGTGCAATGTGTGTTTTAAAATTTTCCCTTAAATTGATTTTCATATTATATATATTCTCTGCTCAAGAGTAACTCATGTCAAGAGTGCAATACCCAATATTATTAACTATTTCTTGGCGGATTATTGGTAGTAATTTTTAAAGTAACTGGATAAAATATATTGAAAGAGATATAAATAATATCTTGCAGAGAAATAAGAAAATCTATGGTAATAGGAATCTTGAAGAAGCTTCTTTTAGTGAATAGTATCTTATAGGAATGTTTGTGTTACATGAGGCTTTTAGGTACGTGAATGTGAGGCCTCCTGACGGATCTTGGGGCTTGAAGCACGAAGACGGGACTTGGAGTGGCATGGTTGGAATGGTTAGCAGGAAAGTAAGTCCAACTAGAAATTATCATTAACAGTAAGGGAACAGATGTCCAACAATGAATGATGATTTGCACACAGGGAATTATATGCTCAACAAGGGACAAACATTGACATTTAGAGAAAGGAAAGTCGAGTTAAGTATTATGATCTGCGTTCAATACACAGTATGTCTAACTAGGTAAAATCATGAGCATTCTGGAAATCGTAAATTTAGCCAAGAACGAAATTTACACTCAACCTGCCACTATGATTTACTCTCAGGCAATAATAAGTCCAACCAGCCACAATGATTTACACTCAGGCAATGGTAAGTCCAACCTGCCACAATGATTTACACTCAGGCAATGATAAGTCCAACCTGCCACAATGATTTACACTCAGGCAATGGTAAGTCCAACCTGCCACTATGATTTACTCTCAGGCAATAATAAGTCCAACCAGCCACAATGATTTACACTCAGGCAATGGTAAGTCCAACCTGCCACAATGATTTACACTCAGGCAATGATAAGTCCAACCTGCCACTAGGATTTACACTCAGGCAATGGTAAGTCCAACCTGCCACAATGATTTACACTCAGACAATGGTAAGTCCAACCTGCCACAATGATTTACACTCAGGCAATGGTAAGTCCAACCTGCCACAATGATTTACACTCAGGCAATGATAAGTCCAACCTGCCACTAGGATTTACACTCAGGCAATTGTAAGTCCAACCTGCCACAATGATTTACACTCAGGCAATGATAAGTCCAACCTGCCTCTAGGATTTACACTCAGGCAATGGTAAGTCCAACCTGCCACAATGATTTACTCTCAGGCAATGATAAGTCCAACCTGCCACAATGATTTACTCTCAGGCAATGATAAGTCCAACCTGCCACTAGGATTTACACTCAGGCAATGGTAAGTCCAACCTGCCACAATGATTTACTCTCAGGCAATGATAAGTCCAACCTGCCACAATGATTTACTCTCAGGCAATGGCAAGTCCAACCTGCCACAATGATTTACTCTCAGGCAATGATAAGTCCAACCTGCCACAATGATTTACTCTCAGGCAATGATAAGTCCAACCTGCCACAATGATTTACTCTCAGGCAATGATAAGTCCAACCTGCCACAATGATTTACTCTCAGGCAATGGCAAGTCCAACCTGCCACAATGATTTACTCTCAGGCAATGATAAGTCCAACCTGCCACAATGATTTACTCTCAGGCAATGGCAAGTCCAACCTGCCACAATGATTTACTCTCAGGCAATGGCAAGTCCAACCTGCCACAATGATTTACTCTCAGGCAATGATAAGTCCAACCTGCCACAATGATTTACTCTCAGGCAATGATAAGTCCAACCTGCCACTATGATTTACACTCAGACAATGGTAAGTCCAACCTGCCACAATGATTTACACTCAGGCAATGATAAGTCCAACCTGCCACTATGATTTACACTCAGACAATGGTAAGTCCAACCTGCCACAATGATTTACACTCAGGCAATGATAAGTCCAACCTGCCACTATGATTTACACTCAGACAATGGTAAGTCCAACCTGCCACAATGATTTACACTCAGGCAATGATAAGTCCAACCTGCCACTATGATTTACACTCAGACAATGGTAAGTCCAACCTGCCACAATGATTTACACTCAGGCAATGATAAGTCCAACCTGCCACTATGATTTACACTCAGACAATGGTAAGTCCAACCTGCCACAATGATTTACACTCAGACAATGGTAAGTCCAACCTGCCACAATGATTTACACTCAGACAATGGTAAGTCCAACCTGCCACAATGATTTACACTCAGGCAATGGTAAGTCCAACCTGCCACAATGATTTACACTCAGGCAATGATAAGTCCAACCTGCCACTATGATTTACACTCAGACAATGGTAAGTCCAACCTGCCACAATGATTTACACTCAGGCAATGATAAGTCCAACCTGCCACTATGATTTACACTCAGACAATGGTAAGTCCAACCTGCCACAATGATTTACACTCAGGCAATGATAAGTCCAACCTGCCACAATGATTTACACTCAGGCAATGATAAGTCCAACCTGCCACTATGATTTACACTCAGACAATGGTAAGTCCAACCTGCCACAATGATTTACACTCAGGCAATGATAAGTCCAACCTGCCACAATGATTTACACTCAGGCAATGGTAAGTCCAACCAGCCACTATGATTTACACTCTGAGAGTGGGAATTTATCAGGAAATTTTACGATTGTTTGCCAATGATCGAGTCCAGACGGATCCCTGAGTCAAACATAGAATTATCTCAGTATCTGGTATATGGATGATGGCACCCTGGTATGGAAGTATCCCTGGTAAAGGGCCTTCAGCTGGTGAAGTCACATCGAGAAGCTTAAAGATTCATTCTCAAACCTTTGCAGCATGAAATCATGTCAACTAAACCACGGTACGGGCAGGGATTGAACTGCCTAGCGGTATAATTTACATATTATTGTAACCACGAACGAGTGGTATTGATCAATAACAACACTGCGCTAGCCAAGGATCCGAACCCATGTTGTACTGGCCCGCCAATGTGAGCGAGAACATGACGCCTTTCGCTTACAATGGCGGGATAGTACAACATGGGCTCAGATCCTTGGCTAGCACAGTGTTGTTATTGATCAATACCACTCGTTCGTGGTTACAATATATATATATATATATATATATATATATATATATATATATATAT
>NC_069418.1:55622624-55625124 GCF_026875155.1 Cherax quadricarinatus | reverse complement strand
TTGCCGTAGGGGGCAGTTTTAGTAACCTTGCCTGCAACGTCATTTGCCGGGAATCCCCAACATGGCCAGGACCACTTCATATGCCGTGCCGCCTTGTTCTTCGATTGTCTGAGATTTTTCTCCATACCGAAGTGGAAAAAGACCCTTGGTTTGTGCTAGAGTGCGGGTTCGCTGAAAATGAATTGACGCGAGATGAAAGGTGAGGGGTACACTGAGAAATGGGCGGAGAAAAGCCGTTTGCCAAAGCAAAAAGGAAAAATTTTAGAAATAGTGTTAAATCTTTTTTAGGGTGGAACTTTTTTTTTGAATTTGTACAAGGAGGGCTGGAGGCAGTGGGATTTTTTTCTGAGGCAATGTGTGGTGAAATATTAGCAGGAATTCGTAGTTTGGAGTTTTGGGGAGGGCGGTTATTCAAGATTTCCCAGTGGTTTTTTTAACTGGTTTGAGATTTATGGAGGGGAAAAAAATATTAGACTTGGAGTGGAAAAAGGGCATTCAAGGGTTGCCTAGGAAAAATTGGAGGGAGCGGGTAAAAAGGTTTTTTTGGGTGGGGTTGGGGACTCAGATATCCGCTAGTATTTGTGGCATGCTATAGAAAAGATTGGGAAATGAATTTTTTAACTTTACGTGCAATTTAGTGTGTAAAAATTTAACATATGAGGAATTCGGGGAAACCAATTATACGACCTGGTCCGGAGGGGGAAAGGTCAGGCCCTGTCCCTCAAGGAAGAATGAATGTGAAAGTGTTTTTCCCTTTTTCTTTTTGTAAACCCCCGATCAGTGGGAGGAGGCCGGGGTTGTTAAAATAAAAACCTAGGGTTATCAACCCCCCCTTCTCACTAGCAATTTATTTAACTCTCTTTAAAATGAGCCTAGATTTTAGTTTTATTTATCTCCCGGGAAACTGTTCACTCGACTTTTATTTTGAAAACTGGTACTTCCTTCGCTCAGAACGACATTTGGGATGTCCCTTAAACTCCCAAAAATACCAAAACCCCCTCATTTAAAGGCAGACATTGTACTTCCCATCCCATACTCAGTTCGCCCTTTTCCGGGTTTTCACTGAATACCTTCCTAAATTTCCCTTTGCACCACTCCAAAAGAACGTAAAGACCAAAAAACCCCATTTGTCTCCTTTGGGTTTTATCTAACACCTAACACATGCTGCTGGAAGTCAAAGCCCCTCGCACAAAAAAAACCTCCTTTAATCATTTCCCTCCAACCTTTCTAGGTCGACCGAAAACCCTCTTTCCCCTGCTCTACGATTTTATATCCCAAGTCATTTTGTTTTTTCCAGCCTCTCTACTGTTAAACCATTTCTAACCTTTCCCTACCCCTCGGAAAATAGTTTTTGGTTAAACCTACCCTGTCCAAATTTTACTAAAACAAATTTTCCTGTATTTATTCTCCCCATATATTGCCCAGACGACATTACTGCCTCCGCCTTTTTTATTGTTGAAAACTTTCACCACTAGTTTCTCCCCCATAAAAGGGCGTTGGCAAACTATATCATACATTCCCCCTCGCTTCCAAGGACAAAATTCTTTGTCTCCACAGACTCCTCAGTGCCCCAATCTATTTTTTCCCCCTCGAGAAATTCATGTTCACCTCATTTTTCATAGACCCATCTGCTAACAGGGTGCCTCCAAATATCTGATATCCAATTTTTTCGTTAATTTTCTTTTGATATTCCATCCCTTACCTTTCCTATTTACTTGTAATTTTTTATTTCACATACCTTCCCAAAAAATTATCCACCAACCTCTGCAACTCTCTTCGATCCCCCAAAAGCACAGGCACAGAAAAGAGCAGCTGTGACAACCCCCCACTTTGTGTTTGTTTCTTATTTTTAACCCCCCACCTTTTGCCACCCCCGCATTTACTTCTCTTACAACTCCTTCCCTATAAATATATTGAACAACAATGGGACATCACACTCCTTGTCTAAGGCCTACTTTTACTGGGGAAAAAATTCCCTCTTCGTACATACCTAACCTAAGCCTCACTATCCTAGTAAAAAACTCCTATTCCATACATTTTAACATCTGTCAATTGACCCCCTATCCACCCTGTCATAGCCTTTTTTAAATCTCAAAAGCTACAAACCTCTTTACCCTAATCTTAAAATTTTTCAGCAATATATTTCAGTGTTAAACTTGGGCTAAAACACCCCCCATTTCATATCCTCAGTAAAATATTCATACAACCTTTTATGACAACCCTTTCCCCTTTTTATTCTTTATGTGTCTCCTCACAGTTACGGCCTCAAGCTTTAATCGCCACTCAGGCCCTGTGTCTTTTCCAGATTTCTGCCTACCATGATCTCAAGTCTTTTTTATATTCTGATGATCTCAATAATAGGACTTTATACGTGCCACAAAAGAACGCATCTGCCCCCCTTTTCAGACCTACATTATTTTTTCCAAATCCCCGAAGTTCGTAACCCCCCTCAAATCTATTCACTTTTTTTTGGGCCTCATAATTTAAATTCATTGAGATC
>NC_069418.1:55435796-55614624 GCF_026875155.1 Cherax quadricarinatus | reverse complement strand
CAGAAAAAATCAAAGAAATAGGCGGGACATGACTGAGAAATAAATTTTCAGAACAGGGGGGTCTTAAAACGGGAGAAACGATTTCAAAACCCACTTATTCGGGTTACAATAATACATATACTGTTTTAGAGGAAGTACACCAAATGGGGATAGAAGAAATCACGCAGAGGCAACACACCACTGTAGGTCTCGGATCAAATAAACACCAATCGCGGGGTGCTTGATTCTTGAAAAATTTAAGTATCCGGGGGTTAAAAGATCATTGATTTTCGCTCACGATGAGGGCTAAAACGATGTGGGTTCGGAGTCCTGGGCATCGCGCGTTTTGTTTTTTTTTATACATATAAACCCATATAACATAGTATTTTAAAAAATAAATATATATAATATATATTATATAATATATATATATAAAATATATAAAAAATATAAATTTTTATTTTTATAAAAATTTATATACATATAATATGAATTCTTCCCGTAAGCAACGTGTTGTAAGAGGCGACTAAAATGCCGGGGGCAAGGAGCAATTAACCCCTTCTCCGTTAATTAAAAAATTGAAGGGAAAATTTTCGTTTTTCCTTTTTGGGCCCCCCCCCCTCGGGGGGATGCGCCGGTGTTTTGAAAGAAAAAAGAAATAACATAAAATAAATATATCATATAAAATATATTTTAAATATAATATATATATAAAAATATAAAATATAATATATATATATATATATATATAATTTTTTTTTTTTTTTTCAAAAAAGTCGGCCGCCCCACCGAGCAGGGTGACCCAAAAAAAAAAAAAAAAAATCCCCAAAAAGAAAATACTTCACATTCAACACTTTCACCCACCGCACTTTTCCTGTTTTTGCGGAGGTCTCAGAAAAAACAGTCTAAAGCATACACCAAAAGTAACAACATATCCCCCAAAACGCCAATACCCAAACCCTCCTTTAAAACGGGCATTGTACTTCCTTTTTCCCAGGACCCCCAAGTCCGACTATATAAAAAATAACCGGTTTCCCGAACCCCTTCACAAAATATTACCCTGCTCACACTCCAACAGATCGTCGGGTCCCAAGTACCATTCGCTCCTTTCACTCCTTTTCTAACCCTCCGCACGCTTGCGGGAAGTCCAAGCCCCTTACCCACAAAACCCCCTTTAAACCCCCCTCTCCAACCCTTTCGGGGACGACCCCTACCCCGCTTCCTTCCCAAAGATTTATATGTTTTCCAGTCATTCTACTTTTTTCCATTCTCTCAAATGACCAAACCACCTCAACAACCCCTCTTCTGCCCCCTGACTAATACTTTTTTTTAACTCCACACTTCTCCTAAATTTCCACACTCCGAATTTTCTGCATAATATTTACACCCACTTTTCCCTTAAAAAGGACACTCCACTGCCTCCAAAACCGTCTCCTCGCTGCTGCATTTACCACCCAAGCTTTACATCCATAAAAGTGTTTGGGACTACTTACTTTCATACATCCCTTTTTTTGCCTCCATAGATAACGTTTTTTTGACCCACATATACCCAAGCACCCTCCCTTTTTTTCCCCCCCTCAAATTTTATGATTAACCTCATCCTTCATAAATCCCCTCCGCCGACACGTCCCCTCCCCAAATACAAAACATTTACTTCTCCCTACTCCTCCCCCCAATTTGATATCTAATTTTTCTTATCTAAATCATTTTACACCCTCATCACCTTTCCTTTTTTATGTTCACTTTCAACTTTTTACCTTTACAACATTCCCAAACTCATCCCAACCTTTGCAATTTTTCTTTTTGAATCTCCCATAAGCACAGTATCATCAGCAAAAAGAACGTGTCAATTCCCAATTTTTAATTTGATTCCCCATAATTTATCCCACCCCTCTCCCCAAAAACCCTAGCATTTTCTTCCCCTTTCAACCCCCTCTAAAATATATTAAACAAACCCTGGGGACATTTCACACCCCCGTCAAGACCCATTTTACCGGGGAAATAGTCTCCCTCTCTTCACACACCCTAACCTGAGCCTCACTATCCTCATAAAAATTTCTTTACGCATTTAATAACTTACCCCAAATTCCATATACTTGCAACACCCTCCCCACATTCCTCCCCCTATCCCTCCATAAATTGCCTTTTCAAAATCCAAAATGAAAATAAAAATTTCCCCTCTCTTTATCAAAATACTTTTCCCACATATATCCTTCAAAAAAAACCCCCTTTATCAAACACATCCCCTACCCACTCAAAAAACCCCTTGCTCTTTCCGAAATTCCCCATTCTTTTCCTTACCTCAAAATTCCCTTTCAGTTAAAACCCCTTACCGTAACTTTTCCCCTGGTAAAAACCTCATAACCCTTTATTCCTCTATTTTTTTTAACATCTCTTTTGCCCCCTTTCCCCTTTTATAAAAAGGGGACTATACATGCTCTCCCCCAATCCCTGGGTACCTTCCCCTCTTTCAAAATTTTATTAAACAAAAGTACCAAAAAAACCCAACACTATATCCCCCCCTGTTTTTTAACATTTCTGTCATGATCCCATAAATTTTCCCAGCTTTTTTAAACCCTTTTTTTCCATTTTACGTAAGCCTCACGTACCTCCCCCCCCACTTTCATTCTGCTCTTCTTCACTCCTAAAAGATGGAATACCCCCCTAAACCATGCATGAAATTACGGGCCTCTGTTTTTTTCCTTAACTTTTTAAAAGTTCCTAAAAATTTTCCCCTCGCCATCTCCCCAAATTACCTCCATCCCCCCATCTACAACTCCCCTCCCTCTTTTTTAACTGACAAACCCAAAATTTTCCCTAGGCTTTTTTAAACTTTTTTTAACCCCAATCCAAATTTTTTTTTTTTTTTCATTAAAATTTCTTGCCCAGGGGCCTCTCCCACTCTATCACCCTGCTCTCCTTTTCACCCCTTTTCCCCAAACTCCTTTTACCTTTCTTTTACTCTCCATATACCTGCCTTCTTATAACACTTCTGCTTTGAAAAAAACCTCTCATAAGCAAACCTTTTTTTTTTTTTAAATCACACCCTTTATTTCCCATCTTTCCCACCAATCACTCCTCTTTCCTCCCCCCCCACCCTCCTATAACCACAAACTTCTGCCCCACTTTCTAATACTGCATTTTTAAAAACTATTCCAACCCCTTCCCAAACCCCCCCCCTACTCATCTTTGCCCTAGCCCCCCCTTTCGCCAAAAGGCCTTATATCTCACCCGAACTTCCCCCTCCCTTTTTTTATACACCCTTTTACCTCCCTCTTACTTGTTGGTTTCCCCCCCTTTCCCCTTTTTCCCTCTACCTCTTTCTTCAATCTGTCCCGACACGCAACACAAGGGGATCTTGGTTCAGACCTGCAATCAACTTCGACAACTTTCCCCTAGTAAGAGGGGGTGGGTTTTTAGAAAGGGGCCTGACCTTTTAACCCCCCTGAGTTTTTTAAAACCCCCCTAAATGGCCTACTCTCACCTCTTGGCGCTATATAAAAGCTCCATCCCCGTCACTTCTTCTCCTTTTTTGTTTCACACTATGGAAAAAATGCTCTTCTCCAACTGAGGGGGCTGACCACCTCAAAACCCTTTAAAGGGGGATGGGCTGATTACAAACGTCCTTTAATATTTCTGCTTCTATCAACCTTTCCTGTACTTACTGAAGAAGCCCACTGTGGCGAAACGTTTCATAAAAAGTTTCCTTTCTTTGCATATGTTCCCTTTCCCAACAACCTGTCGGTATTTTAAAAAAACCCTTTTAAAAGTTCAATCTGCAAACTGCAACACAAGGGGATCTTGGTACAGACCCAATCAAATTTCGACCAACTTTTCCCCTAGTAAAGGGCTGGATTTGGGGAGGGAAAACCTTTACCTTTTTAACATCTGAGTTTTTTACCTCTCCCCAGTGGCCTTCGTCTCACCCCTTGGGGCTATATAAAAGCACCACCTGCACTTCTTCTCCAAAATTTTTTTCACACTATGGGGAAAAATTTCTCTTCCCCCGACTGAGGGGTGGGCCACCTCAAACTTTAAGGGTGGGTGGACCCCGATTACATCGGCTTCAAGTACTTCTTTCTTCTTTTCAACCTTTCCTGTACTTGACTGAAAAGCCTACTGTGTAGGCGAAACGTTTCATAATAAAGATACCTAACTTTTCATATGTTCTACCAAAAACCGTCGGATTTTAACCTTTTTAAATGTTCAATCTGTCAGACACTGCAACCAAGGGTACTGGTACAGACCTGCAATAAACTTCGACAATTTCCACTATAAGGGGGGCTGGGATTTAAAAGGGCCCTGCCCTTTCAACTCTAGTTTTTTACCTCTCCAGGGGCCTACGTCTCACCTCTTGCGCATATAAAAGCTCCTTTCGTCATTTCTTCTCCATATTGTTTTCACACAAAAGGAAAAATGCTCTTCTCCAACGAGGGATGACCACCTCAAATTTAAGGGTGATGGATGTTTTTACATCGCCTAAAGTATCTTCGCTTCTATAAACCCTTTTCCGTACTTGACTGAAAAAGCCTACTGTGAGGGCGAAACTTTTTCATAAAAAGATACCTAACTGTTCATATGTGTCTTACCTAACAACCTGTCGGTATTTTATACCTTTTAATTTTCAAAAAGAACATGTTAAACAATCAACTTCATCTCCCTCTCCCCCTCTTGCTTCCAAACTAAAAGACATTTTTTTTTTAATACAGTAATAAAAAAAAGTTTCTATTGTGTAATGTACTATGATATGTATTTTCTTCCCCCATTTGTTACATTTTTTGAAATTTTTAAAAAATTTTTTGCCGACTTTTCGTAATTACCAGGGGCTTTAAAAGTTTTCATCGATTTTCATAAAAATTTCTGAAAAACCTATTCACGTTTATGGCTTTTGCTTTTTTTAATCTTTCTGGGTTTTCAGATCGCCCCATTCAGTACTGGGGAGAAAAATCCATTTAACAAGTTAATTAACAAAGAAAATTTGGGCTTACCAAAGAGGGGCAAAAAGTTTTTTCCCCGGGCCCCTCAAAAAATTTAGGACGTACTGCAAAGGGACAAAATTTACGAAGTTAACTCAAAAATTTATAACATTTCTCTCTCCTCTTTCCCTCTCTCTCTCCTCTCCTCTCTCTTCTCCCTCCTCTCTCTCTCCTCTCTCTCCTCTCTCTTCTTCCTCCTCTCTCTCTCTCCTCCTCTTCCCTCTCCTTTTCTCTCCCCCTTTTCCCCCCCTCTCCTCTCTCCTCTCCCTTCCTTCCTCCTCTCCTCTCTCTCTTTTTATTTTTTTTTTTTTCACAGGGGTTTTTACAAGGTTTGGGCAAGGGCCCTAGCTTTTTTTGACAAACTATATACACGTTAAGGATTCCCCAATTTATTTGGGAAGCTAGAGCTGTTCCTACTCAGCTCATTTGAAAACATTTTTTTTGTTATAACATACAAGTAGGGAACAGGATAAGTTGGGAGCCATCGTGGGCCAGACTTTCATTTGATCAAATGACTTTATCTCGATTAATCTTTATGCTGAACGAATGTGTTCCATACCCAGTCATCCTGGGGATATATGATCTCAGATGGGGTGATTTCTGGAAAGGGACAGCCCGGTGAAGTTTCTGCTTTTTGTCCGTCTTGTGGATAAAACTTTTTCACTCAGTCCTCGAAGTGGGGTAAAAGTGTGGTTCTTTGACAATATTGGCCTTTTACTAACGTAAGGCCCCTCACTCCCTCCGTGTTGAAGGCTCTGCTGAAATGACAGATCTATCCGGATGGGCCAGGCGGGATGAACGTCTTTTCTCTGTTTTCACTCTGTCAAGCATCGCAGATAGAGGGGGGGGGGCAGAGAAACCAAAAAAGTGGAGCAAAACTCAAGGTGTGAGCTTTACTTGTGCTCGTACAGAATCTTGCAACCCCTACTGTCAAGCAGATGCGAGATACGGCGAAGTGGTGTAAGCTTCCTGGCTGCCATGTTTGCAAGATTTACAACACGGTTCTTCATTGTTAGTTTGGAGTTAAATTTCACCCCAAAGATATCAACTTCTTCTCCAGGTGCCAACACCCTCCCATTCATCCTTACTACTGCACCAGCATTACCATCATGGGGGCATAGGGAACCATCATCATTTTGCGTTTTCTCAGGTGCAAATGTTACTTGCCATTTTATTTCCCCAAGCTGATATAGCCCTCAGCTGGTGATTGATGTAGCTTAGAGCAGCTGGCATTTCTTCTCTTGGATAAGTGAATGTCAGTGTACAGTCGTCTGCATATGCATGTGATTCTGGGATGAGATGAAGAAGGTAGTTGAAGTAGATATTCCATAACAATGGTCCCTGCACCCTTCCTTGTGGAACACTTGCCCCAATAGGTTGTCTTGCTGATTCCGTTCCATTGAGAACTACACTTAGAGATCTACCATGAAGGTAAACTGAGGAGACATAGCGTAGAGCCTGCAATTCCCAGTGCTTGAATTTTTTGCTAAGGGGCCCCTGGCCCCCACACCCGGTCGAAAGCACCAGCAATGTCCAGTGCTACCACACAGCTGACTTTGGATTCATCCAGAGACTGGTGTCACTTAATGGAGAGGTTTAACAACAGATCAGCAGCAGAATAACCTTTCCTGAAGCTATATTGACGATCACAAAGTAGTGAGTAGTAGTCAAAAAACTCTGTCATTTGTCTTGATATATTGTCTCAAGGATCTTACCAGTGATTGACAGGAGTGACACTGGTCTGTAGTTGCTGATTTCTGCTCTGCCCTTGTTTTTGTGAACAGGGACTACATTTGCCTCTTTCCACAGAGAGGGCCATTTACACTACTAGGCAGTGCTGAAAGATGCGAGTTAGAGGTGCCGCTAGCTTGTCTGCACATCTTCTCAGCAATCTTGGGCTCAACTTGTCTAGAACCACAGCCTTTTCTTGGTCAAGCGATTTTAAGAAGGAAATGCACCTCCTCCTGCCCTATTGTCACCACTTACAGTTTTGACATAGTGTTTGCAGCTAGCCAAGGAGGGTCTCTTGCTGGATCAGGAACTTGCATTTTGGTAGCAAAGTGTTCTTGACTACTAGTAGAGGTGGCCCCATCCTGTCGATTTAGAGGTGGAATGAGTTCATCAGGCAGATAACCTTGTCTGTCCTTGACCAGGGACCAGCAGGTTTTGGAGCCTACCCTACCTGATGCTAGCTTTCTTTTTGTGTCCACCTCCCATTTAGCAATGGCCATTTAGCACAGGCAAGACTACAGGCTTGCCTGTGCAAGTTCCTGTTATTGGTGGTAGGATGTCTCTTATACCTTCGCCATGCTTTGTACTTAGCAGTATCAGCCTCTCTACAACGAAAGCCAAACCAAGGCTGATCTGTAAGCTTCGTCCTCTCTCCCCTCTCTCTCTCTCCCCTCTCTCTCTCTCTCTCTCTCTCTCTCTCTCTCTCTTTCTCTCTTACTCTCTCTCTCTCTCTTTCTCTCTCTCTCTCTCTCTCTCTCTCTCTCTCTCTCTCTCTCTCGCTCTATCTCTCTATCCTCTCTCTCTTCTCTCTTCCTCTCTCTCTCTCCTCTCTTCCTCTCTCTCTCTCAATCCTCTTCTCTCTTCTCTCTCTCTCCTTCCTTCTCTCTCTCTCTCTATCTCCCCCCCCTCTATACAGGGTTTGACAAGGTTAGGTTAAGGATCCCTTGCTAATGAGATAAAATCCATGGCAATGGGAACCTTGAAGACATTCCTTTAAGTAAATAATATGTTATAACAGAATGTTCGCGTTCCACGCGGCGTGTAGGTACGTGAATGTGAGGCCTCCTGACGGATCGTGGGGCTTGAAACACGAAGACGGGACTTGGAGTGGCATGGTTGGAATGGTTAGCAGGAAGGTAAGTTCAAGCGGTAATTATTATATACATCCATGAACGATGATTTACACGTTGGGAATCATATGTTCAACAAAGAGAAAATTTTCATTTAGGGAAAGGTAAGTCCATGTAAGTAACATTATTTGCTCTCAGTGAATTGTTAATCAAACTGGGTACAAAATTTTAAATTTTGTAAATGGTAAGTCTAGCTATGAGCAAAGATTTACACTCAGAAAATGGACAGTCCAACCTGACACTATGATTTATACTCAGAGAAAGTAAAGTTAGACTTAGCATTTTGATTTACACTCAAGGAATGTGATTTTGGGGGGAAATTTTACAATTGTGTTGCCATGGTTCGAGTCCCTGACCTGGAAAAATCGAGTTTTACGAATTCATATGTCAGTTAACACTTATTAAAAATAAGAATTCAGAATTTGCTCATAATTTATATATTTGTTTTCAACAAAACAACTTGTAAAGTAAAAGGACACAAGTGCAACTAATGTGACATTTTATTGTGGCAACGTTTCGCTCTCCAGGAGCTTTGTCAAGCCGATACAAACAGTATATTTACACAGTGAACATCAAAATGGTATACAATACCGAAAGGTTGTTAGGTAAGACACATATGCAACAGTTAGACAACTTTATTCCGAAACGTTTCGCATACACAGTAGGCTTCTTCAGTCGAATACAGAAAGTAGGCAGGAACAGTAGAGATGTGAAGACGATGTAATCAGTCCATCACCCTTAAAGTCGTAGAATTTGAGGTTTCAGTCCCTCGGGCCTGGAGAAGTTCAGTTCCATAGTCAGGAACTATCTGAAGATCAAGCGACAGTGCGGAGACTTAAATACTTGTCGGAAGGAGAGGTGCAGGGTAGTAAATAGTAGTAGTAGTAGTAGTAGTAGTGAAGGCAACTGAGAGGTCATGTCCCTCTCAGATCCAAACCCTCTCACTTGAAAAACTTGTCCAAGTGTTTTCTGTACCAAGATGCCACGTGTTGCAGTGTCTGACCCAAAATGAACATCAAAAAGGTATACAATACCGACAGGTTGTTAGGTAAAGACACATATGCAACAGTTAGACAACTTTATTCCGAAACGTTTTTGCCTACACAGTAGGCTTCTTCAGTCGAATACAGAAAGTAGGCAGGAACAGTAAAAGATGTGAAGACGATGTAATCAGTCCCCTCACCCTTAAAGTCGTAGAATTTGAGGTTGTCAGTCCCTCGGCCCGGAGAAGTTCAGTTCCATAGTCAGGAACTATCTGAAGATCAAGGGGACAGTGCGGAGACTTAAATACTGTCGGAAGGAGAGGTTTCAGGGTAGTAGTAGTAGTAGTAGTAGTAGTAGTGAGAGGCAAAATGAGAGGTCATGTCCCCCTCAGATCCAACCCTTCTCACTTGAAAAGCTTTTCAAGGTGTTTCTGTACCAAGATGCCACGTGTTGCAGTGTCTGGGCAAATGAACATCAAAATGGGATACAATACCGACAGGTTGTTAGGTAAGACACATATGCAAAAGTTAGACAACTTTAAATTTCCCAAACGTTTCGCCTACACAAATAGGCTTCTTCAGTCGAATACAGAAAGTAGGCAGAACAGTAGAGATGTGAAGACGATGTAATCAGTCCATCACCCTTAAAGTCGTAGAATTTGAGGTTGTCAGTCCCTCGGCCTGGAGGGAAATTCAGTTCCATAGTCAGGAACAATCTGAAGATCAAGGCGACATGCGGAGACTTAAATACTGTCGGAAGGAGAGGTGCAGGGTAGTAGTAGTAGTAGTAGTAGTAGTAGTGAGAGGCAACTGAGAGGTCATGTCCCTCTCAGATCCAACCCTTCTCACTTGAAAAGCTTGTCCAAGGTGTTTTCTGTACCAAGATGCCACGTGTTGCAGTGTCTGACAAGATGAACATCAAAATGGTATACAATACCGACAGGTTGTTAGGTAAGACACATATGCAACAGTTAGACAACTTTATTCCGAAACGTTTCGCCTACACAGTAGGCTTCTTCAGTCGAATACAGGATCTGAGAGGGACATGACCTCTCAGTTGCCTCTCACTACTACTACTACTACTACTACACTACCCTGCCACCTCTCCTTCCGACAGTATTTAAGTGTCCGCACTGTCGCTTGATCTTCAGATAGTTCCTGACTATGGAACTGAACTTCTCCAGGGCCCAGGGACTGACAAAACCCCAAATTCTACGACTTTAAGGGTGATGGACTGATTACATCGTCTTCACACTCTACTGTTCCTGCCTACTTTCTGTATTCGACTGAAGAAGCCTACTGTGTAGGCGAAAAGTTTCGGAATAAAGTTGTCTAACTGTTGCATATGTGTCTTACCTAACAACCTGTCGGGATTGTATACCATTTGATGTTCATCTTGTCAGACACTGCAACACGTGGCATCTTGGTACAGAAAACACCCTTTGGGCAAGCTTTTTAAGTGAGAAGGGTTGGATCTGAGAGGGACAATGACCTCTCAGTTGCCTCTCACTACTACTACTACTAAATTTCTACTACTACCCTGCACCTCTCCTTTCCCACAGTATTTAAGTCCCGCACTGTCGCTTGATCTTCAGATAGTTCCTGACTATGGAACTGAACTTCTCCAGGCCGAGGGACTGACAACCTCAAATTCTACACTTTAAGGGTGATGGACTGATTACATCGTCTTCACATCTCTACTGTTCCTGCCTACTTTCTGTATTCGACTGAAGAAGCCTACTGTGTAGGCGAAACGTTTTTGGAATAAAGTTGTCTAACTGTTGCATATGTGTCTTACCTAACAACCTGTCGGTATTGTATACCATTTTGATGTTCATCTTGTCAGACACTGCAACACGTGGCATCTTGGTAAAAGAAAACACCTTGGACAAGCTTTTCAAGTGAGAAGGGTTGGATCTGAAGGGACATGACCTCTCAGTTGCCTCTCACTACTACTACAAATACTACTACTACTACTAAATACTACTACCCTGCACCTCTCCTTCCGACAGTATTTTAAGTCTCCGCACTGTCGCTTGATCTTCAGATAGTTCCTGACTAAAGGAACTGAACTTCTCCAGGCCGAGGGACTGACAACCTCAAATTCTACGACTTTAAGGGTGATGGACTGATTACATCGTCTTCATATCTCTACTGTTCCTGCCTACTTTCTGTATTCGACTGAAGAAGCCTACTGTGTAGGCGAAACGTTTCGGAATAAAATTGTTAACTGTTGCATATGTGTCCTTACCTAACAACCTGTCGGTATTGTATACCATTTTTGAGTTCATCTTGTCAGACACTGCAACAAAGTGGCATCTTGGTACAGAAAACACCTTGGACAAGCTTTTTCAAGTGAGAAGGGTTGGATCTGAGAGGGACATGACCTCTCAGTTGCCTCTCACTACTACTACTACTACTACTACTACCCTGCACCTCTCCTTCCGACAGTATTTAAGTCCCCCGCACTGTCGCTTGATCTTAGATAGTTCCTGACTATGGAACTGAACTTCTCCAGGCCGAGGGACTGACAACCTCAATTCTACGACTTTAAGGGTGATGGACTGATTACATCGTCTTCACATCTCCACTGTTCCTGCCTACTTTCTGTATTCGACTGAAGAAGCCTACTGTGTAGGCGAAACGTTTCGGAATAAAGTTGTCTAACGTTGCATATGTGTCTTAAACCCAACAACCTGTCGGGATTGTATACCATTTTGATGTTCATCTTGTCAGAACTGCAACACGTGGCATCTTGGTACAGAAAACAACCCTTTGGGCAAGCTTTTCAAGTGAGAAGGGTTGGATCTGAGAGGGACATGACCTCTCAGTTTTCCTCTCACTACTACTCACTACTACTACATACTACCCTGCACCTCTCCTTCCGACAGTATTTAAGTCTCCGCACTGTCGCTTGATCTTCAGATAGTTCTTGACTATGGAAAATGAAAATTCTCCAGGCCGAGGACTGACAACCTCAAATTCTACGACTTTAAGGGTGATGGACTG
The DNA here is from genome assembly GCF_026875155.1 of Cherax quadricarinatus. Classification (NCBI taxonomy): domain Eukaryota; kingdom Metazoa; phylum Arthropoda; class Malacostraca; order Decapoda; family Parastacidae; genus Cherax; species Cherax quadricarinatus. Next base: position 55,602,816 of record NC_069418.1, on the reverse strand, counting down.
ATTACATCGTCTTCACATCTCTACTGTTCCTGCCTACTTTCTGTATTCGACTGAAGAAGCCTACTGTGTAGGCGAAACGTTTCGGAATAAAGTTGTCTAACTGTTTCATATGTGTCTTACCTAACAACCTGTCGGTATTGTAAAACCATTTTTATGTTCATCTTGTCAGACACTGCAAACACGTGGCATCTTGGTACAGAAAACACCTTGGACAAGCTTTCAAGTGAGAAGGGTTGGATCTGAGAGGGACATGACCTCTCAGTTTGCCTCTCACTACTACTACTACTACTACTATTTCTACCCTGCACCTCTCCTTCCGACAGTATTTAAGCTCCGCACTGTCGCTTGATCTTTAGATAGTTCCTGACTATGGAACTGAACTTCTCCAGGCCGAGGGACTGACAACCTCAAATTCTACGACTTTAAGGGTGATGGACTGATTACATCGCTTCACATCTCTACTGTTCCTGCCTACTTTCTGTATTCGACTGAAGAAGCCTACTGTGTAGGCGAAACGTTTCGGAATAAAATTGTCTAACTGTTGCATATGTGTCTTACCTAACAACCTGTCGGTATTGTATACCATTTTGATGTTCATCTTGTCAGACACTGCAACACGTGGCATCTTGGTACAGAAAACACCTTGGACAAGCTTTTCAAGTGAGAAGGGTTGGATCTGAGAGGGACATGACCTCTCATTGCCTCTCAAATACTACTACTACTACTACTACTACTACTACCCTGCACCTCTCCTTCCGACAGTATTTAAGTCTCCGCACTGTCGCTTGATCTTCAGATAGTTCCTGACTATGGAACTGAACTTCTCCAGGCCGAGGGACTGACAACCTCAAATTCTACGACTTTAAGGGTGATGGACTGATTACATCGTCTTCACATCTCTACTGTTCCTGCCTACTTTCTGTATTCGACTGAAGAAGCCTACTGTGTAGGCGAAACGTTTCGGAATAAAGTTGTCTAACTGTTGCATATGTGTCTTACCTAACAACCTGTCGGTATTTTATACCATTTTGATGTTCATCTTGTCAGACACTGCAACACGTGGCATCTTGGTACAGAAAACACCTTGGAAAGAGGAAGGCGTAAGGAGAGGAGGAGTATGAGGTAATCAGTCCCTCAGCCTGGAGTCGATGTGTTCAGTCCATCAATCTTGTAGAATGTACAGCATAGGGCCGTAGACGTGGCTTATATACTGTAGTGAGGTGAGGTGAAGCAGGCGGAGGCGGGGTCATAGTGGTACCATCCACTAGTCGAAGTAGGTCTTCATCCAAAGGTTGAACAAGTGTTGAAGAATTCTTTGTAACAAGATCCCATGATGCTGCAGTGTCTGACAGTTGTGATGAATGGTTTGAAAAACCTACAAGTTGAAGATTGAGACACTTCAGGACACTGAGGGACTGATTACCTCATACTCCTCCTCTCCTTACGCCTTCCTCTTTGTATTGGACTGATGAAGCCACTGTGTGGCGAAACGTTTCCTGAATAAAGATTCCCATATGCTGCATAAGTGTCTCAATCTTCAAGATCATTGATATATATTATAAACAACAACGGGCCCAAGACTGATCCTTGTGGAACGCCACTTGTTATTGATCCCCACTCGGATTTAACCCCATTTATGGACACTCTCTGCTTCCTGTCTGTGAGCCATGATTCGATCCACGAGAGCACCCTTCCCCCAATGCCATGAGCTTTGTAGATGAATGGTTCAAAGAACCGACATGTTGATAAATTAGACACATGTGCAGCTCTTGGGTATCTTTATTGAGGAAACGTTTCGCCACACAGTGGCTTCATCAGTCCATACAAAGGAGAATCTTGAAGAACAGGAGGAGAATGAGGTAATCAGTCCCTCAACCTTGAGTCGATGTCGTCAGTCCATCAATCTTGAATAGAATACGGCATACGGCTGAGAAGGAGCTTATAAACCTTTTTGGCAGGAGAGGTGCAGAAGTCAAGGTCGTGTAACATTTGTTCAATGTTGAAGTAGGTCGGGGCCCAAGAATTAGGCAAGCGAAGAATTCCCAAGTATTAAGATCCCAAGAAGTTGCAGTGTCTGACAGGTTTGTAATGAATGGTTCAAAGAACCGAATGTTGAAAAATTTAAAGACACATGGCAGCTCTTGGGTATCTTTATTGAGGAAACGTTTCGCCACACAGTGGCTTCATCAGTCCATACAAGGAGAATCTTGAAGAACAGAGGAGAAATGAGTAATCATCCCTCAACCTTAGTCGATGTGGTCAGTCCTTTCAATCTTGAATAGAATCCCGGCATACGTGCTGAGAAGGACTTATAAACGTTGGAAAGGAAGGTGCAGAAGTCATAGTCGTGTAACATTTGTTCAAGTTAGTATGTCGTGCCCAAGAATTAGGCAGCGAAAATTCCCAAGTATTAAGATCCCAAAAAGTTGCAGTGTCTGACATTTGTGATGAATTTCAAAGAACCGACATTTTTGATAAATAACCAGCTGTCAGGCTCTTGGGATCTTTATTGGGGAAACGTTCGCCAAAACAGTGGCTTCATCAGTCCTAATTCTTGGGCACGACCTACTTCAACATTGAACAAATGTTACACGACCTATGACTTCTGCACCTCTCCTGCCAACGTTTTATAAGCTCCTTCTCAGCACGTATGCCGTATTCTATTCAAGATTGATGGACTGACCACATCGACTCAAGGTTGAGGACTGAATCCCTCATTCTCCTCCTGTTCTTCAAGATTCTCCTTTGTATGGACTGATGAAGCCACTGTGTGGCGAAACGTTTCCTCAATAAAGATACCCAAGAGATGCACATGTGTCTAATTTATCAACATGTCGGTTCTTTGAACCATTCATCTACAAACCTGTCAGACACTGCAACTTCTTGGGATCTTAATACTTGGGAATTCTTCGCTTGCCTAATTCTTGGGCACGACCTACTTCAACATTGAACAAATGTTACACGACCTATGACTTCTGCACCTCTCCTGCCAACGGTTTATAAGCCCTTCTAAAGCACGTATGCCGTATTCTATCAAGATTGATGGACTGACCCATCGACTCAAGGTTGAGGGACTGATTACCTCATTCTCCTCCTGTTCTTCAAGATTCTCCTTTGTATGGACTGAGAAGCCACTGTGTGGCCGAAACGGTTTCCTCAATAAAGAACCCAAGAGCTGCACATGTGTCTAATTTACAACATGCCGGTTCTTTGAACCATTCATCTACAAACCTGTCAACCCCTGCAACTTCTTGGGATTTTAATATTTGGGGAATTCTTCGCTTGCCTAATTCTTGGGCACGACCTACTTCAACATTGAACAAATGTTAAAACACCTATGACTTCTGCACCTCTCCTGCCAAGGGTTTTATAAGCTCCTTCTCAGCACGTATGCCGTATTCTATTCAAGATTGATGGACTGACCACATCGACTCAAGGTTGAGGGACTGTTTACCTCATTCTCCTCCTGTTCTTCAAGATTCTCCTTTGTATGGACGATGAAGCCACTGTGTGGCGAAACGTTTCCTAAATTTAAAGATACCCAAGAGCTGCACATGTGTCAAATTTTTAATCAACATGTCGGTTCTTTTGAACCTTTTCTCTCAAACCTGTCAGACACTGCAACTTCTTGGTCTTAATTACTTGGAATTCTTCGCTTGCCTAATTCTTGGGACGACCTACTTCAACATTAACAAATTTACACGACCTATGCTTCGCTCCTCTCCGCCAACGTTTTATAAGCTCCTTCTCACACGTATCCGTATTCTTCAAGATTGAGGACTCCCACATCGACTCCAAGTTGAGGGACTGATTACCTCATTCTCCTCCTTTCTTCGATTCTCCTTTATGACTGATAACCCCTTGTGCAACGTTTCCCCCATAAGAACCCAAGGCTCACAGGTCTAATTTTCAAATGTCGTTCTTTGAACCATTCATCTACAAACCTGTCAGACACTGCAACTTCTTGGGATCTTAATACTTGGGAATTCTTCGCTTGCCTAATTCTTGGGTACGACCTACTTCAACATTGAACAAATGTTACACGACCTATGACTTCTGCACCTCTCGTGCCAACGGTTTTATAAGCTCCTTCTCAGCACGTATGCCGTATTCTATTCAAGATTGATGGACTGACCACATCGACTCAAGGTTGAGGACTGATTACCTCATTCCCCCCTCCTGTTCTTCAAGATTCTCCTTGTATGGACTGATGAAGCCACTGTGTGGCGAACGTTTCCTCAATAAAGATACCCAAGAGCTGCACTTTGTGCTAATTTATCAACATGTGGGTTTCTTTGAACCATTCATCTAAAAACCCCTGTCAGACACTGCAACTTCTTGGGATCTTAATACTTGGGAATTCTTCGCTTGCCTAATTCTTGGGCACGACCTACTCAACATTGAACAAATGTTACACGACCTATGACTTCTGCACCTCTCCTGCCAACGTTTAAAATAAGCTCCTTCTCACACGTATGCCGTATTCTATTCAAAAATTGATGGACTGACCACATCGACTCAAGGTTTGGGGGACTGATTACCTCATTCTCCTCCTGTTCTTCAAGATTCTCCTTTGTATGGACTGATGAAGCCACTGTGTGGCGAAAGGGTTTCCTCAATAAAAATACCCAAGAGCTGCACATTGTCTAAATTTATCAACATGTCGGTTCTTTGAACCATTCATCTCCAAACCTGTCAGACACTGCAACTTCTTGGATCTTAATACTGGGAATTCTTCGCTTGCCTAATTCTTGGGCACGACCTACTTCAACATTGAACAAATGTTAAAACGATCAATGACTTCTGCACCTCTCCTGCCAACGGTTTATAAGCTCCTTCTCAGCACGTACGCCGTATTCTATTCAAGATTGATGGACTGACCACATCGACTCAAGGTTGAGGGACTGATTACCTCATTCTCCTCCTGTTCTTCAAGATTCTCCTTTGTATGGACTGATGAAGCCACTGTGTGGCGAAACGTTTCCTCAATAAAGATACCCAAGAGCTGCACATGTGTCTAATTTATCAATGCCATGAGCTGCTACTTTCTTCAACAGTCTTTGGTGCGGAACTTTATCAAATGCCTTACTAAAATCTAAGTAAATAATATCAAATTCTTTATCGTGGTCAACAGCCTCAAAAGCTTTACTGAAGAAAGTTAATAAATTAGTTAGACAAGACCGGCCTCTTGTGAATCCATGCTGAGTATCATTAATCAAGCTATGCTTATTGAGATGGCTTCTTATAATCTCAGCTATAATTGACTCTAGTAATTTGCCTACAATTGAGGTCAGGCTTACTGGGCGGTAATTTGACGGTAACGAATTGTCCCCTGTTTTAAAAACAGGAATTACATTAGCCATCTTCCACATATAAGACACTACACCTGTTTGAAGAGATAAATTAAAAATATTAGTTAATGGTTCACAGAGTTCCATTTTGCATTCCTTAAGAACCCTTGAAAAAACCTCATCAGGACCCGGCGTCTTATTTTCCTTCAGTCGGTCTATCTGCTTCACAACCATTTCACTAGTGACTGTGATGTTACATAATTTATCTTCTTCCAGCCCACTATAAAAATTAATTACTGGAATATTATTAGTGTCTTCCTGTGTAAAAACCGAGAGAAAATAATTATTTAAAATCGAGCACATTTCATTCTCTTTGTCAGTAAGATGCCCATAGTTATTTTTAAGGGGACCTATCTTATCTCTGACTTTTGTTCTATATACCTGGAAAAAACTTTTTGGGTTAGTTTTCGAATCCCTAGCAACTTTAATTTCATAGTCCCTTTTAGCTTTTCTTATCCCCTTTTTAATGTCCCTCTTAATGTCAATATACTGATTCATAAGATGACCCTCACCTCTTTTGATACGCCTATAAATTCCTTTCTTATGCCCTAGTAGATATTTCAGCCTATTATTCATCCATTTTGGGTCATTTCTATTTGATCTAATTTCTTTATAAGGGATAAACGTTCTTTGAGCAGCATGTATAGTGTTCAGAAAACTGTCATATTGATAGCTCTCTTCGTTACCCCAGCCAACAGATGATAAGTGTTCTCTAAGCCCATCGTAATCTGCTAAGCGAAAATCTGGGACTGTTACTGAGTTATCCCTACTATCATGCTTCCATTCATTACTAAATGTAATTGATTTGTGGTCGCTAGCACCCAGTTCCTCTGAAACTTCTAAATTATTAACAAGGGATTCATTGTTTGCCAGAACTAAGTCAAGCAGATTATTACCCCTTGTAAGTTCTGTCACAAACTGCTTCAAAAACAATCCTGAACTACTTCTAACAAGTCGTATGATTCTAAATTCCCAGTCAAGAAATTCCAGTCAATATAACTAAAGTTAAAGTCTCCTAGAATTACTACATTATCGCGCCTTGTGGCTCTAACAATTTCCTCCCATAGTAGTCTCCCCTGGTCCCTATCTAAATTTGGGGGACGGTATATCACACCTAAAATTAATTTTTCATGCCCCTCTGAAAATTCTATCCAAACAGACTCTGTATGTGTTACTTCAGACTTAATACCCGGTTTTATGCAACAGTTCAAGCGATCTCGGACATACAATGCCACCCCACCCCCCTTCCCGACACTTCTATCTACTTGGAACAGTTTAAAACCCTGAATGTGACATTCCGCAGGCATGTCCCGACTTTTTGAATTAAACCACGTCTCAGTAATGGCAAATACATCAATGTTACCTGCACTAGCAACTAGTCTCAACTCGTCCATCTTATTCCTAGCACTGCAACTATTTGTGTAATAAATATTTAAAGACCCTCCTCTCTCTTTACCCTCCCTGCTCCTTTCTGTTATTCCACTAAACCTATTACTGTCCTTGTCAATTAGTGCCACTGGCTTTCCAATATCCACCTCATTTTGCCTATTACTAGTTCTCCTAGTACTCATATTACTACCCAGCGACTTCACAGTTTTCCCGCCAAAACCCGTACCACTAACTATTCCTAGTTTAAAGACCTAACAGCTCCCTCCACTGCGTTGGCCAGTGCTCCCACCCCAGACCTAGATAAGTGAACCCCATCCCTGGCATACATGTCATTTCTGCCATAGAAGAGGCCCCCAGTTGTCAATGAATGTTACCGCATTTTCTTTACAGTATTTGTCCAGCCAGCAATTGACACCAATTGTTCTGGACAACCATTCGTTTCCAACTCCTCTCCTTGGCAAAATGCCACATATGACAGGTTTCCCACCCTTCCTCCTAATTATCTCTATTGCTGACCTATACCTGCTAATCAGGTCCTCACTCCTACGTCTGCCAACATCGTTGCCTCCAGCACTGAGACAGATATAGGATTGCTCCCATTACCTCTCATGATGTCATCCAGACGGCTAACAATATCCTTCATCCCAGCCCCAGGAAAACACTCTCTGCCTCCTACTCCTATCCTTCAAGCAGAAAGCCCTGTCCATGTACCTAATCTGGCTATACCCAACAACAACAATGTTTTTACCTTCCTTGGCGTCACTTTCGTCAGGTAGCATTACTCCACTTGTGGAATTCGTCAAGACGTTCTCGATGGTCTTCGTTGGATATTCTAGGGATGTCTCACTCACGTCTGCCAATGCTTCCTTGGTGCTCGTTGTGGCATTCCCAGTAGAACACTCACATTCGTCAGGTAGCATGGAGAATGGGTTGGAAGTTTCCACGTTAGTCTTCTGGTTTCTCGTTGTTTCTGCCTTTCCAACCGTTTTCTTGATCCTCAGCTTGGTTCCATGTTGCCCGGCCACTGACCAAGCTCCCCTCTTAAGCTGGGGACTCACAACAGGAGGATTACTATGAATCCTCTTGTTCTCCTCCGTTAATCGCCGTATCTCCAGCTTAGCAACTCTGAGCTCTTCTCTCAGCTGCTGGTAAAGTTGCTCAAGAGAGGGCATCCTGGTTCAGATTCACAGAGAGCACACAAACAGGTCTTCACAGAGCTAAGTACACGTCACACGTCATCCCTGAATTTCATGAGATGGTTGGTGGAATTTCGGTGTTGTACACAGGTGTTGTTCACGTTATCGTTCCTACATGCGTAAATGTGCTGTAGATGAATGGTTCAAAGAACCGATATGTTGTTAAATTAGACACATGTGCAACACAGTTGCACATGTGTCTAATTTAACAATGCGTAAATGTGTTCATTGAGGCGGGTGTCGAGGTTTCTTGCTGTTTCACCTAAGTAAATCTTGTCACAGCCTCCACAGGGTATAGTGTGAATCCCTGCATTGACTGGTTCATGATCCTTTGACAAGATTTATTAATTGCTCTACCATATTGTATTACTACTACTACTACAACTTTTGTCACTACTACTACTACCACCTGTGAACATCGAAATGGTACCTCACTAGTATTGCACCTCACTCTGAGCCTTTATATACTCTCTGTGTCCATATACTGTTTGTATCGGCTTGACAAAGCTCCTGGAGAGCGAAACGTTGCCACAATAAAATGTCACATTAGTTGGATTTGTTTCCTTTTACTTTACATATTGTCGGTAATTCTACCAACATTATTACAACAAATCAACTGTCTAAAACCCAGGAAAACTGACCCAAAACAAGAACTGATTTCATCATCTCTCACTCCACTACTGTTCTGTCAGAAGGACGCCAACATGGTAGTTCAAAACTGAAAAATTTCACAGTCCCTCCTTCCACTTTCAGAAGTCAAGTCCGGTTATCCGGTTTAAGTGAATCTCCTAAATGTAACTTTGCTCATACTCCATCAGCACTTCAAGTCATAAAACTCACTTCCCTCCACTCACACCTATCTATCATGTTCACACACGCTTGCTGGATGTCTAAGCCCCTCCCAAATAAAACTCCCCTTACACCCTATCTACAACCTTTCCTAGGACAACCCCCGACTCCACCTTTTCTCTACTACAGATTGAAACCCTCCAAGTCTTCTTATTATGCTCCATTCTCTGTAAAAGTCTTAACATCCTCAAGAAGCCCTCTTCAGCCCTCTTTACAAAACTTTTAGTAACTCGGCACCTCCTTCTGATTTACAACCTACGAATATCTGCACAATACTCTCACCACACATTGTCTTCAGACACACATCAACTGCATGCAGTTTCCTTGCTGCAATATTCACAACCAACGCTTCACATCTATATAAGAGCGTTGGTACCACTATATGCTCATACATTCTCCTTTTTGATTCCATGCATAACGTTCTTTGTGTCCACAGTCTCCTCAGTGCACCAGTCACCTTCTTGCCCCCTCGTAAATTATGTGATCCACCTCTCAGAATCAGAGAGAACCTGTCCGCTACTCAGAGAAAACTTCCACTGCTATAGTTGCTTCCTTGCAACATTGCATAGCTCCTGATGACACACTTAAAAATGTGATAGTAATTGAGCTAAAGATTTCCATCCCAGTGACTTGTTTTGTATATATATATATATATATAATATATATATATATAATATAATATATATATATATATATATATATATATATATATATTATATATAATAATATATATATATATATATATATATATATATATATATATATATTGTTACCACGAACGAGTTTTATAGAATCAATAATAACACTGTGACTAGCCGAGGGTTGGAATCCATGTCGTTTCGGCCCGCATCATGGTAAGGGAAAATCACATGACACAGTAAAGAGTAAGGTGATGAGGATATTTAAGATATTTAGGAGTGGGTCTTTCAGCTGATGGCTCTAGGTTGTAGGATTGCGTGGTCCTGTGGGCTAGAATGTCATGTGATTTTTCGTTCACCATGATGCAGGCCAAAACGACATGGGTTCGAATCCTCTGCTAGTCGCAGTGTTGTTATTGATATATAAATATATATCGAAATATAAAAATCCTTATGTTATTGTCAGTGAAAAGAAAGTGATCTCTCACTCTGTAAAATAACTTTTTGAGATTGTTACATTTTTAATGGAGTTAGGTCTAATAGTCAGTTCGGTTTGTAAGGCACAACACATATTTTCTCCTTAGTGACTCACGAAATCGTAATGACACGATTGCAAACAAACCATACCACGGGTGGGGATAGAACCCGCGATCAGAGAGTCTCAAAACTCCAGACCGTCACAGTGGTGCCTATGGTAACCTTCCTATGGTGTAGAAATATGCCTATTGTGGCTAGCTGGTCCAGTGGCTAACGCGACGGTCTGGAGTTTTGAGACTCTCTGATCGAGGGTTTTATCCCCGCCCGTGGTATGGTTTTCTCCTTAGTATCTGTTCCTAGTCTAGCAAAATTGCATTGCTCCTGACGTCACATAACAGTGCTAAAGATCTTGAAGTAAAGATTGCCATCCTCACTTGGATTATTCTACGTTGTTAAGATCGGCTTTTTGCGACTGTACAGCACATATATGTATATATATATACTTATTTAGTTATTCTTAGCACTGCAGCCGTCTCTCACCCAGAAAGAAGACCCAACGTTCATTAAAACACGGACATGCACATGGGATTCGTCGTGGATGTGATTATTCTTAAGTTCCTACATAATATTTTTACAAAAAATAACGAGATGGGAATCACTGTGAATGAACTCTGAAGGAAGAGCAGAGATGAAACAGTTTAGATGGTCACTTTAATTGTAATTTGCAGCTCTGGCAAGACAGCTGTTGAATGAATGATGGCGAGTGTTTCCTTTTATGACTTATTTTCATATTGCCTCACCCTTCTGGTGTGGCGAATGGAAATGGAGAACTACCTGAGGAAGAAAAGTTAACAGTAAATTTTATAATGGATAGTGGATTGAAAATGATGGTCTGTGTACTACATCACATTCATAATAACACTGTAGCATACAATGCTAAATTATATATTTATAATTGATGTACATTCATATCGTTTTGTCCAGGAGGCAGATATTGGCGTTGGCCTCTTCGGTATAAGTGCGACCCGCGCTGAGGTAGTCGACTTCACAGCAACTATACTGATAGATTACTGGAGAATATTAGGTGGTCGAGGGAGGGCGGAGGTAAATCCTTGGAGCTTTTTGATGCCCCTGTCTCCCCTGGTATGGACTGCCATTTTCACAACACTACTGGCGCTCCCTTCATTAATATGTCTGCTCTCCTCGTGTGTTTTAATAAAGAACAACAAAGCAGAGAAGTGGCTTTCAGACACCTTCGCATTAATTTATATATTACTACTCCAAGGTAATTTTTGGTACTTTTATGTCAGATCCGAGACAAGTCTTCATGTATTTGAGTTATATGAACACAAATTTCCAGGATAGTATTATATAATATTAAATATCTGTCTAGCTGTGTGTCTGTCTGTAAGTCTGTCTGTCTCCCTCTCTGTTGGTTTGTCTGTCTGGGTGCCTGTCTGTATATTTAGGATGAATGACGGAGTATCGAACTGTCTTTCTGCCTCTGTATGTGTCCCGTCTCCCTCTGCCTGTCTGTCTGTCTCTGTCTGTCTGTCTGTCTGTCTGTCTGTCTTTATCTATCTATCTATCTATATATATATTTATCTATCTACCTGTCTATCTATCTATTTGCTTATATATCTATCTCATTTACATTTGCACATATGACTCTTGCCTCAGATACCTCTGTCCCTAAGAGCTGGTGGTGGGAGCGTCTGATATTTGGTACATGGATGATGGTGACACTGGTGTTAACACAGAGTTACTCTGGCAACCTCATGGCTCTCCTGGCAGTGAGACACATCCCTCAGCCCTTCCAGTCTCTTCACGACTTGATCGACGACTCAAAAGTTATTACGATATGGGAAACGGAGTCAGCCAGTGTGCAGTATTTACATGTATGTTTTAGAAATGTAAACACTGCTTTGTTGATGGCGAAGTATATAAAATTTTAATGTAATATATATATGTTATCAACAAATTTTGTTGAAAATAAGAAAAAGTTTTGGAGTGAGATTAACAAGTTAAGAAAGCCTAGAGAACAAATGGATTTGTCAGTTAAAAATAGGAGAGGAGAGTTATTAAATGGAGAGTTAGAGGTATTGGGAAGATGGAGGGAATATTTTGAGGAATTGTTAAATGTTGATGAAGATAGGGAAGCTGTGATTTCGTGTATAGGGCAAGGAGGAATAACATCTTGTAGGAGTGAGGAAGAGCCAGTTGTGAGTGTGGGGGAAGTTCGTGAGGCAGTAGGTAAAATGAAAGGGGGTAAGGCAGCCGGATTGATGGGATAAAGATAGAAATGTTAAAAGCAGGTGGGGATATAGTTTTGGAGTGGTTGGTGCAATTATTTAATAAATGTATGGAAGAGGGTAAGGTACCTAGGGATTGGCAGAGAGCATGCATAGTTCCTTTGTATAAAGGCAAAGGGGATAAAAGAGAGTGCAAAAATTATAGGGGGATAAGTCTGTTGAGTGTACCTGGTAAAGTGTATGGTAGAGTTATAATTGAAAGAATTAAGAGTAAGACGGAGAATAGGATAGCAGATGAACAAGGAGGCTTTAGGAAAGGTAGGGGGTGTGTGGACCAGGTGTTTACAGTGAAACATATAAGTGAACAGTATTTAGATAAGGCTAAAGAGGTCTTTGTGGCATTTATGGATTTGGAAAAGGCGTATGACAGGGTGGATAGGGGGGCAATGTGGCAGATGTTGCAAGTGTATGGTGTAGGAGGTAGGTTACTGAAAGCAGTGAAGAGTTTTTTACGAGGATAGTGAGGCTCAAGTTAGAGTATGTAGGAAAGAGGGAAATTTTTTCCCAGTAAAAGTAGGCCTTAGACAAGGATGTGTGATGTCACCGTGGTTGTTTAATATATTTATAGATGGGGTTGTAAGAGAAGTAAATGCGAGGGTCTTGGCAAGAGGCGTGGAGTTAAAAGATAAAGAATCACACACAAAGTGGGAGTTGTCACAGCTGCTCTTTGCTGATGACACTGTGCTCTTGGGAGATTCTGAAGAGAAGCTGCAGAGATTGGTGGATGAATTTGGTAGGGTGTGCAAAAGAAGAAAATTAAAGGTGAATACAGGAAAGAGTAAGGTTATGAGGATAACAAAAAGATTAGATGATGAAAGATTGAATATCAGATTGGAGGGAGAGAGTATGGAGGAGGTGAACGTATTCAGATATTTTGGGAGTGGACATGTCAGCGGATGGGTCTATGAAAGATGAGGTGAATCATAGAATTGATGAGGGAAAAAGAGTGAGTGGTGCACTTAGGAGTCTGTGGAGACAAAGAACTTTGTCCTTGGAGGCAAAGAGGGGAATGTATGAGAGTATAGTTTTACCAACGCTCTTATATGGGTGTGAAGCGTGGGTGATGAATGTTGCAGCGAGGAGAAGGCTGGAGGCAGTGGAGATGTCATGTCTGAGGGCAATGTGTGGTGTGAATATAATGCAGAGAATTCGTAGTTTGGAAGTTAGGAGGAGGTGTGGGATTACCAAAACTGTTGTCCAGAGGGCTGAGGAAGGGTTGTTGAGGTGGTTCGGACATGTAGAGAGAATGGAGCGAAACAGAATGACTTCAAGAGTGTATCAGTCTGTAGTGGAAGGAAGGCGGGGTAGGGGTCGGCCTAGGAAGGGTTGGAGGGAGGGGGTAAAGGAGGTTTTGTGTGCGAGGGGCTTGGACTTCCAGCAGGCATGCGTGAGCGTGTTTGATAGGAGTGAATGGAGACAAATGGTTTTTAATACTTGACGTGCTGTTGGAGTGTGAGCAAAGTAACATTTATGAAGGGATTCAGGGAAACCGGCAGGCCGGACTTGAGTCCTGGAGATGGGAAGTACAGTGCCTGCACTCTGAAGGAGGGGTGTTAATGTTGCAGTTTAAAAACTGTAGTGTAAAGCACCCTTCTGGCAAGACAGTGATGGAGTGAATGATGGTGAAAGTTTTTCTTTTTCGGGCCACCCTGCCTTGGTGGGAATCGGCCAGTGTGATAATAAAAAAAAAAAAAATATTTTAAGAACAAGAGGATAAAGAGGTTTCCGAAATTAACAGAGAAATGAGAGTAGTTTGGTTGACAAAATATTAGAAATCACATAACAATTGGTTTTTGAATCAGTTATCAAACTGTGGTTGGCCAGGGTTCGACCCCACGTCACAGTGTTCCTTCTCAAGAGACAGCACAATGTACATGTCACTTTATCCACTCAGCCATCGATCCTACAAGGATCATGCTAGTAGGATCGATGGCTGAGTGGATAAGGTGACATGTACATTGTCCCGCCTCAGGATACAACACAATGTGTCGTAGTGTCGAACCCAGGCCTGCCACACTTTGGTTAATGATTCAAAAATACTTGTTTCGTGGTTTCATTGGTATATAGACTGTTTGTGGAGGGGGGTTTTCAAACAGGAAGAGGCTGAAATTAATCCTTGAGCATACCACTGCCACAAGTGTCCTGGGATCACGAACAACACTTAGCTCTGCTAGGCACGTAATCTTTGTAGGATCGATGGTTGAGTGGATAAGGTACATGGACATTTTGTTGTTTCTTGAGGTGGAACAATGTGTCTTGGGGTCGAACCCTGACCTGTCCCAGTTTGGTAAATGATTCAGGGTTCGACCCCTGACCTGATTAATTGTAATATTAAATGTATTTAAATTCACCTCTAATATATATAGCAGAACTGAGCTAAAAAAAAATTCTGTCAGTTACAGTGAGGTTGTGTGACGTTGCCAGTGTGTCTAATTTTCATCTTGTCAGTAATGTATACCATTCATGGGCAAGACACTAACAATATTCTAATAATTTCAGAGATGTTAGGTAAGACACATATGCAACAGTTAGGTATCTTTATTTCGAAACGTTTCGCCTACACAGTAGGCTTCTTCAGTCGAGTACAGAAACGATCAACACAAGGGTATCTTGGTACAGACCTGCAATCAACTTCGACAACTTCCACTAGTGAGAGCGGCTGGATTTGAGAGGGACCTGACCTCCCAACATCTGAGTTCTTACCTCTCCTAGTGACCTACGTCTCACCTCTTGGCGCTATATAACGCTCCATCCTGTCACTTCATCTCCATATTGTTTCATACTATGGAACAATGCTCTTCTCCAGACTGAGGGACTGACCACCTCAAAACTTTAATTAAGGGTGATGGACTGATTACATCGTCTTCAAGTATTTTCTTCTTCTATCAACTTTTCTGTACTCGACTGAAGAAACCTACTGTGTAGGCGAAACTGTTGCATATGTGTCTTACCTAACAACCTGTCGGTATTTTATACCATTTTAATGTTCAATTTCAGAGATACCCAGATGTTGCTTTAGTGTCTTCCTGTGTGAAAACCACAAGCAGATAATTATTAAAAATCAAACACATTTCATCCTCATTGTCAGTAATATGCAAAGTTATTTTTAAGGGGACCTATCTTTTCTCTAACATTTGTTCTATATACCTGGTAAAAACCTTTGAGGTTTGTTTTCCCAATCTCTAGTAACTTTAATTTCAAAGCTCCGTTTAGCTTTTCTTCGAAAAATGAACTCAAAGGCTGTATAACGTGATTTTTTATTGAGCTCATTATTCATCCATTTCTGGCCATTTCTATTCAATCTCATTTCTTTATACGGAATTAATGTTCTTTGGGCAGAATGTATAGTGTTTAGAAAGCTGTCCTGCTGATAGCTCTCTTTGTTACCCCAGTCCAGAGATGATAGTTGTTCTCTAAACCCATTGTAATCTGCTGAGCGAAAATCTGGGAGAGTACTAAATTATCTTTTTTATCATACTTCCATTCAATAATAAAAGTAATTGATTTGCAGTTGCTTTTGCCAAATTCCTCCCTCAAGGAAGGTTCCTTGAAGTTGGTTAGGGGCTCTTGATTTAGGGAATTGTATCTGTGCTCCAGTTCCCAGAATTAAGCCTGAATGCCTTCCACATCCCCCCCCCCAGGCGCTGTATAATCCTCCGGGTTTAGCGCTTCCCCTTGATTATAATAATAATAATTTTGCCAAACTCTGTAATTTCGAAATTATTAATTAGGGTTTCCTTGTTTACCAGAAGCAAGTGTAACACGTTATTTCCCTTTGTAGGTTCTATAACAACTTGCTTAACAAAACAATCCTGAACTGCCTCTAAGAATTCGTTAGACTCTAAATTCCAGGCAAGGAATTCCAATCAATCTGACTATAGTTAAGTGCCCTAGAAATAAATAACAAAAAGGCACAATACCGTGACTGGAACGATACACAAATAACCCGCACATAAAAGAGAGAAGCTTACGACGACGTTTCGGTCCGACTTGGACCATTGACAAAGTCACACTAACAGAGGTGGAGCAGGACGGCTATATATAGGCAGGAAGAGGTGGAGGTAGTAGTAGTAGTAGTACAAGAATTGTATATAATACAATTGTATATACAATTCTTGTACTACTACTACTACTACCTCCACCTCTTCCTGCCTATATATAGCCGTCCTGCTCCACCTCCGTTAGTGTGACTTTGACAATGGTCCAAGTCGGACCGAAACGTCGTCGTAAGCTTCTCTCTTTTATGTGCGGGTTATTTGTGTGCCCTAGAAACATTGCATTATCATGCCTTGTGGTCTTTGTTTATTAACTCTGTACCACTTGATTGTAATGAAAGTAATTCTTCAATAAAAAGAAATTTAACTAACAAAAAGTGTAAAATTGTGTTTGGTTGAGGTATAAATACATCTTGGCAAAATTTTATTTTAATCTGAAAAGTCAAATTTCATTAGCTAATTTTTAAAGTAATCAATCTGAAAAAAAAAAAATTGTGAAACATAGAAGTAATATATGCCAATTTTCATTAAACTGAAAAAAAAAAATTCATATTTTTTTTATATTTTTCTTCTTTATTGAACTCTAAAAATATTTTACTAAAGTGTTCAGTTTAACATACCGATTTTCTTCAGTCAGTTGAGTCTGGAATATTTCGTGAGATCGCCAACCTGGAAAACAAAGGACGCCTTATATACAGAACTCAGCCTCAGTTTGCCGTGAGCATTGACACCTTAGTGAGGCGCGGTGACCACGTCCTCATGGAGGTCGACATGAGCTTGAAAGTATACATGGCACAAGATTTTACACACACAGGTTAGTGAGAATCAATGTACAACTGCAGGCGTTTTGTTACTGCACCAAGATAGTTGTGTCTCCTGCAACTCACTCCCTAGGGTCCACTATCTACTTGGCAGGAAAAAAAACTAGTAAATCACCGAACGTATGGGGGTTTGAACCCATCGTATGTGAGTCCAAAGACTCTTAGGCCAGTGCATTCCGTGATTTGTTGGAACTGTTTTATTACGATTTCTTGAGTCAGGGTAATGTAGTAATTGTACATTGAAATTCTCTTCAGAGAGAAGAGCTGAAATTAAAATCCGTCAGAGACCTAAAAGCTTTTAGCTTTAAGGTTTAAGGAATGGTGCATCTAATGGGAAGAAAGACTTTCTATATTTTATATTTTTATTTGATTAGAGTTGAAAATTTCATAAAATTTAAAAAAAAGTATAGAATTATTAGTTTTTATTCGGATTAGTTTAAAACATTCAGCACTGGTGGGATTTCCTTAAAGAAATTTGTAAATTGTAATATACCAATTTTTGTAAAAGAAGCTCCTTTTATTTTCTAATTTTAAAATTTGAGATAATTAATGAGCTCACGTTTATCTGTTTTAAACTATTTTTCCGCTTGACAATTTGAAAATACAACTTCTCCTTCACTGGACAACCTCGCCATGGCAACTATGTGGATATTACATCTCGAAAATGTGTGAATAGTTTTGTAGGGAACTTCAAAATGGAAACTTAGTTTCTCGGTGGTGGCTTTTTTGGTAGTATTGAATATATTCATTGCTCTATGCTTGCAATATTCTATAGAGTAGAGAGGGAAGTAAGTGATACAAAGAGAGCTTTTTACATCTCTTCCTCAAATCTGGGTCGAAAAACAGATCACGTTTCCGCTATGTTTCTGTAGAACATTTCAGACAGTGTTAATATGACTCACGAAATCGTAATGACATGCCGGTTCCAATGTCTTGTTTAAGTTAAAGAGACACAGTGTCCCCGTCGCTTGTTTTCTGATATTTCTTCTACAGGAAGGAGTCAGGTGAATAGACTCTTACCTTGGGTATTGTGGTATTGTAAGAGAGGAATGAATGAGCACAACTAGGACCTGAATGGTACAGAGTGTGTGTGTGATTACTGACTGCTCAAAGCAGGTGGAGTACTGGTAAGAGATTTCGTTCCGATTTTTAACCCCGGACGGTTAGCCACCCATGATAACCCAAGAAAATCAGTGCATCATCTAGGACTGTCTAAAAAATAAATAACAAAAAGGCACAATACCGTGACTGGAACGATACACAAATAACCCGCACATAAAAGAGAGAAGCTTACAACGACGTTTCGGTCCGGCTTGGACCATTGACAAAGTCACACTGTCTAACTTATTTCCATTGGGGTCCTCAATCTTGTCCCCCAGGATGCGAGCCACACCAGTCGACTAACACCCAGGTACTTATTTGCTGCTAGGTGAATAGGACAACAGGTGTAAGGAAACGCCTCGAAATATTTCTACCCCACCGAGAATCGAAACCCGGGCCCTCCGTGTGTGAAGCGAGAGCTTAAGCCACGAGGCCACTGCGAACTTTCATCATGGCTTAAATAGCAGCGCTCTTCCTGCCGAATAAGGCAAACGAAAACGTGTGAGTGCAATAATATCGAAAATCATTCTCAACCAAACGAAAAAAAAATACATTCCATTGTGTTTGTTTATTATTAAATTATTGTTTGCCATTAAATTATTATATAAATTATTGTACATATGCGGTTAAAACTTTTAATAGATCAGGTAAGATATTCTTCAGTTATCGCAGTGAAGCCAATTTTTCTATGCTCTTAAAAATTTTAGATTTAGAATGAGCATAGCGAGTAACAAAGCAAGCAATCTTTGTGCAAAAAAATATAAGCAAGGAAAATTTGAAGCTGATTAAATCACTCACATGAAAGTTATTGAAGGAAATTAATTTAACATTCTACTGATTCTGTAAGAAAATCAACATATTTGCACTTACAAAGCTTAAAAATAAAGAGAATATTTCCTTATGTGAATAAATCTGTATAAATTTGATGCTCTTACTTAAAAAGTGTCTATTATAAAACAAGAAAATAAAACAACTGACAACTCTGGAACCAACACAACTGAATAACAATCTCAACAATGATTAATTGAAAATCAGAGCTGACATGAAGACGGAGTCTCAAATTTTCGATCGGAAACCTCTGAACAATATGCTTAAATAAAAACAGTAAACTGTTGTTCCAAATTTATTACTTTTACAGTACGATTCTACATTTTCATACACTTAATCTGAGAGCTTGAAACCATTAATAAAATGAGATATTTAACATTTATCAAATGAACAGATTGGAGGAAAAAACTCTAAGCACTTCATAATTATTTCTTTTTAACGATATGTCATTGTTCCATTGTCTCTATTGGTCTCAGGGTTTAAAGTGTTTTGTACAATTATAAAAAGATGTTTTGATGAAAATTAAATAAAAATTACACAAAAACCAAATTATGATTTGTTATCATAACACTAAATGATTCTCCATTCTAGTAATTATTTCATCCCGTTACAGGACAATGTTCTTTTTATGAGTCCAGGGAGGAGTTCCTTCCTTTAATGTTTGCTATGATCGGCCAGAAGGACAGTCCTCTTGTTCCAGTTTTAAGTAAGAGGTAAATATTAAGCCTCGTATGCCATGGATGTGTGTGTGTGTGTGTGTGCGTGTGTGTGTGTGTGTGTGTGTACTCACCTAATTGTACTCACCTAATTGTGGTTGCAGGGTTCGAGACTCAGCTCCTGGCCCCGCCTCTTCACTGATCGCTACTGGGTCCTCTCTCTCTCTACTTCCTGAGCTTTGTCATACCTCTTCTTAAAACTATGTATGGTTCCTGCCTCTACTTCACTTGCTAGGCTATTCCACTTGCTGACAACTCTATGACTGAAGAAATACTTCCTAACGTCCCTGTGGCTCGTCTGAGTCTTCAGCTTCCAGTTGTGACCCCTTGTCCCTGTGTCCCCTCTCTGGAACATCCTATCTCTGTCCACCTTGTCTATTCCCCGCAGTATCTTGTATGTCGTTATCATGTCTCCCCTGACCCTTCTGTCCTCCAGAGTCGTCAGTCCGATTTCCCTTAACCTATCCTCGTACGACTTTCCCTTGAGCTCTGGGACTAGCCTTGTTGCAAACCTTTGAACTTTCTCTAACTTCTTGACGTGCTTGACCAGGTGTGGGTTCCAGACTGGTGCTGCATACTCCAGTATGGGCCTAACATACACAGTGTACAGTGTCTTGAACGATTCCTTATTAAGGTATCGGAACGCTGTTCTCAGGTTTGCCAGGCGCCCGTATGCTGCAGCAGTTATTTGGTTGGTGTGTGCCTCCGGTGATGTGCTCGGTGTTATGGTCACCCCAAGGTCTTTCTCCCTGAGTGAGGTCTGTAGTCTTTGTCCACCTAGCCTATACTCTGTCTGCAGTCTTCTTTGCCCCTCCCCAATCTTCATGACTTTGCAATTCGAATTTTGAATTCGAATTTTGAATTTTGAATTCGAGAAGCCAGAATTCGAGAAGCCAGCCTGTCCAGGTCTCTTTGCAGTCCTGCCTCATCCTCGTCCGATTAAATTCTTCTCATCAACTTCACGTCATCTGCGAATAGGGACACTTCAGAGTCTATACCTTCCATCATGCCGTTCACATATATCAAAAATAGCACTGGTCCTAGAACTGACCCCTGTGGGACCCCGCTCGTAACAGGCGCCCACTGTGATACCTCTTCACGTACCATGACTCGTTGCTGCCTCCCTGTCAGGTATTCCCTTATCCATTGCAGTGCCCTCCCTTTTACATGCGCCTGATCCTCCAGCTTCTGCACTAATCTCTTGTGGGGAACTGTGTCAAAGGCCTTCCTGCAGTCTAGGAAAACGCAATCTACCCACCCCTCTCTCTCGTGTATTACTTCTGTTACCTTGTCATAAAACTCCAGGAGGTTAGTGATACAAGATTTGCCTTCCATGAACCCATGCTGGTTTTCATTTATTATCTTGTTCCTTTCCAGGTGTTCGACCACTCTCCTCCTGATAATCTTCTCCATGACTTTGCACACAATACATGTCAGAGACACAGGTCTGTAGTTTAGTGCCTCGTTTCTGTTTCCTTTCTTAAATATGGGGACTACATTAGCTCTCTTCCATTTCTCAGGTAGTTGCCCAGTTTCAAGTGATGTGTTGAAGATTGTGGTTAGAGGCACGCACAGCATCTCTGCTCCTTCTCTAAGGACCCATGGGGAGATGTTGTCCGGTCCCATCGCCTTTGAGATGTCAAGGTCACTTAAGAGCATCTTCACCTCCTCCTCAGTTGTTCGTATGTCATCCAACACTTGTTGGTATATTTCTTTTTGATGTTCCCTTCTGTGCTGTCTTCCCACAGCCCTTCCTGTCTCTACTGTAAAAACATCCTTAAATCTCCTGTTCAGCTCCTCACATACTTCCTGATCATTTCTTGTGAGTTGTCCACCTTCTGTCTTTAATCTGATCGCCTGGTCTTTGACTGTTGTCTTCCTCCTGATGTGGCTATACAACAGTTTCGGGTCAGTCTTGATTTTCGATGCTATGTCATTTTCATACTGTCGTTGGGCCTCCCTCCTTACCTGTGCGTACTCATTCCTGGCTCTGCGACTGATCTCCCTATTTTCGTGAGTTCTCTGCCTTCTGTACTTTTTCCATTCTCTATTGCATTTTGTTTTTGCCTCCTTACACCGTCGGGTAAACCAGGGGCTCGTTCTGGTCTTCCCGTTGTTTCTGTTGCCCTTGGGAATAAACCTTTCCACTGCCTCCTTGCATTTTGTTGTTACATATTCCATCATTTCATTTACTGGTTTTCCTGCCAGTTCTCTGTCCCACTGGACCTCCCGCAGGAAGTTCTTCAACCCTATGTAGTCCCCTCTTTTATAGTCAGGCTTTTCCCATTCAACTCCTGTTATTCTCTCCACTTGCAGCTCTACTATGTATTCAAAGCACAGAACCACGTGGTCGCTAGCTCCTAGGGGACTCTCATACTTGATGTCCTCAATGTCTGAGCTGCCCAGGGTGAACACAAGGTCCAATCTTGCTGGTTCATCCTCCCCTCTCACTCTGGTAGTGTCCTTAACATGTTGGTGCATGAGGTTTTCCAGCACCACGTCCAACATCCTGGCTCTCCATGTTTCGGGACCCCCATGTGGCTCCAGGTTTTCCCAGTCAATCTCCCTGTGGTTGAAATCCCCCATAACCAGCAACTTAGCTCTGCTGGAGTGAGCTCTTCTTGCCACCTCAGCAAGTGTGTCCACCATTGCTCTGTTGCTCTCTTCATTTTCCTCTCTTGGCCTCCTGCAGTTCTGTGGTGGATTATACATCACTGCAATGACCACTTTGTGTTCCCCAGACTGAAGTGTACGTGCTATGTAGTTTCTTTCTCCCGTCTCATCTATGCCTTCCATTTTCTCGAATTTCTATCTGTATGTGTGTGTGTGTGTATGTATGGTTCCCGCCTCCACTACGTCACTTGCTAAGCCATTCCACATCCTGACTACTCTATGACTGAAGAAATACTTCCTAACATCCCTTTGATGTGTGTGTGTGTGTGTGTGTGTGTGTGTGTGTGTGTGTGTGTGTGTGTGTGTGTGTGTACTCACCTATTTGTACTCACCTATCTGTGGTTGCAGGGGTCGAGTCGTTGCTCCTGGCCCCGCCTCTTCACTGATTGCTACTCGGCCCTCTCTCTCCCTGCTCCATGAGCTTTATCAGACCTTGCCTTAAAACTATGTATGGTTCCTACCGCCACTACGTCACTTTCTAGGCTATTCCACTGCCTGACAACTCTATGACTGAAGAAATACTTCCAAACGCCCTTTGACTCATCTGAGTCTTCAACTTCCAATTGTGGCCCCTTGTTTCTTCGTCCCATCTCTGGAACATCCTGTCTTTGTCCACCTTGTCTATTTGACGCAGTATTTTATATGTCGTTATCATGTCTCCCCTGACCCTCCTGTCCTCCAGTGTCTTCAGGCCAATATCCCTTAACCTTTCATCGTAGGTCAATCCCCTTAGCTCTGGGACTAGTCTTGTTGCAAACCATCGCATTTTCTCTAGTTTCTTGACATTCTTGACTAGGTGTGGATTCCAAGTTGGTGCTTCATATTCAAGTATGGGCCTAACGTATATGGTGTACAGAGTCTTCAATGATTCCTAACTAAGGTATCGGAATGCTATCATTAGGTTTGCCAGATGCCCGTATGCTGCAGCAGTTATCTGATTGATGTGTGCCTCATGAGATATGCTCGGTATTGTACTCACCCCAAGATCTTTTTCCTTGAGTGAGGGTTGCAGTCTTTAGCCACCTAGACTATACTTTGTCTGCGGTCTTCTTTGCCCTTCCCCGATCTTCATGCTTTTGCATATCGAAGGGTTAAATTCAAGGAGCTAGTTGCTGGACCAGGCTTCTGGCCTGTCCAGGTCTGTTTTGTAGTCTTGCCTGATCCTCGACTGATTTGATTCTCCTCATTAACTTCACATTATCTGCAAACAAGGACACATGAACTTTATCATACCTCTTCTTAAAGTTGTGCATGGATCCTGCCTCCACTACATTACTTCCCAGACTATTCCACTTCCTGACAAGTCTATGACTGAAGAAATATTTCCTAATATCCCTTTCACTCATATGTGTCTTCAACTTCCAATTATGACCCCTTGATGCTGTGTCCCATCTCTGGAATATCCTGTCTCTGTTCACCTTGTCGATTCCTCTTAATATTTTATAAGTCGTTATCATGTCCTCCCTACCTCTCCTGTCCTCCAGTTTCGTCAGGTCAATTTCCCTTATCCTTTCCTCGTAGGACATCCCCTAAACTACGGGATTGACTTGCTGCAAACCTTTGCACTATCTCTCACTTTCTTACATGCATGGTTAAGTGTAGATTCCAAATTGGTGCTGCATACTCCAATATAGGCCTGACATACATGTGTACAGGGCCTGAATGATTCCTTATTGAGATGTCGGAATGCTGTTCTAAGGTCTCCTAGGCGCCCGAATGCTGCAGCAGTTATTTGGCTGATATGTACCTCAGAAGATGTGCCCGATGTTACACTCACCCTAAGATCCTTTTCCTTAAGTGAAGCTTGTAGTCTTTGGCTATTAGACTGTACTCCGTCTGCGGTCTTCTCTGCCCTTCCCCAATCTTCATGAATTTGCTTTTGGTGGGGTGGAACTCCAGGAGCCAGATGCTGGACCAAGCCTGCAGCCTGTCCAGATCCCTTTGTAATTCTGCATCGTCCTCTTCCAATTGAATTCTTCTCATCAACTACGCATCATCTGTATTACAACACAGGAACAGAAACAGGACTGTTATCCTGGGTGTAAAGGGGAGCAAGGAACAGAACAAACACAGCTGAATGTGCACTATATACAGTTGGAAATGTATGTGTTCAACACAGTATATCAAGAGGCAAAGACACAGCCTGGAGACAGAATGGACAACCGTGTTCAACCACCAGCTGGGTGAAAATGTGAGCGGTATCCACGTCACCTTCACAAATGCCAGTTCCAGAATATGATTGGCTGAACCTGGGAACTGATCTGACGATGGAGCCCCGATCGTCAGACCCTTAGTTACTGGTTTGCTGGTTAGGGAGGTAGCCTTTTATTAGTGTGTTCACGTGCTCCGAATAAAGGTACATACTCTTTGCGTGCAACAATCTACAAACAGGGACACTTCTAAAATTCTGAGTCTGTTCCTTCCATCATGTTCACAAATACCAGAAACAGCACCGGTCCTAGGACTGACCCCTGTGGAACCCCGCTCGTCACAGGCGCCCACTCTGACTCCTCGCCACCTACTATAACTCGCTGTTGTCATCCTGACAGTTCTTCCCAGAACCATTGCAGTTACTTCTCTGTTTTCCCTGCCTGATCCTCCAGCTTTTGCACTAATATCTTGTGTGGAACTGTGTCACACGCCTTTTTACATTCCATGAAAACGCAATCTACCCACCCCCTCTCTCTCTCTCTTGTCTTACTGCTGACAGTCTGTCGTAGACCTCCAGTAGGTTTGTGACACAGGATTTCCAATCCCTGAAACCGTGCTGGTTGTCACTGATATGCTCATTCATTTCTTAGTGAACCACCACACTTCTGATAATCTTCAGCGTGACTATGCATACTATACATGTCAGTGACACTAGTTTGTAGTTTAAAGTTTCGTGTCTGTCTCCTTTTTTAAAAATTGGGACTACATTTGCCGTCTTCCTTGTCTCTGATAGTCGCCCTGTTTTGATAGTTATGTTGAAGATTGTTGTTTGTTGTACTCATAGCGCCTCTGTTTCCTCTCTCAGGACCCATGGAGAGATGTCATCCAGCCCCATCGCCTTTGAGGTATCTAGCTCACTTAACAGTCTTTTCACTTCTTCCTCGGTTGTATGAATTGTTTCCAACAGTTGATGATGTACCCCACCTCTCTGTTTTTCTGGAGTCCTTCTGGCTCCTACGTGAACACTTCTTTGAATCTCACGTTGAGCTCCTCAAATGCTTCGCAGTCGTGAAGGAAATTCTTCATGCCTGTGTAGCTCCCTCTCTCGTAGTTTAGCTTCATTCGTCCTGCCCTTCCTGCTTCCCTCTCTATTTGTAACTCTACTATGTATACAAAGCTCAGAGCCACGTGGTCACTGTCCACATGGGATCTTTCATATGGAATGTCCTCAATATTTGCACTACTCAAGGTGAATACTAGGTCCAGTCTTGCTGGTTCATCCTCTCCTCTCTGGTAGTATCCCTTACATGTTGGTACATAAGGTTTTCCAGTACGACCTCCAGCATCTGAGCCCTCCACGTCTCTAAGCCCCATGTGGCTCCATGTTCTTCCGGTCGATTTCCTTGTGACTGTTGTCAATCATAATCAGCAGCTGTGCCCTGCTTGCATGAGCTCTTCTCGCTACTTCAGCCAGTGTGCCAAGCATCGCTCAATTACTCTTGGCATACTGCTGTTCTGTGGTGGGTTATACATCAATGCAATTTCCAGTTTCCTCTCCAATGCTTTGTTATGGGGGTCGGTGGGGGTAAGGCCCACCCCACAATATGCTGTGGGATTCTACAGCATATTATGGGGTGGAGTCTGTAAGTGTGAATTGTGGTTTGTGTTTGGATAGTGTGTTTGGTTATGGGGTTCTACGGGTGGTTCTCTATGTGCTTTTGCTTGTTGCTCTGTCCTGCTCAAGTTGTCCACTCCTGACTTTTCTTGTCTCTCTTCCTAGCCTCTTTTGTTTCTGAGTCCTCTCCCTCAGCTGTTATCAATCTGTTTTTGTTAGATCTCAGTCTAGAAATACCCTCTTGTATATTGATGATTGCTTGAGCCTTGGTTTCTCTTGCAGGATACTGTTCTGCACTGATTCTGTCTTGAAAACCGATCTGACTTGCCGGTTTCTCCCCTTCAAATACCCCCCAATTCTCTGAACATTTTTTGTCTCAGTCACGTCCTCCTCACCTATTTACCTGATGATGTTTTCAATCTCCTATTTTTCTTCCTGTCATCTTTCATTTTGTGTCCTCCCCTCGCTCTCCTGAAGCCCATGAATAAACACTGACTTCTCCCTTTCCTTCTCCAATTGCCTTTCCCTCTGTATCTCTTGGTCTCATTTGTACATGGCTATTTTATCCATTATTTTCTCCTGTATCTCTTGGTGGCATGGTCGTGCCTCTGCATGGGGCCTATCCCCCTCCCCACCATTCCCCTTCCTTTACTGCTATCCCTACTCCCGACATGTCTGTCCCTTCATTCCTCATCCCTGCTTGGTGGACTGATAGGGCCATAGTGTAAGTCATGTCTCCTTCCTTTCTATTGGGCTGCTTGTTCAGTATGGGTGTACCTGCTTCAGATGCTATGTCTCCTGTGGGCAATAGAGCTGTGAATCGCCTCAGCCAATTTACTTCATATTCTAGGACCTGTATCGTGACTTCTACTTCGTTGGCTTGTGACTCCAATTTCTTGTTCGCTGCCTACATCCTCGTCTGAATTTTTGAAGAATGCTCACCAAGTTTGCTCTCCCAACCCTTGTTGCAGTCTTTCACATTGTTCTTCCATCCATTCATCCTTCCCAGAACCATCTTCCTCTAATCCCTTGAGCCTTCGACTTCCCCTCTGAGCCACCATTTCTTTATGGGTTAGAAGTTGCAGTGCGTGTGTGTGTGTGTGTGTGTGTGTGTGTGTGTGTGTGTGTGTGTGTGTGTGCATACTCACCTAGTTGAGGTTTCAGGGGTCGAGTCCAAGCTCCTGGCCCAGCCTCTTCACTGGTCGCTACTAGGTCACTCTCCCTGAGCCGTGAGCTTTATCATACCTCTGCTTAAAGCTATGTATGGATCCTGCCTCCACTACATCGCTTCCAAAACTATTCCACTTCCTGACTACTCTGTGACTGAAGAAATACTTCCTAACATCCCTGGGATTAATCTGTGTCTTCAACTTCCAACTGTGTCCCCTTGTTGCTGTGTCCCATCTTTGGAACATTCTGTCTTTGTCCACCTTCTCAATCCCTCTCAGTATTTTGTATGTCGTTATCATGTCCCCACTATCTCTCCTGTCCTCCAGTGTCGTCAGGTTGATTTCCTCGTAGGACATACCTCTCAGCTCTGGGACTAGTCTTGTTGCAAACCTTTGCACTTTCTCTAGTTTCTTTACGTGCTTGGCTAGGTGTGGGTTCCAAACTGGTGCTGCATACTCCAATATGGGCCTAACATACAGGGTGTACAGGATCCTGAACGATTCCTTATTGAGATGTCGGAATGCTGTTCTGAGGTTTGCTAGGCGCCCATATGCTGCAGCAGTTATTTGGTTGATGTGCGCTTCAGGAGATGTGCCTTGTGTTATACTCACCCCAAGATCTTTTTCCTTGAGTGAGGTTTGTAGTCTCTGGCCCCCTAGACTGTACTCCGTCTGCAGTCTTCTTTGCCCTTCCCCAATCGTCATGACTTTGCACTTGGTGGGGTTGAACTCCAGGAGCCAATTGCTGGACCAGGTCTGCAGCCTGTCCAAATCCCTTTGTAGTTCTGCCTGGTCATCGATCGAATGAATTCTTCTCATCAACTTCACATCATCTGCAAACAGGGACACTTCGGAGTCTATTCTTCCATCATGTCGTTCACAAATACCAGAAACAGCACTGGTCCTAGTGTCAGCATAGTTGCTGATCCTCCTTTACTTGTGTTTATATAGAAGATCCATAATCCTAGTGACTGTATGACGTCACAGGATGCAGCATGAGTGAGTGGGTCGCTCTACCTCGCCCTCACTCTGCGCTTAGATATACAGCAGGCAGTAACACAGCAGGCCTGGGCTCCTTCCTTACCACAGTCTGACAATATATATATCGTTACCATCCAACAAGTGTCTTTACCTTCAACCATCATATCTCCTTCCGAACCCTCTTGACAAATTGGTGCCAGCAGAGGGCCTGTAATTCTGACGATTACAACGATTTCTGGAGATAAATTTCTACTGAGCCGGTCGCCATCTTGTGACGCTAGGCCTGCCGAGAAGGGTAACGCTCGACCTACCTCAAGCCACTACCCGATCAAGCGTCTACCAGCCTCTACATAATTCATTGGTCTGTCTCCTTGTATTAGTGTTTATCTGCTTATTTGCATCACTCCCAGGGGGTTGACCCGAGTTTGCAAAGCAAGCCAAACCAGCATGACAGTCTGTGGTGGGGGAGTCAGCCAGCCTAGCCTTACACCATCCAGCCTTGCCTGCCAAGCCAGCTTTCCACCCCTGCTGTGCTCATTGTTAGAAGTTATCAAGCCACTCTGTGTGAAGAGTTAAGCTAAGCCTGCCAGCAGCTAACTGAGGTGACTAACCCAGTACTCAAGCAAGCCACGTGGGTAGTCTTCTTCATCGCTTTGTGCTTCAAGTTCTAGCCATTCTGAGTGTTTTATCATCCCTGTGGCATTGTGGTATTTCGTGGGTTTGTTTTAAGCCAGCCCGGCTTAGAATGTTTTCGTGCCTAGTGAGGGTGTCCCCAGTGAGGCTTACGCCGTTCATCCCATAGGCTCAGTCACCACGCAGTGTTCGTCACCGCCCTGCCTCAGCCGCCTCACCCAACCACTACCACTTTTGTACCCTTATTACGGGTTCTAGCACCATATTTTAAGGACCACACAGGGGGTCAAGAGCCAGAGTGTGTATTTTCGTCAGTGGCGCCATCGTAAAAAGCCTCCTGTGTGGGTCCATTGTTGATTTAAGCGCAAAATTCCTCGATCATGTGTGGAGGAGCAGCGAACGCAGTCAGCGACCAGTCTCCTCTACCCTTTACTACCTTAACCTCATTCATCACATCGCTACAGTGATAATATTTTTTCATAGTGACATTTGCGAGTGTTGAGACATTTCCTTTTTGTGTTTCCAGTGATTTCTTAGTGACTTTCAGTAACTCTTGATTAGATTCATTGTTTATTACATTGCTGTTTGCAATATTTTTTTTCTGTTCTTAATTCAGTGTTAACTTTTGTGCATTATTTTATGTCTGTTGTGTTGTGCTTTTTTTTTTTACATACTTGAAGTAAGTACTTTAGTGTTTTTCCTTGTTGTGTGCAACATATAAGCAGTATAAAATTTGTGTTACACTTCACAATTATCTTGTGCTCACAGTATTGCAGTGAAGTAATTCAGTAATTTATTACCTTGTTTCTGCATCACAACTCAGTGTTGTCTGTTATAATTTTTTCCCACAGCATTTGTGTATTCTTGCAGTTTTTGTTTTCATTCATTTGCTATTTTATTTTTCTCTGTGTTTTGAACATTCTTGTGTTAATTCTTTTCATTTAACTAGTGACTAATTTGTCTTATCTCGACAGACAATAGTGTCATTATTTTGTGCAAGCAAAACAATTATTTTTCCAAATTTTCACACCTCAAGTTTCATAGCAAGAAAATTCTAGTATTGTGTTTATATTGATGTGTTGTGTTCTGCATCACTGTAAGTGTTCAAGTCTTTTTGTTCTGTGTTTTTGCACCTATTATTTTCATATTTCATTGAACAAATTCACTCTTAGTGCAATTTTTAAGTTCTTCTTTAAAGTAAATTGTTCTTTTGTTTGTTCAGTAAGTGTTGCTTAAGCTGCAATTAAGAGTTAAAGTGTTCACTCAGTTCATTCCTTGATGATAATTTTTTTTCTCTTTTGTAAACTGTATTTTGTTTGTGTGTAATTTTTTTTTATCATTGCATCATTGACTTATTTTGCAATAATTCTTGTGTAAACTTTGTGTTGCCATTAAATTTTTTCTTTCAGAAATTTTATGTAGTGTTGTGCAGTACTTTTGATTAGTAATTGTTATTTGCAATATTGCTATAGTTTATTTCAGTGCAGTTTCATATGCTCTTTTCTGTGCATAATATTTTATTCTTTGTGTGCCATTTTATTTTCTTTTTAGTGAATTGTTTTCCCACTTTGTTTTAATTTTGCACAAGCTTTATTGAGCCCATTTTCACATTTTTGATTGATTCATCATTTTATTGTTGTATTTCCCTATTGCATTGAGAGTAAAGACAACTCACTGTGCCATTAACTCATTTTAAAGCAAAGTTGAGCAAATTTGATTTGAGTAAAGTACAATTTTTCTTGATTTTCAAAGTGTTGCTTATTCAGTTGAGTATTTTCTTTTGTGAGTGTGAGTTTCCTTGCTTACAGTGTGACCTGTCAATTTTTAATTACTTATGCAGAATAGTTAAGCATTTTCTTCCCATTTAAGCTTATTGTGTCATTCTCTCTTTTTTTTCTTTATGTCCTTGAGTAAGTTCCCTGAGAACATGTCCCAGTCACTTTTGAATGTTCACTTAGTGTATCATGCCAGTCAAAGTCAATATGAATCAGTCCACAGTACCAATATTCCCTTACTGACTGAAAGACAAAACCTAGCCCCTGAGCAATGTGTTTGTTCTCACAGCTTGTATCTGAGATTTGTTAAAGTGCTGCGAAATGTGAAGTTCAGATTAAGCTCCTATAGATTCGTTCATTACTTATTAACGTAGCCGAGCGGTCAGGCACTAGTAATACTGTCACTCCTGTCTGGACTCCAGCCACAATATCGTGCATGCAAGATAGTGTACAGTTACCTTGGGTTTCAGAGGAACCTCAGACAACCCTGGGTGCTGAGACTACTATCCTTGCGATGGCGACTTGTTCAAGTACTCGTTCCTTCCCAGGGGACGCTTTGAGAAGAACTTTACTTACAACGAGTTATGCCATCTCTTGCTGATGCCACAAGCCGTTGCAGAAAGACGTTTCTGTGGCTAGTGTACTCACTTGAGTGTTGTTGTTGTCCCTTGTGTTCCAGATTGTGATCCCATCCTAGTTGACAGTAATTCGTGCAATGTAAGAAGTTATTTCTCGAGTAACTTTCACATGTTGTTAACGTTTGTAAGTGAAGTTTCTTTATAGCTGATACCTCGTGTCACTGTGTGCGACTCAGATTGAATATCAGCATTGTTCACCATATTCATTTCTTTTCCCCTGTGCTTGCAGTGAGAGATAGTAGATTCGTTCTCCATTGCTCATATTGCGTGTTATAGCGTTATTTTTTTCAACCGGGGAGTCACCCACTCCACCGAGTTTGTTCATTTCTCCGGTAAGAAAGAACCAATCCCTTGTGTTCTGGTGTGATTCGATTCCTGCTCCAGGAAGATCTTATTCTGACTGTGAAGCCACCAGCACCCATTAGTGACTTTGTAATGAGTCAAGAATTACTGTATCGAACAGTCGAGTTGAGTACTCCTAGCAATTCCAGTCACTAGTGAATGTAGCTGTATTTTTTGTAGATACTCGTTCAGATCGTCCATGTAGCTGTATCTTTTGTAGATACTCGTTCAGATCGTCCTCAGTCAAGGCATGTGTTAGCCATCGCAGAAGAATTCGATCCTCCCAGAGATGATAACCATTCTGCATATGTAAATCTTACCCTCGCAGAATTGGGTTTAAATGTACATAGTCTGTATAATTAGATGACTGAGATGAAGGAAATTGTTATTAACTTATCAGTTATCAGAATTTTTGTTTTCGTGTTCACGTTCCCTCCATATTCTGAGAATTTGACAGTAATGGTCTGTGTGCACCAGATTGCTTTTGCTGTTAATTCCACCTTGTATATATATTTGTTCTTCCTCAGAATCCGTAGAGAGCATGAATACAGATCGATCGATCAATTCCATCCTATATTATACCATGATTTGTTCTTATAATTTGTAATACATTACGTTAAAACTCATTATGTTAACACCCATTACGTAAAACTGAGTATGTTAACATCCATTATGATACCATCCATTAGTTCTAAGTTACATATGTCTTTGTTATTGTATAGAATCAGCCCAGAACCACCTGCCTGTTCAGCCTATAGTATAGTAGTGTATGTCGAGACGACATACGTAACATGTCCGAGCTGTCAGCATAGCTGCTGATCCTCCTTTACATGTGTTTATATAGAAGATCCCTAAGCCTAGTGACTGTATGACGTCACGGGATGCAGCATGAGTGAGTGGTTTGCTCTACCTCGCCCTCACTCCGCGCTTAGACATACAGCAGGCAGTAACACGGCAGGCCTGGGTTCCTCTCCTTACCACAGTCTGACAATATATATATCGTTACCATCCAACAAGTGTGTTTACCTTCAACCATCATATCTCCTTCCGAACCCCCACGACACTAGGACTGACCCCTGTGGGACCCTGCTTGTCACAGGTGTGTGTGTGTGTTTGTGTGTGTGTATGTGTATGTGTGTGTGTTTGTGAGTGTGTGTGTGTGTGTGTGTGTGTATGTGAGTGTCTGTGTATGTGCCTGTGTCTGTATCTCTCTGTGTATGTGAGTGAAAGCAGTTATGAATTCTTCATGAGTACTTACATGTTCCTTTAAATGAATGGCATTAAAGTGAATTTTTTAATCTCATGATGAGTTTATTCATAATTTATGTTTTTACACTCAGGATAATAAGAGTGAAAGAGGCTGGACTGTTTTACCAGTGGATGAAGGAAGAGGAACCAAACTCAACAATCTGTTCTCATTCCCCATCCAAGATTACAGTCAAAACGTCACTTTCAGTCAACAACCTATGGGTAATTTGTTAATATTTCATGTGGTAAAATCCTCGAACTTACGTATTATATGAAATGAAAAGTATAATTTTGAAATATTTCCTTTAAAGAATATTCATTGTTTAATATTAGATACATGTTTTTTGTATTTCCTTCCAGGGAATGTTTATTGTATACACTGGTGGCTTGTCTCTCAGTCTCCTGATATTTTCCCTGGAAATTGTTACCAACTTCTCCTCGCATTCACTACAAGACTAAATCTGGCAAAACAAAACAAAGGCTGAACGAAATCACTGTGACACTTGTGCAAATTTTGTGTATTTTTAATTTTGTTTTTGAAATTTACAGACAAACATTTAATAAATGTGTAGAACATGAAATATGTGTCAAATTTCCTAAAATATGTATGTACACATAAATAATTTTACACTTTCATGTGCCAAAATATACGAAATTACACCCACACAACCACACAAGTACAAACACACACACAAACAAAGGACACAGACTCACAACTCCCTGAGGTATGGAAGATGGCAAATGTAGTCCGATTTTTTTAAAAAGAAGACAGATACGAGGCATTAAAAAACAGACCTGTGTCACTAACGTGTATATATGCAAAGTCATGGAAAAGATCATCAGGAGGAAAGTGGTGGAGCACTTGGAAAGAACAACTGTATAATCGACAACCAACATGGTATCAGGGAAGGAAAATCCTGTCACAAACCTTCTGAAGTTTTATGACAAGGTGACAGAAGTAAGACAAGAGAGAGAGGGGTGGACAGACTGCATTTTCTTGGACTGCAAGAAGGCCTTCGACATAGTTCCTCACAAGAGATTACTGCAAAAGCTAGAGTATCAGGCACACATAACAGGAAAGGCACTGCAATGGATCAGAGAATACCTGACAGGGAGGCAACAACGAGTCGTGGTACGTGACGAGTTGTCAGAGTGGGCGCCTGTGATACGCGGGGTTCCACAAAGGTTCTGTGCTGTTTTTGGTATATGTAAATGACATAATGGAAGGGATATACTCAGAAGTGACCATGTTGGCAGATGATGTGAAGTTAATGAGAAGAATCAAATCGGTCGAGGATCAGGCAGAACTACAAAGGAACCTGGACAGGCTACAAGCCTGGTCCAGCAACTGGCTCCTTGAATTTAACCCTGCCAAATGCAAAGTCATGAAGATTGGGGAACAGCAAAGAAGACCCCAGACACAGTGTAGTCTAGGTGGCCAAGGTTAAGGGAAGGTTAAGGGAAATTGGCCTGACGACACTGGAGGACAGGAGGGTCTTGGGGAGACATGATATCGACATGTAAAATACCGTACAGAATAGACAAGGTGAACAAAGACAGAATGTTCCAGAAATGGCACATAGAAACAAGGGGTCACAATTGGAAGTTGAAGACTCAGATGAGTAAAAGGGTTGTTAGGAAGTATTTCTTCAGTCATATAGTTGTCAGAAGCAGTGCAAAACAGGATCCTCCAAGAGAAACCACAGTTGAAGGACTCGACAGAATACAAAAGGATGTTCCTAGTCCAAGACAGAGCACAAACAGAACGACAGCAGATGAAGGAGAGGACACAAAAGCGAAAGAAGCAAGGAGGAGAAACAAGGACAGAATCACCAGAGAACAACCAGAGCAAGGCTGAGCAACAAGGACAACAAGCACCCCACAACCAATCACGCTATCCTAACATAAACCACAATCCATACCCACAGCTCCCACCCAACAATCAGCTATAGAATCCCACAGTACACTACCAGGACCCCCACCATCACCGACCCCTCCCCCAAACACAGTGTTGGAGAGGAAACTGAAGGTATGGTACACAAACGCTGATGGAATAACAAATAAGTGGGACGAGTGGCACGAAAGAGTCAAAGAGGCATCATCGGACATCATAGCTCTCACAGAAACCAAGCTCACAAGTATGATATCAGATGCCATCTTTCCAATGGGATATCAGATCCTGAAGAAAGACAGAGAGTACAGAGGGGTTGGAGGAGTGGCACTGCTGGTCAAAATCCAATGGGATTTTGACCAGCTGGGATTTTGATGAGCTGGAGAGAGGAGAGAGAGGAGAAGCAAGAGATTACATAGTAGGAACGCTTCTGTCTGGAGGTCCCAAGGTGATAATTGCAGGGATGTATAACCCACCACAGAACAGCAGGAGGCCAAGGCAAGACTATGATGAGAGTAATAGAGCGATGGTTGACACACTGGTTGAAGTGGCAAGAAGGGCTCATGTGAGCAGGGCAAAGCTACCGATCATGGGTAACTTCAAACACAAGGAAATCTATTGGGAGAACCTGGAGCCACATGGGGGCCAAGAAACGTGGAGGGCTAAGATGATGGAGGTAATACTGGAAAACTTCATGTACCAACATGTAAGGGATACTACCAGATAGAAAGGAGAGGAGGACCCAGCGAGACTGGACCTAGTATTCACCTTGAGTAGTGCAGATATTGAGAACATCACATATGAAGGACCCCTTGGGGCCAGCGATCATGTGGTTTTAAGATTCGAATACACAGTAGAGTTACAAGTGGAGGGAGAAACAGGAAGAGCCGGAAGAATGAAGCCAAACTACAAGAAGGGGGACTAGGTGGGAATGAACTTCCTGAACGGGGTTTAGTGGGACAGAGAACTGGCAGGGAAGTCAGTAAACGAGATGATGGAATATGTAACAACAATATGCAAGGAAGCCGAGGAGAGATTTGTACCCGAGGGTAACAGGAAAAATAAAAAAAAACAGGATGAACCCGTGGTTCGCCCAAAGGTGCAGGGAGGCCAAAACCAAGTGTGTTAGGGAATGGAAGAAGTATAGAAAGCAAACGATCCAGGAGAATAAGCAGAGCAGTCGTAGAGCCAGAAATGCCCATGCATAGGTAAGAAGGGAGGCCCAATGACAATATGAAAATGACATAGCAGCGAAAGCCAAATCTGACCCGAAGCTGTTGCTCAGCCACATCAGGAGGAAAACAACAGTCAAGGACCAGTTAATCAGGCTAAGTAAGGAAGGAGGAGAGATCATAAAAAACGACTGCGAAGTATGTGAGGAACTCAACATGAGATTCAAAGGAGTGTCCACAGAGGAGACAGAAGGGACTCCAAAAAGAAGGAAAGGTGGGGTACACCATCAAATGTTGGACACAATACATACAACCGATTAAGAAGTGAAGAGGCTTCTGAGCAAGCTAGACACTTCAATGGCGATGGGGCCGGATAACATCTCTACATGGGTCCTGAGAGAGGGTGCAGAGGCGCTATGTGTACCCCTAACAACAATATTCAACACAACTATCGAAACAGGGACATTTCCTGAGGTATGGAAGACAGCAAATGTAGTCCCAATTTTTAAAAAAGGAGACAGACAAGAAGCACTAAACTATAGACCAGTGTCACTGATATGTATAGTATGTAAAGTCATGGAGACGATTATCAGAAGAGTGGTGAAACACCTAGAAAGAAATAAGCTTATTAACAACAGTCAACACGGTTTCAGGGACTGGAAATCCTATGTCACAAATCTACTGGAGTTCTATGACAGGCCGACATCATTAAGAAAAAAGAGAGTGAGGAGTGGGTAGATTATAAATTCTTAGACTGTAAGAAGTTTGACACAGTTTCACAAAAGAGATTAGTGCAAAAGCTGGAGGACCAGGCAGGGATAACAGGAACGCTCTACAATGTATCAGGGAATACCTGTCAGGAAGACAAAAGCGAGTCTTGGTACGTGGCGAGGTGTCAGAGTGGGCACCTGTGACGAGTGGGGTTCCACAGGGGTCCGTCCTAGGACCGGTGCTGTTTCTGGTATTTGTGAATGACATGACGGATAAAATTAATGAATTTTGTTGATTTTGAAAAAATAGGTCTTTCCGTTAGGTCTTACGAGTCAAAAACTCATGCAATTAGTTTGGGTATTTTACCAGATTGCTTCGACTACACAACTCAACCGAATCAGTACCACTGAGAGACTGGACTCAATTTAATTATATTTTAATTACAAAATAAGTGTTTAGTGCACTTTTAAAATTTTTATCCCGTTTCAGAATATTGCACCGAAAATTAATCTATTCATTAAATGTTTGAAGTTAATTTAAAGAATATGAAAGATTTTCAGTATTTATCGATGCCATTTATGAGGCATTACATCTTACCCAATCAGCGGCTTGTTTAAGACTGTGACGTCCAATAGTCAAATGCCAGCTATTGTTCGCTGTCTTGTATAAATACTGGGACTCGCCGCGCTGCGCTCAGTAGTCTCCAGTACAACAAATTTTTAAGGTCGTCTCTCTCAGACTGCTCTCATCTTCAGTAAACTTTCATATATTGGTAAGATAAAAGTGGTGAACCATTTTTTATATTAGAAGCTAGATTGTTCTTTTTTTTTTTACTCTTGCATCTAAATGAAAAAAAAGCGTTTTATCCAGTTTTTTTCAAATTTCACAATTGCATTCTCGTGTTTAAAATCTCACCCTATAAGGTAAGCAATAGGTGCGTGTGAGTAGTCTGAAATTTCATCTCTCTGTGACTGCAACAATCAACGCTCAGTACTTGAACCTTCTAAAATAACCCTTACCGGATGTATTCCTAACATCTCTATTACTAATGATGTCTTGGAACGTTCAGCATTCTTGTTTCTTGTCTATGAAAAAATTTATCCCTTTCCATTATAAGAATTTATCAGAGTATTCTTCCGTCAAATGCAGTGAAGTTCGGCTATTTAAGTCAATCCTCATCAATCAGTTTTATTAGCTCCTAGACTTGGCAATTTGTGATAGTCAGCTATTTCGTCTCCTTTCATGAATTTATTTTTCAATAGTGGGTTATCAGGCAGGTTTTTTTTTTTTTTTGGCTCCAAGAAAACATTGGAATGTGATAATATTGATAAATGCCGAGCATATGTTGAGAGTGTGTGTTCGTGAGTGAGAGTGTGTGTGTATGTGCTCACCTAGTTGTACTTTCCTAGTTGTGGTTGCAGGGGTCGATTCACAGCTCCTGGCTCCGCCTTTTCACTGGTCGCTCCTAGGTCACTCTTCATGCTCCATGGATCCTGCCTCCGCTACATCACTACCCAGACTATTCCACTTCCTGACAACTCTGTGAATGAAGAAATACTTTCTAACACCTCTGTGATTTATCAGAGTCTTCAACTTCCAATTGTGATTCCTTGTTGCTGTGTCCCATCTCTAGAACATCCTGTCTTTGTTCAATTTCTCAATTCCTCTCAGTATTTTATATATCGTAATCATATCCCTCCTCTACCTCTCCTGTCCTCCAATGTCGTCATGTCGATTTCCTTTAACCTTTCCTCGTAGGACAGATCCCTTAGCCCCAGGACTATTCATGTTGCATACCTTTGCAGTTTCTCTAATTTCCTTACGATTTTGGCTAGGTTTGAGCTCCAAACTGGTGCTGAATACTCCAGTATGCGCCTGATATACACGGTGTACAGGGTCTTGAACGATTCCTTTTTGAGATGTCGAAATACTATCCTTAGGTTTGCTAGGCGCCCATACGCTGCAGCAATTATTTGGTTAATGTGCGCCTCAGGTGATGTGGCCGGTGTTATACTCACCCCGAGATCCTTTTCATCGTGTGAGGTTTGTCCCTGGCCCTCTAGACTGTACTCCGTCTGTAATCTTCTTTGCCCTTCCCCAATATTCATGTGTGTATGTTTATTTATGTATGTGTGTGTGTGTGTGTGTGTGTGTGTGTGTGTGTGTGTGTGTGTACTCAGTTCGCCTAATTGTGGTTGTAGGGGTCAAGTCAGTGCTCCTTGCCAATCCTCTTCACTAGTCGCTTCTAGGTCTACTGTTTACCCATTCCTCTCCTGTCTTTCTTCTGTTACCTTCTCATAGACTTCAACAGGTCAGAGATGCAGGATTTCCCTTTCCTGAAGCCGTGCTGGTTGTCATGTATTAGGTCATTCCGTTCTGTGAGCTCCACCACTCTTTTCCTGATACTCTTCTCCATAACTGTACATACGATTCATGTCAGCAACATTGGTCTGTAGTT
This sequence comes from Cherax quadricarinatus, assembly GCF_026875155.1. Classification (NCBI taxonomy): domain Eukaryota; kingdom Metazoa; phylum Arthropoda; class Malacostraca; order Decapoda; family Parastacidae; genus Cherax; species Cherax quadricarinatus. The sequence goes on along the minus strand of NC_069418.1, from coordinate 55,563,686 downwards.
TAGTGCAGCCTGTCTGTCTCCTTTCTTAAAAATTGGGACTAAATTTATTATCTTTCATGGTATAAATCTTGGTAATAATTACCGAAAAGTTGGTTTAGAAACACACGTAAGCAAACACAATGACATATTTATTAGAAATTCTAAAAACACAGGAGTCACATGATTTCATCGTCTACCCGTCCTCATCCCAACATGACATTCTTCAGGTCACCGTGCGTCACTCACACCTCACTCTCCGCCTATATATAATGTCTTTCTACCTCTGTATGTTAGAAGTGATCAAGGTCCCAGGATCGCAACGTTTTCTAATAAATATGTCATAGTGTTTGCTTACGTGTCTTTCTAAACCAACTTGTCTTTCATACGTAAAGCAGTTGCCCAGTTGCCCTGTTTCGATAGATTTATTGAAGATTATTGTTAGAGTCACACTCAATGCGTCTGCACCTTTTCTCAGGACCCAAAAAGAGAGATGTTATCTCAGCCCACCGCCTTCAAGGTATCTAGTTCCCCCTAGCAGTTTCTTCACCTCATCCTCTCTTGTGTGCAGTGTGCCCAGCATTTTCCGGTACACATTACCTACCACCTCGGTTTTCTGGAAGCCTCTCTATCTCCTAGCTCCCTCAAATCATCTTCCAGCTCTCTCAAGTCACCCTTCAGCTCCCTCAAGTTACCCTCCAAATCCCTGAAGTGACCTGTGAATACGTCCCTGAATCTTGAGCTGAACTCTTCACGTACTTATTTGTCGTTCTCTGTGAGCTCTACTTCCTTCCTCAGGATTCTCTCATTAGCAGTGTTTTATCTTCTCATCATTAGCAAATAAGAATGCTAATTCGTGATACAAAGTCTTTAAAAAGACGGGAGAAACAATATGGTTTCCAAAACTAATCTTTCACAGTCTAATAGTTACTCCCTCGTCTTGATTCTCTGTATCTTTGTATATTGCTCAAGTATTTCTTTATTAAACGTACAATTTTTGGCATCCATGCTATTATTTTCAATTTCCCAAAATGCCTAGTAAATGCCTTAAGAGCTTCTTAAAGAAAGAGAATACCCAATATATAACAAAAAAAAGGCACAATAACGTGACTGGAATGATACACAAATAACCCGCACATAAAAGAGAGAAGCTTACGACGACGTTTCGGTCCGACTTGGACCATTTACAAAGTCACACTAACCAGAAGTGGAGCAGGACGGCTATATATAGGCAGGAAGAGGTGGTGGTAGTAGTAGTAGTAGTACAAGAATTGTATATAATACCGACAAGATGAAATTAAGACACATGCGCAACACACGGGCATCCCTATCGTAGACGTTTTGCCATCCAGCCAGCCACTGGATGGCGAAACGTCTAGGTGCCTCTGTGGCACCTAACTCTCTTGCAGTGCTCCCCTTCCTTTGTATTTGACTGGCTCGTCCTCCTTATTCCCCATTTCTACCACTACCACTACTACTACCTCTTCTACTACTACTACTACTACTACTACTACTACTACTACTACTACAACTACTGATGAAATTAAGACACATGTGCGGCATCTGGTTGTTTTTGTTGTGGACGTTTCGCCATCCAGTGGCTGGCTGGATGGCGAAACGTCTACGATAGGGATGCCCGGGTGTTGCGCATGTGTCTTAATTTCATCTTGTCGGTATTATATACCATTCTTGTACTACTACTACTACCACCACCTCTTCCTGCCTATATATAGCCGTCCTGCTCCACTTCTGGTTAGTGTGACTTTGTAAATGGCCCAAGTCGGAGCGAAACGTCGTCGTAAGCTTCTCTCTTTTATGTGCGGGTTATTTGTGTATAGAATACCCAATTATTAAGTTTATTTTCTATCATTCAAATTTATTAATCATGTCTAAAGAAAAAATTTAATTCATGCTGGTGTCCCGAGAGGCTTTTCTTACTTTCAAAATGATCAGTAACTCTCCACAACCATCTATATTGAAAATTAGTTTTAGAATGGCTATGTTTGATTTATATTTCCCAGTTGCCAGACACTTCAGTTACTATCGAACATCAGTAAAATATCTGTGACCTAACTTACACAGGATAATAGTTCCATCTCTTATTATTTTATACAGTATCATGCATCTTCGTTTTTTTATTCAATATTAAACACACTAAATTAGTCATCTGTCTAGCATGTTCAATATACGCTATGGTTAATCGCCTTTTTCCCATTTTCCTCATTATTTCCAGTAGCTTTGATTTTCTTTTCTCTGGTTATAATATCAAATTAATTTGATTATTAGCTGCCCTCAGGAAGGGAATTTAAGGATTTCTGGATATTATGCTGTTTTGGATATTCCTAAAATAGGGTTCACTCTTCATTTTTATTTTTGTTTTTGCTCTATTTCAGAAAATTACACATAGGATTGATCCATTCATTATTCCAGAGTCTTTTGTCTGTTCTGTTCGATGATACGAACTCTCCAGTCGCTTCTCGCCACTAGAAGTAAAGGATTTCACTACAACGTTCTTACCCAGCGATTCCCTGATTTTCTTATTCCTCAAACTTTTCGTTTTAGTTTCATTTTTGCCACCACAAAACCACATTCCAACAGCTTCAAATTTTCATCATTTTTTTTACTGTAAATAAGATTCTTTTAACAGTTGGCATATATAGGTGTTCTTTTTGCCCGGGTTGTTAAACTCATTCCCAGCTACCCTGGAATGACTCCTATAACTTCGTAAATGCTCTGCTGCTTGGTATCAAATCTTCAGGAAAAGTGTCTCTTAATCAGACGACGTTGGAGAGTGAAATTCAAGTGTATATAGCAGGTGCCTATCTACCAATTTTGTGTACAACTGGCCGAAAATTATATTCCGATGGAATCAATTTAAATATATTTTAGTTTGTTTTTTCTAAATGTCCACAACATTTAAAAGCTGATTTATTTGAGGGATAAGCTTGTACCCATTAAGTTTTGTTTTTGTAAATAGGTAAATCGGTTTATAAATCTTGAAATCTTCGCAATTCTTCCCGATAACTGGAAAATATTTCTTCTGGTCGGTTTACAATTTTGAACCAACTTGTGTTTTCCTGAACGATAGGATCGCGTTGTTATTGGTCTCGCAAAGTCCAAATCTCATAATCTTATTAAACAGACGCAATGTTTTTTCAATAATTAAAGAAAGGCTTTTGTTGCATTCAGATGAAAAATAATAAATCTGATGCGTTCCACAAGAAATGTGAGTTACTGAATGTTTAAGTTGTTTATATACAAATTTGAAATTTAGGAAACTGATAATAAACTTGCGATAGATAGATTCAATTCAATTAATGGAGAAGGATTGTTTCTGATAAACTACAAAATTTCATTGATTGGCCTCATGAGAAAGAAATCATGGCTTTAAATTTGAGCTATGGAAATTTATAAAATCCCATTTTTATTAAATAAATAGGCTTCCATATTACATAGAGAATGCATTCTTTCCTGAATTTGGGCTGAGCTGCTGCCACTTAAGTTTTTATAGATAAAATAAAACGATCTAGACATTTTTTTAAAATACAATGTTATTTGTCTCATATCACTGAACAGACTTTTAAACAGGTTAAAAATGCAAAAAAAAAAAAGAAAATAGAAATGAGATATTTTAAAATGTCGCGTTGTGAGAAACGTTTTTTAATTTTAAAAAAGCATATTGAACCCTAAATATTGTACGACTTATGAGTCAGAGACTGTACATTATATATTGCTGGGTAATGTATATTTCTTTTTTCACAAACTTCTGAACGCCTTATCTGATGGGTTTCAAATATTTAATGTTAATTAAACATTCGAGGTGAAATTTATAAATTCAGGTAATTTCTGCAAAGTTCGTGATCCGAGGACACCGGTGGCAGTGGTATACTCAAGGTTTAATTTCAGTCACCTGTTTGAATACCGCCTCAACAAGCAGTCTATATGCCAATGAAGCCAAGAAACAAGTGGTTTTTAATCGCTTGCCAAAGCGCGACAGGCCAGGGTTCGACCCCACGACACATTATCCCGCCTCAAGAGACAACACAATGTACATGTCACATTGTACATTTCCTTGTGTTTGTTTATTATTAAATTATTGTAAACGTATCTAAATATATTTAGTTAGATTTGGCTAATTTAAATTGCGCTTGTTATAATAAGGTTAGCAAAGTTTTCTATGGTTCTTTTGGTACAAAATTATTTATTTTTGCATCAACATAAATAAAAAAATATGTCTATAAGAAGAGAAAATTTTAGAATGGACTTAATTTTAAAGTTCTTGCTAATTGACCAGTTTTAACTATTAGGATCGACTTTTTATATATATATATATATATATATATATATATATATATATATATATATATATATATATATATATATATATATATATATATATATATATATATATGGACGTGCCACCTCTAGAATTTTAATGGGGACCCTCATCCTCAGAGAAGTCAATAAAGGTACGTCAGGGAAAACTCAAGGTTCTCCTCAGAGGTGTTTGAAGATTTTCTTCTCCTACCACCCCCTGTATTATATATATATATATATATTTTATATATATATATATATATATATATATATATATATATATATATATATATATATATATATATATATATATATATATATATATATTTATATGTATATATACATACCACCCCTATATATATATATATATATATATATATATATATATATATATATATATATATATATATATATATATATATATATATATATATATATATATATATATATATGCAAGGAATTCGCAAGAGGAGGCAAAATATACACAAACACTGATCTCTGGCCGCCGAAGGAGACTCGAACCCAGGAACCTTGGAACAAGGTACGCAGTGCTTTACCATTCTCACCACACTGGACCAATACCTTGGCGCCCAACTTGCGCTAGAAGCTATGCAATGCTGCAAGACTATCAACATATCGAAACAGCAAAGTAACTGCAATATTTATTATTTTGCAGGATAACTTAAAATTACATATTTTACAAATTACAAATATTCTGTAAGACATGTACGCCGAGCTTCTGAATCACTCAACTCGTCTATCAAAACTATGCTTTGAGTAGATATGACTGACGTATTATAATTATGATCCTGTTATCAATTAAACCACATCACTTACAATTTCTTCGGTCCCCCTTTCTAATTATTATTATTATTATGGGTTTTATAATATTGGATATAATATCCAAATAATTAATTCAAATTTTCATTAAGTAAGTCTACATTTACATAGATACACAGGCAGTACCAGAAATTAAATTTCTCAACCAGTCACAGTTGTCATTGCAAGTTGCTCTAAATGATCGACACCATGCCCAGCCCTTCTAGGGTAGGGTAGGTGCCTGAGCCCGAGCGTTTAGCTCATAAGACTGTCATTTCCATTAGCTCCCTTGGGGCGGGGATGGCAGACCAGCGAGGCCTAGCTTGTGGCTAGGCCTGGGGGCGAGTGGTCCCAAAGATGAGGAGGTACTTGTGCCTCCTCCTATGGGAGACTTAGGTCTCAGACACTCCCTAAAGAGGGAGCCAAGGCCGGGCCACCACTTGGAAAAGGCCCGGGCCGGGAGAATACCGGCGAATCTTTAATAATAATAATAATAATAATAATAATAATAATAATAATAAATAATTGCTCTAAATGATCGACACCATGCCCCGCTCTTCTAGGGTAGGGTAGGTACCTGAGCCCGAGCTTGCAGCTCACAAGACTGCCATTCCCATTAGCCCCCTTGGGGCGGGGAAGGCAGAGCAGAGAGGCCTAGCTTGTGGCTAGGCCTGGGGACAGTTGGTCCCAAAGATGAGGGGGTACTTGTGCCTCCTCCAATAGGAGACTTAGGTCTCAGACACTCCCAAGACAGGGAGCGAAGGCCGGGCCACCACTTGGAAAAGGCCCGGGCCGGGAGAATACAGGCGAATCTTTAATAATAATAATAATTGCTCTAATTCATCCGTAAAAAATACTCTTCACTACTCCGTTAACTGTGAGTTACTTGATATTTCTGCACAGGAGAGAGAGTACAGAAGAATTTCTCTGTATGTATACAAATGATTCACAGGAAGCATTCCAAAATCGACTCCCAATGCTATCTGTTTGGGACATTACTAATTTCTGATTAAAATAAATTGACAAACTTTTATGCCAGTACATAAAATTAGAAAATATTAACATCAAATCTTGTCTAGACAGGAGTATGGTGCGTCGTGGCGGATACAGACAAACAACCCTTCGTGACCGCAAAAGGTTCGTGTGGATGTGGGTAAGAGGAATGTCAACTCGACACATTGCCAAGGAGACTGGGATGAGTGCCACGACTGTATATAGATGGGTAACTCGATGGCACAAGAGTGGCCATGTCAACCGGAGCTTTGGAGGCAGGATTTATAAAGGAAACAAATTCACTAACTTTCTCTCATCTACACTTCAAAGGACAATAAATGTAAACAGCTCGTGTCTCCATAATTCGTCATCTGCTTTACAAGCGGCCATCAAATCTAACATACCATATTTCCTAAATTCTTCCGCATCTGTTCTTCCGTCGGCATTGCAATCAAACATAACTTTTGATAATCCCGGAGTTTATAACTCGCCATTAGCAGAAAATATATTCCCATCTTATACCTTAATGAAATTACAGAACAACCAGCCAATTGTTTTTCATTCTGGTAGAACTAGTCACTGTTCAGTAAATATCTGAGGATTCTTTATATATTCAGTCACCAACACCTGTGTACTCTGAGCCTTAATAGTCTTATGTTGATATTTGGAGTTTCTTCCTTTATTTAAATGCAAAGATTGATTTTTCTCATCAACTACAATGAAATTAATTTTAAAATTATACGTAAATAATAATGAGAATAAAGATATTAATGTGCTTGCTGTATTTTCAATAAAGGTTTTCGCTAACATAACGTCTCATTATACGTTGTCACTTTTGCATCCTCTCGTTCCCTGTTAGAATCTTCAACAATTCTTCTTGATATCAAGCCAAGAATTATGTCACCTTTACTGTCAAAATTTATGCACTTCTTTTCTGGCCTTACAATTTTTGTCTTACATTTTGCTTAATAATATTATTTTTCTGTTACTTATTGCTATCATGACATTACTCCTCTTCAAGGGTTGTAATGTACGGGAAAGGAGGAGTCCAAAACACATGAATTAATAGCTTAATTGTATTTGAAATAAATAATAAATCCACAATAGCTAGTCTTTAATGGGTGATTAAGCTCAGCGTTAAACATCAGTAACATGTTAAAACATTAGTAACAATTTTGTAAATTATAAACACTAAAAATAGTAATTTTAAGTGTGTTTCCGTCGACGGACACTTAAATCCAGCAGTTATCTAGAGAATATCAAAACTCTGTATATTAAGTAATAAAATTAATCCATAATTAATACATTTATGTAAATTCGCTTGGTCGTAGAAAGTGTAAACACAATGCGAGAGATTTACACATGTGAAATATTACATTTTCTTACTAGTGATTTAATTACTAGTACCTAGATAAATACTGATTGGTAGTACCCAAACAAATATATGGGTGGTTCATGCTAGTCCAACCATTAGGATATCTACAAATTGATATATCACACCTAGTATAGCGTGTAGATAATGTGTGCATTACTGGGTAGAGTTCATTCAACCAGCCTATGCTACAAGACGGGACAACCTCGTAGGCTGATTCTATGCAGCCCCAATCCCCCTCTCCCCATTAAAAAACAAACTAAGAACATGCATAGAAGAAGAATAAGGGGTTTAAAGAAAATATGACTCAGTTTTCACTTGCTGGTGAGAGCCTAACTGCTGATTAAAATAGTGCAACAACACATACAGCTCTAAGCACCTAGTGCACAAAGTAAGATTTCGAGCAACATCCCGAGATAACACCAGCATCCTCAAAGAAAACTTGGAGGCTACTCACACCACAGACTTCAGCTACCTGAAAAGACTTCAGAGCAATTGGTACCTCATTCAAAGGAAAACGGAGAACTGTAAATGCAACGTCACAGAACCTCTGAGAAAGTAACAAACTTAAGCAGAACTTGCAAAAATTCTATAACATAGCATCATAATGAATTAGCCAATCAACAACATGGGACGACATAAGATGCTATACACAAACATATTGGGAGTGGCCACATTTATATGCGTTCACAGATACTACCTACCAAGCAAAACACTGAAAAATCAAGCCAACAGAAACATTTAAAAGTTTTAATAATGATACGTAGTGAATACACAAGAGATATGTGTTTATTTCCATAACTGAAACATCGCAGCTGCAAGAAACTGATACTAAATGTGGGATACAAAAACATTCAAAAATTCATTCACACAAATATATATATGTATATATATATATATATATATATATATATATATATATATATATATATATATATATATATATATATATATATATATATATATATATATATATATATATATATATATATATTATATGCAAAACAACCACTCTGAAAGAATAGAGAAATTCCAAGCGCTTTCGTGACTACTCACATTATCAAGGAACTATCATAGTTCCTTGATAATGTGAGTAGTCACGAAAGCGCTTGGAATTTCTCTATTCTTTCAGAGTGGTTGTTTTGCATATTCTGAAATCACCTGTTTACTGTGATCTTATTGCATATATATATATATATATAATATATATATATATATATATATATATATATATATATATATATATATATATATATATATATATATATATATATATATATATAATATATATATATATATATATATATATATATATATATATATATATTATATATATATATATATATATATATATATACATATATATATAATATATATATAATATATATATATATATATATATATATATATATATATATATATATAATATATATATATATATATATATATATATATATATATATATATACAAAACAACCACTGTGAAAGAATAGAGAAGTTCCAAGCGCTTTCGTGTCTACTCACATTATCAAGGAACAATGAAAGTAAAGCATCAAAGGAAGGAATATAAAGGGGTAGCCCACACCTCACTATCAAATCCCACAACAAAGAAACACCTGACGCGAGACAGCAGGCCCGCCGGCCGAACTAGACAGGTCCTTCACACAACCCACCAACAAACTATTCTACCCAAGAAATAAGAAATTTAAAAAATTATTATTTGTCGAATGTATTATTAAATTCTTCCCAAATTCTATTAATTATAAATGGATCTAATTTATGTAAACCAAACTAATTGATGTAAACCAAACTATTCTACCCAAGAAATAAGAAATTTAAAAAATTATTATTTGTCGAATGTATTATTAAATTCTTCCCAAATTCTATTAATTATAAATGGATCTAATTTATGTAAACCAAAGGATATATTCATATTATTGTCAAAACTGTTTTTTATGAAACAAGATTCAATAATATTCCTGTCGACCATGGACTTGCTTGATACTACTTTCTCAACTTTTTGAAAATCAATTGGATGGTTAAAATCTCTTACATGAATAAACAGAGCAATGGAATCTTGTCCAGTTCTAATGCTATATTTATGTTGTTTTAATCTTAGTTCGATATTTTTTTTTCGAGATTTTTACCAGTTTGACTGTAATAAACTTTATCGCAAATTTTACAAGGAATCTTATAGACACATCAATCAGCATTTTGGGGGGAATTCTTTATCAAAAGTTTTTTACTGTATCAAGATTTTTGAATACAACTTTAACATTAAAAGTCTTAAGAAGAGAAGGCATATCAACAAAGTTTCCATGGTAAGGGAGAACCAACATATTTTTAGTTGAATAAGGCTGGTTGTCCCATTTTGGATTGTAAAAAGTATTTCTAGCAACTTTAAAAGATTTATCAATTACATTTCTCGGGTATTTTAAATCATTACCTATTTCATAAATTTTGGATATTTCCTCATCTATGAACTCTGGACTACAAATCCGCAAAGCTCTCAAAAACATTGATGAGAAACCAGACAGTTTAACTCTATCTTGAGGGGAAGAATAATAGTGGACATTGGAACAGTTATTTGTAGGTTTTCTGCAAATTTTAAATTTGAATTCATTATTACCCTTAATAATTAAAACATCTAGAAAAGGCAATGAGTTATTTTCTTCAAATTCGACAGTAAAATTTATACAATGGGCTAAGCTATTTAATTTGCCAAGGAAATGGTGTGTATCTACATTTTTGGGCAAAAGACATAAATATAGCATTAGAACTGGACAAGATTCCAATGCTCTATTTATTCATGTAAGAGATTTTAACCATCCAATTGATTTTCAAAAAGTTGAGAAAGTAGTATCAAGCAAGTCCATGGTCGACAGGAATATAATAAAAAGCACTTTTGACAATAATATGAATATTCCTTTGGCTTATATAAATTAGATCCATTTATAATTAATATAATTTTGGAAGAATTTATTAATACATTGGACAAATAATAATTTTTCAAATTTCTTACTTCTTGAGTAGAATAGTTTGTTGGTGGGTTGTGTGAAGGACCTGTCTAGTTCGGCCGGAGGGCCAGCTGTCTCGCGTCAGGTGTTTCTTTGTTGTAGGATCTGATAGTGAGGTGTGGGCTACCCCTTTATGTACCTTCCTTTGATGCTTTACTTTCATTGTTCCTTGATAATGTGAGTAGTCACGAAGGCGCTTGTAACTTCTCTATTCGTTCACAGTGGTTGTTTTGCATATTCTGAAATCACCTGTTTACTGTGATCTTATTGCATATATATATATATATATATATATATATATATATATATATATATAATATATATATATATATATATTATATATATATATATATATATATATATATATATATATATATATATAGATGATAGAGTGGGAGAGGCACTGTCAAGAAATTTTAATGAAAATAAGAAAATTTTTTGGAGTGAGTTAAACAAGTTAAGAAAGCCTAGGGAAAGTAAGGATTTGTCAGTTAAAAGCAGAGTAGGGGAATTAGTAGATGGGAAAAGGGAGGTATTAGGTAGATGGCGAGAATATTTTGAGGAACTTTTAAATGTTGAGGAAGAAAGGGAGGCGGTAATTTCATGCACTGGCCAAGGAGGTGTTCCATCTTTTAGGAGAGAAGAAGAGCAGAATGTAAGTGTGGTGGAGGTACGCGAGGCATTACGTAGGATGAAAGGGGGTAAAGCAGCTGGAACTGATGGGATCATGACAGAAATGTTAAAAGCAGGGGGGGATATAGTGTTGGAGTGGTTGGTACTTTTGTTTAATAAATGTATGAAAGAGGGGAAGGTACCTAGGGATTGACGGAGAACATGTATAGTCCCTTTATATAAAGGGAAAGGGGACAAAAGAGATTGTAAAATTATAGAGGAATAAGTTTACTGAGAATACCAGGAAAAGTATACGGTAGGGTTATAATTGAAAGAATTAGAGGTAAGACAGAATGTAGGATTGCGGATGAGCAGGGAGGCTTCAGAGTGGGTAGGGGATGTGTAGATCAAGTGTTTACATTGAAGCATATATGTGAACAGTATTTAGATAAAGGTAGGGAAGTTTTTATTGCATTTATGGATTTAGAAAAGGCATATGATAGAGTGGATAGAAGAGCAATGTGGCAGATGTTGCAAGTATATGGAATAGGTGGTAAGTTACTAAATGCTGTTAAGAGTTTTTATGAGGATAGTGAGGCTCAGGTTAGGGTGTGTAGAAGAGAGGGAAAATACTTTCCGGTAAAAGTAGGTCTTAGACAGGGATGTGTAATGTCACCATGGTTGTTTAATATATTTGTAGATGGGGTTGTAAAAGAAGTAAATGCTAAGGTGTTCGGGAGAGGGGTGGGATTAATTTTTGGGGAATCAAATTCAAAATGGGGATTGACACAGTTACTTTTTGCTGATGATACTGTGCTTATGGGGGATTCTAAAGAAAAATTGCAAAGGTTAGTGGATGAGTTTGAGAATGTGTGTAAAGGTAGAAAGTTGAAAGTGAACATAGAAAAGAGTAAGGTGATGAGGGTATCAAATGATTTAGATAAAGAAAAATTGGATATCAAATTGGGGAGGAGGAGTATGGAAGAAGTGAATGTTTTCAGATACTTGGGAGTTTACGTGTCGGCGGATGGATTTATGAAGGATGAGGTTAATCATAGAATTGATGAGGGAAAAAAGGTGAGTGGTGCGTTGAGGTATATGTGGAGTCAAAAATGTTATCTTTGGAGGCAAAGAAGGGAATGTATGAAAGTATAGTAGTACCAACACTCTTATATGGGAGTGAAGCTTGGGTGGTGAATGCAGCAGCGAGGAGACTGTTGGAGGCAATGAAGATGTCCTGTCTAAGGGCAATGTGTGGTGTAAATATTATGCAGAAAATTCGGAGTGTGGAAATTAGGAGAAGGTGTGGAGTTAATAAAAGCATTAGTCAGAGGGCAGAAGAGGGGTTGTTGATGTGGTTTGGTCATTTAGAGAGAATGGATCAAAGTAGAATGACATGGAAAGCATATAAATCTATAGGGGAAGGAAGGAAGGGTAGGGGTCGTCCTCGAAAGGGTTGGAAAGAGGGGGGTAAAGGAGGTTTTGTGGGCGTGCCTGAGCGTGTTAGATAGGAGTGAATGGAGACGAATGATACTTGGGACCTGACGATCTGTTGGAGTGTGAGCATGGTAATATTTAGTGAAGGGATTCAGGGAAACCGGTTATTTTCATATAGTCGGAATTGAGTCCTGACAATGGGAAGTACAATGCCTGCACTTTAAAGGAGGGGTTTGGGATATTGGCAGTTTGGAGAGATACGTTGTGTATCTTTATACGTATGTGCTTCTAAACTGCTGTATTCTGAGCACCTCTGCAAAAACAGTGATAATGTGTGAGTGTGGTGAAAGTGTTGAATGATGATGAAAATGTTTTCTTTTTGGGGATTTTCTTTCTTTTTTGGGTCACCCTGCCTCGGTGGGAGGCGGCCGACTTGTTGAAAAAAAAAAAATATATATATATATATATATATATATATATATATATATATATATATATATATATATATATATATATATATATATATATATATATATATATATATATATATATATTGTAACCACGAACGAGAGGTATTGATCAATGACAACACTGCGCTAGCCAAGGATTCGAACTTACGTTGTACTGGCCTGCCTCATGGTAAGTGAGAACCACATGACGCTTTAAACCACAGGACCACCCAACCCTACAATAATGCTACAGACAGCACACAGCTAGCTGTCGGGACGCCATCTGAGGGCATACGGAGGTGTGGGAGCTTCTAAGCTAATTTCATTCTCATCCCTGTTTGGTGTACTAACCTCACAAGCAGTATTTATATATTATTGTAACCACGAACGAGTGGTATTGATGAATAACAACACTGCGCTAGCCAAGGTTTCGAAATTAGCTTAGAAGCTCCCACATCTCCGTATGCCCTCGAATGGCGGCCCAACAGCTAGCTGTGTGCTGGCTGCGCCATTCTTGTAGGGTTGGGTGGTCCTGTGGTTTAAAGTGTCATGTGGTTCTCGCTTTCCATGAGGCAGGCCAGTACAACATGGGTTCGAATCCTTGGCTAGCGCAGTGTTGTTATTGATCAATACCACTTGTTCGTGGTTACAATAATATATAAATACTCCAAAACTATTTCGTCCCCTCTTTTAACATTTCTATCATAATCTCATCAGTTTCTGCTGCTTTACTAACTTTCATTCTAAATAATGCCTCATCTGCCAAACCTTGGCTTGGTCCCACGAGGAAGACATCTGCTTGCACGGTAACTGTATTAAAGAAGCAGTTAGAGAGCAAGTGCTTCTTTAACACAGTTAAGGTATGAACAAATGTCTTCCTCGAGGGGCCAGGCCGAGGTTTGGCAGACGGTAACTTGACACCGCCACCAGCCTTGAAACGCTGCACCCAGTTCCTCACTGAACGCTCTCACACACTAACATTCTCCATTATTCCTTTCGTCTGGTGCTCAGCTTCGCGAAGCCTTATGATTTGAGCTACAGTTTCAGGTAAAAAAAGACTTCCTTTTACCCATAATCAACACTTCCTCTCACCACGGCAGCCACGCGAGCAATGAGAAGTCACTGTGAAGTGTAGCAGCAGGCCGTGACATCATGCTAATGGCTGCTACCCAGCAGAATGCACTGAGGAAAAAAAAAACCCACTGTATAACCTACATTTCACATTCCACTCTTATTTTACTCTACATAATAGTTGAATTTATATTCCCCCTTTTCTTGTAACATTATTATTACTCCTTCCTTAGCTCTAACTCTGATAAAAACTCCTTACCTATTCCATTTATTTTTCTTCACTGAAATTACACACAAAACGGAGATTTGTATGCCTCAGTACTTTAATTTTAGATAATCGGAAAGACAGCTTTTGGTTATGATTGTTAAGAAACCTCTTCTTGTGTTGTGAGAATTCAGGAATATCTTCCGCAGTAATCGGATAATCCCGTAAGCAGCGATTGCCAAACATAGGTAATATCTACCAAAGAATAAAGGTTTGAACAGCTTGCTTGCTGTTGCACCTTAAAATTATAATAGTTAAAAAGAAAATATTCACTGGAACTAAAAAACTCAAGCATCAGTCATTTCATTCAATATATTTTGAAACAAGCACTTCTTTAAGCATTTGTGCATTCTGGAAAGTATTAGGAAATTTATACACAATTTCAAAGTAATTTGCACGAGAAAGAAAATAATAACCAGGAAATTAGAAAAGGGCGAGTTTACTAAAGAAAACGAAAAAAAATGTGTGTCCCAGTAAGGCACAGAAGCAGTTAAACTTGGGACTGAAAATAATAATAGAAATGAACAAGTTACCATCATAGAGAAAAGGGCATCGTGTGACTAAACATAATTTTCAAGTAGACTAAAACGTTGGCGATTAGAATCTTCCCTCAACTTTTCTTAGTGCAGTTATTTCAAAATAACAATTTACAAAACACTTAAAATTAATCTGGTTTATTAATGTGATTTTCATTCCCTTCAGTCTTTTGTAACAGCGAATCCGTGATCAACGGTGATGTCAGCAGTAGCTCAATTGTTGTTCCTTGCTGTTGTTGCCTTCTTAGCTCATGGAGAGCCGTCTATGGCGCCTGGTAAGCCTGAAAAAAATCGTATTTACTGTAGATTATGTCGACCAAATTTTAAAATATTTGTCTCATGCCAAAGACTGATTCTTATCTGCGGATCTAAGAAAATGTCATGCCAGAGGAAACTGACTTAAAGTGCAGTATAAGGCAAAAAGTATTTGGCTTCGAGATGCAAGTTTCTTTTCTATTCAGATTTGTGATTTGGTTAAAGTATGTTATGATTGTTGCAGACGAGCATGAATTGCTATTATTAGCGACTGGGGCTTTATATTCTGTGCTGTCAGAAAGATCTGGTCCCGATTACTCTGTCATATTTCTCACTGATGGTACCACATCATCTACTGCCATTTTCCAGGTGGGATATCTTGAAAAATGTAATAATTTAATTCTTAAAATTGAAAACAGCTTGGCAATTATATTTACATGATCTCAAATAAAAATTAATCTACATCAATTTGCATTGGTAAGGAAGAGGACATTGTACGTGGTTACATGTGTTCCAGGCAGTTCAAAAACTCCAGATTCCAGGTGGAGTTGGGGTGTTCGATGTGTCAGTGTACAGCAACAGTGGTAATCAATCAAAGACGCAGTTCTACAATATCTTCAACACAGCATTGCGGGTACGTTACTGTAATGCCGGTAGTGTAACTGATTAGGAAAATGAAACTCACCGTCCATCTTCAATCCTCTTTACCATCCTATCATTTTACTAGCAGATGTGATAGAAACATTGTTGTGGTCTTTGAAAGTGAAATTCTCTGACATTATCACTCCCAGATCCTTCAAATTATTTTTTTTGCTGTATTGTGTGGGTGGTATTTATTTTATACTACTATCCAATTCGTATTTTCCCGAGTTTTCCATACCGGAGCAATTGAAACTTGTTTTCATTGAAATTCATATTGTTTTATGAAGGCTATTTAAAGACTTGGTTAATGTCCGGTTCGAGTTTTGCAGTGTCCTCAGTGGATGGCACTGTCATGCAAATTGTGGTATATTCAGCAAAGGAGGACGTGGTGCTGTGACTTAATCGTTGTTTATGTCAGATATGAGGATGAGGAAGAAGATGACAGCGAGTATACTTGGAGTATACCTGGAGAGAGTTTCGGGGGTCAACGCCCCAGCGGTCCTGTCTATGACCAGGCCTCATGGTGGATAAGGGCCTGATCAACCAGGCTGTTACTGTTTCCCGCACGCAACTCTATGCACGAACCACAGCCCGGCTGGTCAAGTATTGACTTTAGTTACCTGCCCAGCGCCTTCTTGAAGACAGCCAGTGGTCTATTGGTAATCCCTCTTATGTATGCTGGGAGGAAGTTGAACAGTCTTGGGCCTCTGACACTTACTGTGTTGTCTCTTATCGTACTAGTGGCACCCCTGCTTTTTATTGGGGAAATGTTGCATCGTCTGCATCACCTCAGTTCCCAGTAACTGAGGTGTTTTATCGCGGTTATGTGCGCAGTGAAGGTTCTCTGAACATTTTCTAGGCCAGCAATTTCACATGCCATGAAAGGTGCTGTTAGTGTGCAGCAATATTCCAGCCAGGAGAGAACAAGCGACCTGAAGTGTCATCATGGGCTTGGAATCCCTAATTTTGAAGGTTCTCATTACACATCCTGTCATTTTTCTATCAGATGCGTTTGATACACTGTCGTGATCTTTGAAAGTGAGATTCTCTTACATTATCATTGCCAGGTCTTTTACATTAGGTTTTCACTACTGTGTGGCTGGAATTTGTTTTATACTCCGATTTAGTTTTAATTTCCTCACGTATTCCATATCGGAGTAATTGAAATTTCTCATAATTGAACTTCATATTGTTTTCTGCAGCCAATTTAAAGATTTGGTTGATGTCCATCTGGAATCTTGCAGTGTCTTCAATGGAAGATACTGTCATGCAAATTCGGGTGTCATCTGCAAAGGAAGACACGGTGGTGTGGCGTACATCCCTGTCCATGTCAGAAATGAGGATGAAGAACAGGATGGGAGCGAGTACTGTGCCTTGTGGAACAGAGTTTTTCACAGTCTCGGCCAAAATAACGTAGCTGATTGGCTCTAGTTTCCAAGTTTAGGAATCTAATTTAGTTGTTACCTAAACAACATTCGCTGCTATTGGGGATATAAGACTCACTTCGCCAATTTTATTATATAAATATTGAAAACATTTTTTGACTGACAACAAGAGAATACTTCTTCTGACTGACTTCATGGGTTATGGGTTATTGTTTGGGTAGTAACATCAGGGGTGTATTGGTGGGCTGGATTTTACATAAAGATTGTAGGCAGCGTATGCAATCACGGTGAAAGGGTAGTGTGGTAGGTCTCTCTTTTGAGGTGTCGTATTATGAAGTGTAGGAATTGTAGCATCTGTGAGTTCAGCGACCTACGTCGGTAGGCGAGTTTGAGTTTGAGACGTGCCTCGGGCAGTTTCTTGTTTTTATTACTGTGTTGGGAGCTATAAGTCCATGTCATCCGTTTGTTGGACCAGTAAGGTTCGAAAATTGTGATCTTCAGGTTTAGGAACTCTGCCTATGTTTCCATCCCGTTATACACTAAGCTATCTCACTGACCTCACCATTCACTTGACTAAGCTTATTTGAATTTCCTTGTGTACATTCATATTTACTGACTGAAGAATCCTGTCCAAGGGTGAAACGTCTAAATAAAGTTCCTCTGCAAATGTGACTTTTAAGTAAACCTATGGCTTCTCTAAACAGAATTCCACTTATTTCCAGTAGTTTGTAATAATCTTAGGTAAAGCAAATTGATATTTTCTTGTTTCTACCCAAGTAGAACTGACACCACTTGAAATTGCTGAAAAGTTACACAATGGTTTAAAAGGTTAACATTTTATTTATTTTAAATTTCTTGGACTATTTTTTAATAAAAGTTGTTGCTTAATCATCATTGTTTAATTAATGTTCCCCGCAACACCTGTTTAAAAATTATAATAAATTAGTGAAAGTATCAATTATCATGATGTTGTTGCAGAAATAAGAATCATGTTGTGTATGGTGTTTATTGGTGTGGAAACCACTCTCAAAGTACTGTCAGTTTTGCTCAATACACCAGCTGAGGCAGGTGGCAGCCAGTGTAACACTGGTGGTGGTGAGTGACGACACTGTCTTCCTCGCCGCCTTCGCTGAGTGGTCCCTCAATGGTCGTCTCCTTGTGTGGTCAACAAGACTCCTGGTCATCACTCGTCTGCCCCTCCAGCAGCTGCAGCACCTCCAGGGAACTCTCTCGATGACTAACTCTCTGCTATTCCTTGTGGATAACAGCTTAGGTAAATTAAGGTATGACAATACTGCAAGAATGCGCCGATTGTTGTGATTTTATTGGTGTATAATTTTGTGCATGATATTATCTACTTTGAATGAAGAGCCATTAACAAAGCTTATGAATTACAAATAAACTACAGGTGTGAGGGGTATATTCACCTACCATACAGTCCACTTAAGAAACAAGCATTGAGGATTGCTTCCTGGACCAGTGATAAGCGTCTTACCTTAAGCAGCAACTTTCAACTCTTTCCTGAAAAATTCTCCAAGTAAGGACGAATTATGTGTGTTAATATACTATTGAATTCTCATGAATCTTACAATATATTACGTTTACTGGTAAATTAAATTAGTACTACATTATCTTAAGTAATAACAAAATATATTTTTCAATAAACACACACACACACACACACACACACACACACACACACACACACACACACACACACACACACACACACACACACACACACACACACACACACACACACACAAAGGTGTAGAGAGGCCAAAACCAAGAGTGCTAGACAATGGAAGTATAGAAGGCAAAGTACCCAAGAGAATAAGGAGAGCAGTCGTAGAGTCAGAAACGAATATGCACAGCTAAGAAGGGAGGTCCAACGACAATACGAAAAATGACATAGCAGCGAAAGCCAAATCCGAAGCTGTTGTACAGCCACATCAGGAGGAAAACAACAGTCAAGGACCTGGTAATCAGGCTAACGAAGGAAGGAGGGAAGATCCCAAGAAACGACCGAGAAGTATGTGAGGAGCTCAACATAACATTCAAAGAAGTGTTCACAGAAGAGAGTGAAGGGACTCCAGAAAGTCGGAAAGGTGGGTTACACCATCAAGTGCTGGACACAATATCGAGGAAGAAGGGAAGAGGCTGCTAAGCGGGCTAGATACCTCAAAGGCGAGAGAGGAAGCAGAGAGAGGAAGCAGAGGCGCTATGTTAACCACTGACAGCAATCTTCAACACATCTATCCAAACAGGGAAACTGCCTGACGTTTGGAAGACAACAGTTATAGCCCCAATTTTTAAAAAACGGAGACAGACACGAAGCATGAATCTAGAGACCAGTGTCAATGACATGTATATTATGCAACGTCATGCAGAAGATTATCAGAAGAATATTGGTGGACAACCTGGAAAGTAATGACCTCATGAAGGACGGGACGGGAAAGCCTGTTACAAACCTACTCGAGTTTTATGACAGGGTGACATCAGTAAGACGAGAGAGAGAGAGAGAGAGAGAGAGAGAGAGAGAGAGAGAGAGAGAGAGAGAGAAGGGTGGGTAGATTACGTTTTCTTGGACTGTAAGAAGGCTTTTGACACAGTTCCACACAGGATATTAGAGCAAAAGCTGGAGGACCAGGCAGGTATAACAGGGAATGCGTTGCAATGGATCAGGGAATACCTGTCGGGAAGGAATCAGTGAGTCATGGTACGTGACGACGCGTCAGAGTGGGCGCCTGTGACGAGGGGGGTTCCACAGGTGTCAGTCCTAGGACCGGTGCTGTGTCTGGTATATGTGAACGACACGACGGAAGGAATAGACTCAGAAGTGTCCCTGTTTGCAGATGATGTGAAGATGATGAGAATAATTCAATCGGACATGGACCAAGCAGAACTAGAAAGAAAGGGATCTGGACAGGCTGTAGGCCTTCTCCAGAAACTGGTTTCTGGAGTTCATCCCCACCATGTGCAAAGTCATGAAGACTGGGAAGGGCTAAGAAGACGGCAGACGGAGTGCAGTCTAGGGGGCCAGAGACTTCAAACCTCGCTCAAGGAAAAGGATCTTGTGGAGAGCATAACACCGGGCACATCTTCTGAGGCGCACATCATACAAAAATAACTGCTACAGTTTATGGGCGCCTAGCAAACCTAAGAATAGAATTCAGACATATCAAAAAGGAATCGTTCAGGTCACTGTACACTGTGTATAATAGGCCTATATTGGAGTATGCATCACCAGTTTGGAACCCACACCTAGCCAAACACACCGTCCTGTGGTAGTAGGTTGGTGGACAGCAACTGTCCAGGGAGCTACTACCATCATGAGGTGGTAGGTTGGTAGACAGCAACCGTGTAGCTAATCTAGCTAAAATTGTTGACACAAATATGCCGAGATGATAACTCCAGCACGTCAGTGGCTCATACTGGAGAAATCCACAAGAATTTTTGTTTGCTCTGTTTCCTAATAGTACACGGCAATTCTATTTGAAATAGGAGCTTCACTTCCTTACTCGTTACCTCAGAAGTTGAGGGGCTACGATGTTACCTTCCGCCATTTATCTCCCGGCAGGAGATCCATATTCCTTGTTTCAACAGTTAAACCGGCCAGTAATGCTGAATAAAACGTAGACCCGGTCCGCTGGGGCTTGAAAGGATATGGCAAGAAGCTCTTCCTTAGTAAGGATTGCCGGTGTCCTGGCTTCTCCTATCACACACATCCGAATTTCTCGATGTTTCAATTCTAATTGACTAACCAGCGTTTCTCCTGATCTCAGATTGAATTTTTGAAACTCTGGCTACTATCTATTTTTGACCTATTTCTAACTATTCTAGGTCCTATAACGATGTTATTTTCTCCTAAGATTATTGAATACTCTGTGTAACTACTTAAGACTGTTTAAATTGTCATATATTATATACAAGTGCTTATGTAAGCGGTTATATTAAGGGCTGCTTATACTTACACTATAAACGTTTTCCGAGAAATATTTTTGACTCTAAATAATTTCCACAACACCCATCTGGATTTTCTTCTATTTTTTTAATAGTTCTTGTTCTTATTTAATTCCTTTTATCACCATTGTTAAGAGGAAAAGAATTCTTCCTCCGTAAGCCATGTGTGTCGTAAGAGGCGACTAAAATGCCGGGAGCAAGGGGCAAGTAACCCCTTCTCCTGTAAACATTACTAAAGATAAAAAAAGAGAGACTTCCGTTTGTCTTTTTTGGGTCACCCTGTCTTAGTGGGATATGACCGGTTTGATGAAAGAAGAATATATATATATATATATATATATATATATATATATATATATATATATATATATATATATATATATATATATATATATATATATATATACATACATATACCTTACAAATTTTACAGAGAAGAAAATGCTTTTGACCTCAATAACTGCGTATGCTGTATATTTGTGGTAGTCAATACTGACAAGATGATGAATTAGACATGTTAATCATCTGAGAATCTTTACTTTATAGACGTTTCTTCAAGACTACGGTGCTCATCACCTGCTTCTTGGTCGAGTGACTAATTTCATCGTCTACTGATACCTGTATATATATATATATATATATATATATATATATATATATATATATATATATATATATATATATATATATATATATATATATATATATATATAATATATATATATATATATATATAATATTTAAATATATATATATATATTAGATTATGTCCAAGTATTGTATTGCACCACTGAAGGGCAAAACGTCTTCAAAGTAAAGATAACCAGATGTTGTACATGTGTCTAATTCTTCAACTTGCTTATGTGAAGAGGATGCTGTTATAACGCCTTAACATGAGGCACTTATCTGCCCGTCCATCATCAGCACTGTAACTCTAGACTATTTGACTGCAACAATTAAGGTCAAGGGAGAAAGGGATCGCATACATCACTCTGTAGTCACTAATTGTTGCTATGAGGTGCTTACCTGCACTGTTTCAGGGAAGGAGCAAAATTATTAACTTTTCATATCTTAATCTCTAATGACTAGTCCATTTATATTTCAAATGAATTAAACTTTTCTCTGTCTTCTGACATGGGCCATGTGCATGTAATATCATTCAGGAAGAATAAATTAGTACTACTGTACACAAGTGAATCAGGGACCTTCCTTGATTCGCTGATAAGAACGATAAAGCGTTGGTATCCTTGACCAACAGAACCAATGGAATACCCTTAAGTGTGCTTTTTTTTCGTGATAATTTATGACATAGAATGGGTTTGAGACTAATATTTTAAATGGGTCTTTCCTCACTTAAATATTAGATCATCATCCTGTCTTATTATTAGTAACATTAAATTTAGTAAATGGTTATAATACTTCCACACTTAATATTAGTACACATAATATGATTAATGTATAACAAGAAAATTATGCCAACATGTTATATAGAATGGAACTTTTGTAGTTAGTACAAAACGGTAGAGACATTAACAGATTTTAAATAAACTAAAACAGAAATAAGCCATCGAAAACATTTTATTTTACAATCTGAATTACTGCTAGAGCAATTATGCTTTTTTCTACACAACACTCATCAATAATATTCTAACTTGAGTTATTGTCCAAAATGTTTTAATCCCGCAGTCCATCAACAACTATTCACTCGCACTCTGAACACACAACTTCACTACATTACTTTAAAAACCTAAGAATAATTGTCTAGATGTATTTGATCATCAGGTTTCCACACTGTCCATCACTCAAAATAGCAGCGCTAGACAGTTCGTTTAGTCGAGCTATTATAAACGAAGACTCAAGCGCTCCTGGAAATAAGATTGTTTTGTTCAAAGGGGCAACAGCCGAGCTAGCAGATTACATTGCTAGAGGTCTCAATTGCACGTAAGTATTCTTCACATTCTAAGACTAGCCAGTTTTTCATAAAATGTGAAATATATATATTAAACCCATTAATGTGGCACAGAATATTTCCGTAATGTTTCGATTCCTAAACACCATTTTCTCAAAGAGAGATTGTGAGAATCTCACAATTAGTGGTACAGTGGTTAGTTCAATGGTACAGTGGTAAGTTGACCATCAACCCCTAGCGATTAAGTGATAACAATATTTTGGTAATAATGGTATACTACTCCTAAATTTTTGTTTATTATCTTCTAGAAGTTCTTCCTGTTTTTAAACAACACTTCATATTTTCTCTGAAATCTCGCGCTACCTTAATTCCTATCCTGTTATATGTATCAACAAAGAACATAAACCCTTGAAGGTGACAGTCACCTATCATGTCCTGATTCTTTAAAGTAAATAATGTCTCGGTTATTTCATCAACACCTGTGTCACCCATTCATGTAACCAGATATAATTCACTTATCTTATTTCTGACACTATGATTATTAGTACAAATATAATAAAATTCTTCCCTTGTAGCTATCCCCTGTTCAACTTTACTTTTCTACAAATTCACTAATTGTTTTTAAATAATATAGAATCAAAATTTCCAAAATTACTTTTCTCCTAAAACCCATATCTCTAACTATTTTTAGTTTAAAGCACTAACAACACCCTCCACTGACCTAGCCAAAGCCCCCACACCTGACCTAGATAAGTGAACCCCATCACTGGAATACATGTTATTTTCACCGTAGAAGCAGTCCCACTTGCCAGTCAATAGTACAACATTATATTTACATTGTTGTCCAGCCAACAATTAAAACCAGTTGCTCTGGACAACCTTTTATTTCCCACGCTCCTTCATGGTAAAATGCCACATATTACAGGGTGTCTATCCCTTCTTCCTATGTCTATCACTGACCTATGCATATCCATTAATTAGGTCCTGACTCCTATGATTACAAATATCGTTGCCTACAACACTGCGACAACTAATACCATAATGTTGTCAAGACGGCTAACAATGTTCTCCCTCCCGTTCCCAGGAAAACACACATTCTGCTTCCTCTTCCGGTCTCTAATACATATCGCCATATCCATAAATTTTATTTAACTCTCCTCACCAAAAACTATGTTCTTACTTTTACTGGTAGTGTTCTTCTCAACGTTCTCAATGGTCTATGCTGGGATGTCATGGATCATCGTCCTACTCTCGGTTTTCTTCTGCTTCATCCTATTCGTTCGTTCCAGCTTCTAGTCGTTTTATGTCCTTTTTCCTCCATCGCCCCGGGGGAAGAATTGGGATCATTACTTAAGAAAACGTGATGTCCTGTAGACTACGTATAAATCTGTAGAATTGTTGTTTGTTTTTAATTTATTCTCTGACATTCAATAAAGTTTCTTCAGTGTCACAGATTGAATTAAAAACAAAGACAAATATTTCGTTTTTATCTGACATATTCTTGTTTTTTTATTAAGAGAATCTACAGACCATCATGAGTATAAGAAAAAGAGAGTACGATGATTTATATATACAATTTGGTTTCACATCTATCAGTATGAATGGAGATGAAAGGTCTCAATGTGTCATTTGTAGCAAAGTGTTCTCTAATGATTCTATGAAACAAACAAAGTTGAAGCAACATTTGCAAAATGTTCATCCTCATCACACAGTCAAGAACAAAAGCTTTGTTGAATGTCATAGGAATGTTCTCAAAAAGATAAAGCTGGATACAACAAAGGTATTCCAAGTAATGAACCAAAAGGTATTGAAGCTTCTTATGTGGCAGCACTGGAGATTACAAATCAGAAAAAAACCACACAGTTGGGGGAGCCTTGATCAAACCTTCCACTCTCAGAATGGTGGAAATTGTTCAAAGGAGGATGAATCTACTGATGTGGCATCGTGTTCCCAGTTGCTGGTGTTTGCATAATATGCTCACTCAGGCTCATTTAAAAAGGAGTTTCTCTTTCGTTCTCTTCAAACAATTACCAAGGCCCCAGATATTTTGGAAAAGGTTTCATCTTTCAATGAATCGGAAAATCTTTTGTGGGATAATGCCTGTGGATGCTGTATAAATGGAGCATCAGCTATGATGAGGACAAAACCAGGATTTCAAGTTCGTGTGAAAAAGGAAGCTCCAAAAGTGAAAGACATTGTAGGATCCATCGTAAGACACTGGCCTCAGAAACACTTCCGGTTCTACTATGTTAGGTTTCTGATCAAGCAATTCAAATTCTGTGAATTTTGTCATAGGAAGAGCTCTCATCTCACGACGTTTCAGACAGTTATGTATTGGCATGGATGCTGGCTATTATTACCATTTACACCATAATGGTCGATGATTATCAAGAGAAAATATAACTGAGAGAGTATTTGAACGTTGAGATGAGCTCAAATTAGTTTTTGAAGTTCAGGGTAAGATGAAATTTTTTTCCTGTCTGGATGATCGAGAATGCATTATGAGCCATGCCTATTTGGTTGACATTTTTGAGCAAGTAAATAAACTGAATTTTGAGATGCAAGGAAGGAATACCAACATTATAAAATTCATGGATTCCCTGAAAGCTTTCATGATCATGCTGGAAAACTGGAAGAAAAAGGTCAAGATCAAAAATGCTGCAATTGGTTGAGAGGAGAGTACGTTTAGCATGAAAATAGGCAGAGTTTATGGAGACATAAGCATTGGAGGAAGACGAAGTAGAGAGGTAGTTTGTAGAAATCTGCCCCACTACTGAACTACGATCATTAGTTTGATAACCAAAAACAGAAGCAATTGGCCAGAGGTTTATATACATGAAGATGAAGTGTAGCAGATTAGAGATGATGTCACAGGTGAGCTGGGCTCATTAATTTCAGTAGGTTTATCTAAACAGTTTGTCAGTAAAAGAGTTGTTGATGCCATTCCTTGTAACAAATAAATACCATCCTATTAAAGTGTAAATAACAAATTATAAATAACATTCAGTCCCGATATGTTGATAAGTAAGACACTTGTGTGATACTAAGGATATTCAGTATATCAATGACATACATTAGTGACACGTTGATGAACTGGACACGTATGTAGAATTTGGATAAATTCGTGTAATAAGCGTTTCGTCAAGAAATGGCTTTATCAATACAGTGCTGGGACATAAACGAAATACTGTAGTTCGGTGAAGTATAATCAGTCACCTAGCCTTGGAGCAGGTGCTGAGCACCGTTTTCTAGATTAATCTGAATGACTCACGAAATCGTAATGACACGATTGCGAGAGTTTTGGGACTCTCTGACCGCGGGATCAAACCCCACCCGTGGTATGGTTTAATCTGAATGACTCGTTCGCCCCCCTTGCCAGAGACACGATATACATCTGCTGGAGCTAATCTGCTTCCAGGATATTATTGAAAGTCTCACTGCCAGTGCTTAGGATTCTTGAAGACTTCTATTCTTAACGCTTGTTTGTAAGCTGAGGGACTGATTACCTCATCTTTCATTGTCTTCGTATATGATTCTGCGACTCTGAGAACTATCTTCTCTTATACAGTCATACTAATTATCCCGTTACTGTATTGAGAAAACCATTCGATAGCGAAGCGACTGCACTATAGATTTTCGAAGATGTGACGCATATGTTTAATTCACCAGCTTGTCGGTATTTAGTACCATTGATATATATATATATATCACAGATACATCTTGGATCAAGCCTTAGATCCAACTCTTGGCATAACCGACTCCACTGGTGACTGCCGCCTACTAGTGACATTGCCTTCATCTACTCCACCTCATCTGACTATTCCAGTATATATGCTTTAACGTAGAGAATATGGATAATCATATTGTTCATCTGTTTGGTAATTAGAGGTAGCAGGTGCTGGGTCAGAGCGTCCAGCTCATTTGTCTGGGTACTAGGAATTCTGTTTGGGCTTCAGGTCCATGAAAACAGAAGACAACACTGCTCCTAGGATGAGGGACTGATAATCTTATCTTCTTCAGTCTCTTTCTTTCTTTTATATCTATGCATTGTATTAACAAAGCCACTGAATGGCAAATTAAACTTAGACAGATGCTGTATGTGAGCCTAATACATCACTTTAGATCCTGATTGGCTATACGTTTTGTCAGTATCCTAAGATTGCATATGTATTTTGCATATCAACTAATCGGTACTGTATACCATTTACAGTATGATTCTTCTCTGTATATTCTCCATCCCATTGATATCCATTCTATAGAAAGGAGACCAGAACAGAGCACTGTAACCTAACTGACGCCTTGCTAATGATGCATTCAGCTGAAATATAACCTTCTGACTCTTATTACTTACACTTCTTGATATCACTCTAAGTATTCTTAGATCTTTATTAGTCATACTTAGGCACTTCTGTCTTGGTTCCAGATTATTGCTTACTATTACGCCGATGATGCAACACTGTGGACAGCGAATTTCTGGAGAAAACATAGATATAAAAGATATAAAACGTGCACTAAGGATCTCCATTCGTGGAAGAACTCGAAATAATGAATTGATGTCGGATAAATTTCAGATTCAGAAAAAAATATTGTATGGTATTGATTTGGCAAAGCAGATGTCGATAAATGGAACAAGCTGACATGTATTAAGAAGGAAATATGTTAGACAAATATCTTCCAGTCTTAAATTCTTACTTAACATTCTCCTTTAAAAGTTCTTTATTCTTATCATGTCAATATAATATACCTCCTGTTCCCAGGTACAGATTTGTATTGCCAGCTGATGGGAGTAGCGGAAGTAAGAATGCCAATGGTTCCTGGTCTGGCATAGTGGGTATGTTGATGAGGGAGGTAAGTGTACTGGTGCACAAAGCAGCCTGACAGGTCTTGATACCACATCGTAGGTATGTTGACAACAATCTTACCTCTATCGTGTGAAGACGGGCTAGTGAGCTCTCTGTGTAAGGTACGAGTGTAGAGCCAATGAAAACATCGCATCAGGTACTTCCAGTAAACGTAAGAAAGTTGTTCTTGCTAAGGATTCACAAACCAAGTATACAGACTGGGTCTTCTGTCTTAGAAAGTGGAAGAGGTGGAAGAAAGTTCGTTTTCCAGGGGCTGGGATGCATGACATCGCTAACCGTCTTGACAGCATCGTAAATGCTGTCAAGTCAGCATCATAAATGCTGAATCATTGCTAGAAACAATTATGATTTGCAGGAGTATAGGTCAACGAAAGACATAAGGAAGTTATGTTTGTGAAAAACATTAGGAAGAAAGGAAAGCACCCTATCATATGTGGGAACTGGCCAAGAAAGGGAGCTGGAAATAAATTGTTTTTCACAAATGGTGTTAATTGTTGGCTGGACAAACACTGAAAAGAAATCTTTCATTTCAGCTAAGACTTTGACCCTAGGGATGGGAGTTCATTTGGTTTCCCCTGAGTCTTTTCATCATGTTTTCAATACTTGTTTCAGTGGATATGTAGAAAATTGTTGTTAGTGTCACACACAGCGCCTCTGCTCCCTCTCTAAGGACCCACGGAGAGATGTCCGGTCCCACTTCCTTCGAGGTATCAAGTTCACTTAGCAACTTCTTCACCTCCTCCTTGATTGTATGTATTTCATTCAGCACTTGTTGGTACATTTCTTGTTAGCGTACCCCTCAATTCTGACTTCTAGGAGTCCTTTTTGTCTCCACTGTAAATAATTACTTAAAATCTCATGATGAACTCCTCACATACTTCTTGCTCTATTCTTGTGAGCTCCCCAACTTCTGTCTTCAGCCTGATTACCTGATCCTTGATTGTTGTCTTCCTTTTGATGTGGCTATACAACAGCTTCAGGACAGATTTGACTGTCGATGCTATGTCATTTCCGCATTGTCACTGTGCATACCCGTTTCTGGCTCTTCAACTGATCTTTTTATTTTCCTGGGTCCTTTGTCTTCTGTACTTTTTTCATTTTCTATCACACACAGTTTTTGTCTCCCTACTCTTTTGGGTAAATCAAGGGCACGTTCTGGTTTACCCATTATTTCTGTTGCCCTTGGGAACAAACCTCTCCTCTGCCTCTTAGCATTTTGTTGTCACCTAGTCCATCATTTCGTTTACTGATTTTCCTACAATTCTCTTTCCAACTGAACCTCCTGCAGGAAGTATGTCATGTCTGTGTAGTCTCCCCTATTGTAGTTTGGCTTTTCCCATCCTACTCCTGTTACCCTCTCCACTTGTAACTCTACTATGTATTCAAAGCTCAGAACCACGTGATCAGTAGCTCAGAGGAACCTTTCTTGTGTGATGCCCTCGATGTCTGAGCTACTCAGGGTGAATACTAGGCCCAGTCTTGCTGGTTCACTCTCACCTCTCTCTCTCTCTCTCTCTCTCTCTCTCTCTCTCTCTCTCTCTCTCTCTCTCTCTCTCTCTCTCTCTCTCTCTCTTTTTTTTTTTTTTTTTTTTTTTTTTTTTTTTTTTTTTTTTTTTTACACAGGGTATGACAAGGTTAAGGATCCCTAGCTTTATTGACAGCTATATTACAGGTTAAGGATTCCTAGCTTTATTGGCAAGCTAAGAGCTGTTACCTACATCAGCTCATTTGAAAGCATTTTTATTGTTATGAGACATACAAGTACGGGACAGGATGAAGTTGGAGCCATCTGTGGGCCAGCATTTTCATTTGATCAACTGACTTTATCTCGTTGATATCATTATGCTGTACGAATGTGTTCCATACTCGAGTCATCCTGGGTATGAATGATCTCAGATGGAGTGATGTTCTGGAGAAGGGTACAGCCAGAGTGAAGTTGCTGCTTTCTGCCCGTCTTGTGGCATAAAAGCTTGTTTCACGCTGTCCTCGAAGTGGATCCAAGTGTGGTATTTTGACAATATTGGCCTTGTACATAACAGTAAGGCCACCCACATCCCTCCTATGTTGAAGGCTCTCCTGAAATGACAGATCTATCCAGGATGGGTCCAGGCGAGAGATGAGACGTCTTGCTCTGTTCTCTACTCTGTCAAGCAGTCGCAAATGAGAGGGGGGGCAGGCAAACCAAGAAAGTGGAGCATACTCAAGGTGTGAGCGTACTTGTGCCTCGTACAGGATCTTGCAACCCCTACTGTCAAGCAGATGCGAGATACGGCGAAGTGCTGTAAGGTTCCTGGCTGCCTTGTTTGCAAGATTTACAACATGGTTCTTCATGGTTAGTTTGGAGTCAAATTTCACCCCAAGGATATCAACTTCTTCTCCAGGTGCCAACACCCTCCCATTCATCCTTACTACTGCCCCAGCATTACCATCGTGGTGCCTAGAGACGATCATCATTTGCGTTTTCTCAGGTGCAAATGTTACTTGCCATCTATTTCCCCAAGCTGATACAGCTCTCAGCTGGTGATTGATGTAGCTTAGAGCAGCTGGCATTTCTTCTCTTGGATAAGTGAATGTCAGTGTACAGTCGTCTGCATATGCATGTGATTCTGGGATGAGATGAAGAAGGTCGTTGAAGTAGACATTCCGTAACAATGGACCCACACGCTTCCTTGTGGAACACTTGCCCCAATAGGATGTCTTGCTGATTCCGTTCCATTGAGAACTACACTTAGAGATCTACCATGAAGGTAATCACTGAGGAGACATAGCGTAGAGCCTGCAATTCCCAGTGCTTGAAGTTTTGCTAAGAGGCCCTGGTGCCACACCCGGTCGAAAGCGCCAGCAATGTCCAGTGCTACCACACAGCTGACTTTTGATTCATCCAGTGACTGGTGCCACTTAGTGGAGAGGTTTAACAACAGATCAGCAGCAGAGTAACCTTTCCTGAAGCCATATTGACGATCACAAAGTAGTGAGTGGTAGTCAAAAAACTCTGTCATTTGTCTTGAGATTATTGTCTCAAGGATCTTACCAGTGATTGACAAGAGTGACACTGGTCTGTAGTTGCTGATTTCTGCTCTGCTCTTCTTTTTGTGAACAGGGACTACATTTGCCTCTTTCCATAGAGAGGGCCATTTACACTGTACTAGGCAGTGCTGAAAGATGCGAGTTAGAGGTGCTGCTAGCTGGTCTGCACATCTTCTCAACAATCTTGAGCTCAACTTGTCTAGGCCCACAGCCTTTTCTTGGTCTAGCGATTTAAGAAGGAAATGCACCTCCTCCTGCCTTATTGTCACCACTGACAGTTTTGACACAGTTCTTGCAGCTAGCCAAGGAGGGGCCCTTGCTCTCCTCTCTCTCTCTCTCTCTCTCTCGCTTTCTCTGGCAGTGTCCCTAACATGTTGGTGTATGAGGTTTTCCAGCACCACAGCCATCGTCTTGGCTCTCCATGTTTCGGGACCCCCATGTGGCCCCAGGTTTTCCTTGTGGTTGAAATCACCCATAACTAGTAACTTTGCTCTACCCGTGTGCGCTCTTCTGGCTACCTCAGCATGTGTGTCCACCATTGCTCTTTTGCTTTCTTCGTATTTTTCTCTTAGCCTTTCTCAGTTCTATGGTGGTTGTACATCACTGTAATGACTACTTTGTCTCCCCCAGACTGAATGGTACCTACTATGTAGTCCCTTTTTCCCATGTCGTCTATTAATCCCATTTACTCAAATCCCCATTGGGTTTTAATGAGCAATGCAACTCCCCCTCTCCGTCTGCTATCTCTATCTTTCCTCAGGATCTGATATCCGGGTGGGAAGATTGCATCTCTTGTCATCACAGAGAGTTTCGTTTCTGTGAGTGCTATGACGTCTGGAGACGTCTTGATTCTTTCATGCCACTCCTCTCGTTTATTTGTTATTCCATCCGCCTTTGTATACCAAAACTGTGGTCAGGGGAGAACATAGGGGTTGGAGGAGTGGGAGGCCTGATGGGAACTATGGGAGGTTGTTGTGAGGGTGGAGTTTCTGATGAGGGGGTGAGGGAAATGGGTATGATGTGTGGGTTTTGGGTTAGATTGTTTGGTTGCATTGGGGCTGTCGTGGTTGAGGTCCTTCTGTAGGTGGTTCTGAAGGAAGTTGTTTTTGCTCTACCTCCTGATTCTGGATTCTCCATCTTTGCTTCTCTTTTCTTCTTGCATCTTTGTACCCTCTCGGTATGTACCTAAGTCATGCTTTCTCCTGCAGGATTCTGTTTCGAGCTGATTGTGCATTGAAAATCACTTTGACTGGCCGTTTTTTCCTCTTGCAAACCCCCCTATTCTCAGAATATTTGTCAACTGGACCATTTCATCATCTCCTATTGCTTTCATGATACTTTCCATTGTTTTTTTCTCCCCCTGGCTGCTTGCTTCATAAGTTTTCCCTTCACTTTCCTGGAGCCCATAAACTGACTGACCTCTTCCTTTCATCCTCTCACTGCATTTCCATTTGCATCCCCTGAGTCCCTTTAGTTGCCTCCAATGCAGCTTTCCTTTCTCCAGTCTCTTCTCTGTTTGATGTCCTCTGCTTAGTGGTCTGTCATTTTTCATTCTCTGTTTTTCCTGGGCACTGCTGTGGCCTGTTAGGGTCTCTGCATATAGCTTAGCTCTATCATTTTCTTCAGTCCCCTCGTTTGCTCCCGGTGTACTCCTCATCTTTGCACCCGGGCTCCACGGTGGTCTGATAGAGCCTCCGTGTACAGAATAACTCCTTTGCTCTCAAAAGTCCCTTTTAGTGACTGATGCAGCAGTTCCCAATGTCATGCCCATACTGCTCTTTGGTTCTTTAAACAGTAGCAGATTTTTTAGTTCCTATGCTATGCTCTGTATCTTAGCTTTTGCTGCTGTGGGTTGTAACTTTCATTTCCTGCTCTCTGCAGCTATCCTCTCCTCTGCTTTCTTGCTAAGTTCTTCAAGCTTCCCTTTTCATAAGCTGGGCCATCCATCTTCCCCCCCCAAGCACTTTTCCCACCCCTCCCTTTTTTTTTTTTTGTTGTGTGTGAAGGTGTTGGGGGGGAGGGGGGGGTGGGAGGGAGGTTGGGAGGGGGGAAGAGGGATAGAGTGTAGGAGGTGGAGACAGTGGTAGAGGGGGAGAGAGATGGGGTGAAGGAATAGGGAGGGAGGGGGAAGAGGAAGAGGTAAAAAGCAAACAGGAGAGAGGGGGAAAAAGGGGAGGGGAAAGGGAAAAAAATAGGGGAGGAGGGGAGGGGGAGGGGAAGAGGAGGGGGGGAAAAGGGGAAAAGGGAAAGAGAAGGAGGAAGAGAAAGGGGTGGAGAAATTGAGAGAGAGAGAGAGAAAGGAGAGCAGAAAGACGGGTTTGGGGGAAAGAGAGGAGTAAATGAGTCTGTGTATGGGTCTGTGAGTGTGTGTAGTGAGTGTTTTGGGTTTTCCCTTTGTGTTGTTACTCCCTATTTGTACTCACCTATTGTGGTTTGCGGGGTCGAGCCCTAGCCTGGCCCCGCCTCTTCCCCGGTTGTACTAACCCCTCTCTCTCCCCCTCCATGAGCTTTATCAAACCTCGTTTTAAAAACTGTGTAGGTTCCGCCTCCACTACGTCATTTTCTGGTTTTCCATCCCCTTACAACTCATGACGAAGAAATTTTTTCCTACTATCTCTCTGACTCTTTGTGTCTTCAACTTAAATTTGGGGGCCTCTTGTTTTGGTCCCCTCCCGGGAAACATCCTTTCCTTGTCCATTTGTCTATTCCACCTTTTTTATATGCGTTATCTTTTCCCCCGCCCCCTCCTGTCCTCCTTTGTCGTGGGGCGTTTTCCCCTTAATCTTTTTTCATAGGACTTCCCCTAGCTCTGGAACAACCTTGTTGCAACCTTTGTCTTTCTCTAGTTTTGACGGCTTTATCAATGGGGGTTTTCCAAACAGGTGTGATATCCAGTAGGGGCCCTGAAAAACACGGTGTACATGTCTTGAATGTTCCTTATAAGGTGTGGGAAATGCTGTTCTGGGTTTGCCAGGCGCCCTAGCGCAGCAGTTATCTGATTGATGTGTGTTTCCGGAGACATGTCGGTGTTATACTCACCCAAGATCTTTCTCCCTTGAGTGAGGTTTGATTTTTGGGCCACCTAGCCTATCCTTCTGGGGTCTTCTGTGCCCCCCCCTATTTTCTGATTTTGCTTTTGGCGGATTAAATTTCGAGAACCCATTTGCTGGCCCCGGGTGTCCAGTCGTCCGGGTCTCTTTGAAGTCCCCCTGGCCCCAATAGTTTTAAATTCTCCTCATTACTTCACATCATTGCAAACAGGGACATTTCTGAGTCAACCTTCCGTATGTCGTTAAACTTACCAAAAATAGCACGGGTCCTAGGACCCCCCCGGGGGACCCCGCTCGTCACGGGGCCCCACTGTGATACATCATTACGTCCCATGACTCGTTGTTGCCCCCTGTAGGTATTCCTGACATTGCATGCCCTTCCTTTTATATGCGTGAGCTCTGCTTCTGCAAATCTTTTGTGAGGAACTGTGTCAAGGCCTTTTTGCAGTCCAAGAAATGAAATCAACCCACCCCTCTCTCTCTTGCTTCTTCTGTTTTTTTATATAAAACTCCAAAAGGTTTGTGACACGGGTTTTGCCTTCCGTGAATCCTGCGGTTTTGGCTTTTATCCTTTTCCCTTCCAGGTGCTCCCCCACTCTCCCTTTAATCTTCTCCATAATTTTGCTTCTATCACGTCAATGAAAAGGGTCTATAGTTTGTCCCTCTTTTTCTGTCCCTTTTTTGAAAAGGGGGAACTACATTTGTGTCTTCCCATACCCATATTTGCCCAGTTTCCGGGTGTGTTGAAGATTGTGAAGTGGTACGCAAAAAATTTTGCTCCCTCTCAAAGGACCCAGGGGAGAGATGGTCCTACCATTCCTTTGGGTATCGATGTCCCTTAGCAGTTTTTCCCCTCCCCCCCTCATCGTATGATGTCGTCCAAATTGTTGGTGTATTCCTTTTTGTGCCCCCTTTTGGTCTGCCCCCCCCCAGAGTCCTTCCTGTTCTACGTAAATACTTCCTTAAATTCGTTTTGAGCTCTACATCCCTCTTGATCTTTTTTGTGATTTCCCCCCCTTTTCTTTCCTCAGCCTTATCACCGGTCCTGACTTTGTTTCTTCCTAATTGGAAACAGCAGTTTGGGTCAGATTTGACTTTCGATGCTATGTCGTTTTCATATGTCTCTGGGCCTCCCCCCTTTATCGCGCATACTCTTTTTGGGCTCTTTACAAATTTCCCCTTGTTTTCCGGGGCCCTATCCCCTCCGTCCCTTTTCCCATTCTCTGTTGCACTTAGTTTTGCCCCCCTACACCTTCGGTAAACCAAGGACCGCTTGGTCCCCTTTTTTTCTTTTTCCCCTTGGGAACAAAACTTTCCTCTGCCTCCTTGCCTTTGTTCCCACTTTTCCATCACCTTTTTACTGTTTTTTCCTCCCTTTTCTTTTCCCCTAACCTCCTGCAGGAATTTCTCAACCTGTGTAGTCCCCCCTTTTATATTTTGGCCTGTCCCCTTCATTCCTGTTACCTTCTCCACTTGTAACTCTACTAATATCAAAATCGCCCACATGATCGCTAGCCCGGGGGGCCTCTATAAGTGATGTCCTCGATGTCTGAATGTCGGGGAACAAAAGATCCGTTTGCGGCTCACCCTCCCCTCTCTCTTGGGTTGTGTCCCTACATGTTGATGCATGAGGTTTTCAGTACCACACCCATCATCTTTGCTCTCCATGTTTGGGACCCCCTTGGGGCTCCAGGTTTTCCCAGTCGTTTCCCCTGTGGTTGAATCCCCCATTACCAAAACTTTGCTCTCTCGAGTGGCTTTCTTGCCACCTCAGCCGGTGCCACCATCCCCCCTGTTTTTTTCTTCGACTCCTCTTTTCCTCCTGCAGTTCTTGGTGGGTTATCATCACCCCAAATGACTACTTTAGTTCCCCGGACTAAATTTGTACCTACATGTAGTCTCTTTCTCCAATCATGTCCTGCCTTTCCCATTTCCTCAAATCCCCTTTGGTGTTTTATAGCAGTGCAACCCCTCCTCCCCCCCTACTCCTTCTATCTTTCCTCAGGATTTAATCCTGGGTTTGGGAAGATTGTGTTGTTTTTTATTCAGCGAGTTTTGTTTCTGTGATGCTATATGTCTGGGGATTTTTCATGATTCTTTTTCCACCCCATTTTTTCATTATTTCCCTCCGCATTTGTTCCAAACCTTTAGTTTCTTTTTTTATCATTGTGGTCATGCAAGTATATTGGGTTGGGGGAGGAAGCCCTTGGTGGGGGCCCATTGGGGCTGTGGTGTGGTGGGGTAGTGTTGATGGGGGTGGGCGAAAGCCCCAAAAGGGGCGCTGTTGGGGTGGGTTTGTGATATGGGGGGGGGTGGCAGAGGGAACGTGAGTGGGTTTGGGGTTAGGTGCTCAGTTGCGTTGGGAATGTCGCGGGTGGGGTCTTTTGGTGGGAATTTGTGGGGTGTGTTTTCCTTCCTCCTGTGTCTGGGTCCTGCTCATTTTTTATTTTCTTTTTCGTTCCCCCCTTGCGTTCTGTACCCTCTTTTCAGTGTAGTCCTTTCTTCTTGTGTTTTGTCGCGGTCGAGGATTCTCTCTGGTACCCCCCTTTTTCTCTCATCTTGCTTTTTCTTGCAGAATCCTGTTCGAACTGATTTTCCCTTTAAAATTACTTGACAGGCCGTATCCTTCCACTCGCAAAAACCCCCCAATTCTCTGAAAATTTTTCACCCGGGTCATATTTCCCTCCCTATTGTTTTTTATGATGCCCTTTAATCATTTTTTTTCTCCTCCCGTTTTATTTCTTCAAAGTTGGCCCCCTTGGCTTTTGGAGCCCCTACCCAAAAAATGACCCCGCCCCTTTCCCCCTCCCACGGGTCTCCATTCTTCCTCTGAGGCTTTTGTTTCTTCCATTGACATGTTCTTGCCTTCATCCCTGTCTATCTGAAACATCTTTCTTAGTGGAGTCTTTTCCCGGGGCCACTTCCGTGCTACTGCAGTTTGGTGTTAGAACCTCTGATTAACAAACCTCATTTTTTTCGGACCTTGCTTGATCTTAGTGTGCTATGTCTTTTCCCTGGCCCCACGTGGGGGCTGTGGGCCTCGGACGGTGTTCCCCTTGTTTTCTTTCCCCCCCTTGCTGCGCCTGACTCTGAATTCCATCTTGTCTTTAACCCGTCGTCTTGTGGTGGTGTGTGTGTGTGTGTGGTGTGTTGTGTGTGGTGGGGTGTGTGTTGGTTGGTGGTGTGATCACCTATTTGTACTACCCATTTTTGGTTTAGGGGTCGAGTCCGCTCCTGGCCCCCCCTCTTCACCCTTTTCTACAGGGGCCCTCTCTCTCCCCCCTCCCTGAGCTTTTTCAAACCTCGTCTTAAAACTGTGTATGGTTCCTGCCTCCATACGTCCTTTTCTAGGTATTCCCCGCCTTACAACTCTAGACTGAAAAAAAAATACTTCCCACTATTCTCTGCCCTTTGGTCTTCAACTTCCAATTGTGGCCCCTTTTTTCTGTTCCCCTCCCCCGGGAAAATCCCGTCTTTTTCCAACCTTTTCTATTCCCCGCAGATTTATATGTCGTTATCTGTCTCCCCTGACCCCCTGTCCTCCGTGTGGGGCCGATTTCCCTTAATCTTTTCCCCTTTGGACTTCCCCCCTTCTCTGGGAAATAACCCTTTTCCAAACCTTTGTTTTCTTAGTTTTTTTGACGTGCTTTATCAAGTGCGGGTTCCAAAAGGGGGCATACTCCCCGTATGGGCCTGCATACACGGGTTTTCAGTGCTTTAAAGATTCCTTTCTAAGGTTCGGGAAAAGTGTTCAGGTTTGAGGCGCCCAATGCTGCAGCAGTTATCTGTTGATGTGTGCTTCCGGAGACTTTCTCGGTGTTATATACCCCCAAACTTTCTCCTTGAGTGAGGTTTGCAGTCTTTGGCCCCCTAGCCTATATCTTCTGTGGTCTTCTGTGCCCCCC
This sequence comes from Cherax quadricarinatus, assembly GCF_026875155.1. Classification (NCBI taxonomy): domain Eukaryota; kingdom Metazoa; phylum Arthropoda; class Malacostraca; order Decapoda; family Parastacidae; genus Cherax; species Cherax quadricarinatus. The sequence goes on along the minus strand of NC_069418.1, from coordinate 55,525,824 downwards.
CCCCATCTTTGATTTTCATTTGGCAGGATTAAATTCGAGAAAAAACCCTTTGCTGGGCCCGGTGTCCAGCGCCCGGTCTCTTTGAAGTCCTGCCCGGTCCTCTCAGATTTAATTCCCTCATTAAATTCACATCATCTGCAAACAGGGGGCACTTCTGAGTCTAAACCCCTTCCCTCATGTCGTTCACATATACCAAAAATGCACTGGTCCCAGGACCGACCCCGTGGGACCCCGCTGTCACAGGTGCCCACGTGTACATCATTACGTACCATGACTCGTTTTTGCCTCCTGTAGGGTTTCCTGATCCATGCAGTGCCCCTTCCCCGTTATATCGCTATGTCTAGCTTCTGCACTAATCCTTGTAGGAACTGTGTCAAAGGCCCTTTTTGCTCAAAAAGATGCAATCAACCAACCCTCTCTCTCTTTTCTTTTCTGTTATTTTACTAAAAAACCCCAAAGGGTTTTTGACCAGGTTTGCCTTCCCTTTAAACCGTGCGGGTTGGTTTATACTCCGTTCCGTTTCCCGGTGCTCCCACCCCTCTCCTCCTGATAATCTTCTCCTAATTTTGCATACGATACACGTCAATGACAAGGTCTATAGTTTAGGCCCCTTTTCTGTCTCTTTTTTTAAAAAAAGGGGAATACATTTGCCGTCTTCCATACCTCAGGTGTTGCCAATTTTTTTCCCGGGAGTGTTGAAGATTTTGGTAAGTGGACCCAAATACTCTCCCCCTCTAAGGACCCACGGGGAGATGTTTCGGTCCATTGCCTTTGAGGGTTCGATGTCCCTTAGCAGTTTCTTCACCTCCTCCTCATCGTATGTATGTCGTCCAACATTGTTGGTGTATTCCTTGCTGGTGGTCCCCTTTGGGTCTGTCCCCCAGAGCCCTCCTGTCTCTACTGTAAAATTTCCTTTAAAAATCTCGTGTTGGCCCTAACATCCCCTTTTATGTTTCTTGTGAGTTCTCCCCTTCTTTCCTCACCTTACACTGGCCCTTGACTGTTGTCTTCCTCCTAATTGGTTTTCGCATTTTGGGGGCAGATTTGACTTTCGTTTGCATGTCGTTTATATGTCGCTGGGCCTCCTCCTTTTCGTGCAACTCGTTTCTGTGTGTGTGGTGTGTGTGATGTTTGGTGTTTTGGTTGTAGGTGTGGTGTGTGTGTGTTGTGGTGTGTGTATGTGTGTATTTTTGTGTGTGTGTGTATTTTTGGGTGTGTGGTGTTATGTTTGTGGGGTGTGGTGTTGTGTGTGTGGTGGGTTGTGTGTGGTTTTGGTGTGTGTGGGGGTGGGGTGTGGTGTGTTGTTGTGGGGGTTTGTGGGGTGTGTTGTGGTGGTGTGGGGTATTTGTGTGGTGTGTGTGTTGTTGTGTGTGTATTGTGGTGTGTGGTGTGTGGTGGTGGTGTGTGGTGTATGTGGTTTGGTGGTGTGTGTTGTTGTGGTGTGTGTGTGTGTGTGTGTGTGTATGTGTGTGTGGTGCTGGTGGTGGTGTGTTGTTTTGGTGTGTGTGTTGTTTGTGTGTGTGTGGTGGGGTTTGTGTGGTGTTTGTGGTGTGTGGTGTGTGGTGTGTGTGTGTATGTGTGTTGTGTGTTGTGTTGTGGTTGTGTGTGTGTATGTGGTTTGTGTGTGGGTGGGGGGGGGGGGTGTGTGGTGTATGTGGGGTTGGTGGGTGTGTGTGTGTGTGAGTTTTTGTGTGGGTGGGTGGGTGGGTGTGTGTGTGTTTTGTGTTGGTGGGTGGGTGGGTGGGGGGGTTGTGTGGGGTGATGTGGGGGTGGGTGAGTGGGTGTGTGGTGGTATGTGTTGGTGGGTGGGTGGTATGGATGTTGTGTGCGTATACTCCCCTAATGAGGTTAAAGGGGTCGGTCTTGTTATATCCTCGCTTTTCCCTGGTCGCTTCTAGTCCACTTTCTCCCTGCCCCATGGCTATATTATGCCTCTTCCTAAAGCATGTATGGACCCTTTTCTCCCCAAAAACACTCTCCAAAAATTCCATTCCTAATAACTTATACGAAAATACTCATCCGATCCCTCCATCCTCCAGTGTTTTCATCCATTTTCCTTTAAACCTTTCCCCGTAGGACATGCCCTTACCCGGGGCAAAACCTTTGATTTCCATAATTTTTTTGATGTGTTTTTTCAGGAGTGGGTTCCCCAAAATGGTTATATACTCCAAAATGGGCCTACGTTTTTCATTATGAGGTACCGGAAGCTGTTCCTAGGTTTTTTCAAGTGCCCCTAGCTGCAGCAGTTATTTTGGTTAATTGTGACTTTGAATATATGCTCGGATTATAGGCCCCCCCCAAAACCCCCTTTTCCTTTAGTGAGGTTTCAATCTTTGTCCCCCCCTTTCCTTCAATCTCTTTTTTCCTTCCTAGTCTTCTGACTTTACTCTCTCTAGTTCCCCGACTGTCACTTCTTAATTTTCTGATTTTTCACTGGGTGGCCTGACGCTTTTTAGTCCACCTGATCCCAATCCCATTGAATTCTCCCCATAAGTTTAAAATCATTGGAAACAGGGATCTTTTTTTTGGGGTCTATCCCCTCCATCATGTATTCACTATACCCGAAACAGCACCTTTAGGGCTGATCCCTCTGAAACCCCAGTCGTCACAGGCACCCACTCTGACACCTTGTCACGTACCATGACTCGTTGTTGCCTTCCTCTCAGGTATTCTCTGATCTATTGCCAGTGCGTTTCTTCTTATCCCTGCTTGATATTCAAACTTTTGCACTATTCTCTTGTGTTGCAATGTATCGAAAGCCTTGTTGTGTCGAAGAACATGTAATCTACTAACCCCTTTCTCTCTGGTCTTACAGGATTTTCCTTCACTGAAACCGTGCTGGTTGTCGTGTATCACTCTTCCCCTGATAATCTTCTCCATGACTGTGCCTAATATTCATGTCAGTGACACTGGTCTCTAATTTAATGCTGCGTGTCTATCTCCTTTCTTAAATATAATGGAAAGACATTTGTTGTTTTCCACACCTCAGGTTGTCTCCCTGTTTCGATACATGTCTTGAAGATTATTGTTAGTGGTACACACAGCTCCTCTTCTTCCTCCCTCAGGACGCATAGAAAGATGTTGTTCAATCTCACTGTTTTTGAGGTATCTAGTTCACTTAGCAGCCTCTTCACCTCTTCTTCGGTTGAGTGAATTGTGTCCAGCTCTTGTTGGTGTAGCCTCCAGAGTCCTTTCTCCACTGAAAATACTTCATTAAATCCCACATTGAGTTCTTCATTTACTTCTCGGTCGTCTCCTGTGAACTCCCCTCCTTCCTTCCTCATCCTGATTACCCGATCGTCAACTGTTAAGTAACATGACTGGCTCCTGCCATTATGTTAGGTATTCTCTGATCAATTGTAGTGCCTTCTCTGTTATACCTGCCTGATCTTCCAGATTTTGCACTAATCTCTTGTGAGGAACTGTGTCGAAAGCCTTCTTACACTTCAAGAAAATGCAGTCTACCCACCCCTCTCTCTCTTGTCATACAGTTGTCACTTTGCGTGGAACTGTCAAAATCCTTCGTACAGTCCAAAAAAACGCAATCTATCCAACCCTCTGTCTCTCTTGTCTTACTGCTGTCACCCTGTCATGGAACTCCAGTAGGTTCGTGACACAGGATTTCCAATCCCTGAAACTGTGCTGGCTGTCGTTGTTAAGCTCATTCCTTTCTAAGTGTTCCACCACTCTCCTCCTGATAATCTCTATGACTGCATACTATACATGTCAGTGACAATGGTCTGTAGTTTAATGCTTCTTCTTGTCTGTCTACTTTTTTTAAGATTGGGACACTTGATGTCTTCCATACCTCAGGTAGTCGCCCTGTTTCGATAGATGTGTTGAAGATTGTTTTCAGTGGTACACATAGGACCTCTGCTCCCTCTCTCAGGACCCATGGAGAGATGTTATCCGGCCCCATCGCCTTTGAAGTATCTAACTCGGTTAGCAGCCTCTTCACTTCTTCCTCGGTTGTATGTATTGTGTTCAAAACTAGATGGTGTACCCCACCTCACTGTCTTTCTGTACTCCCTTCTCTCTCTTCTGTATACATTTCTTTGCATCTCATGTTGAGACTGTTTCTTGTGATCACCCCTCCTTCCTTCCTCAGCCTTATTACCTGGTCTTTGACTGTTGTTTTCCTCCTGATGTGGCTGTACAATAGCTTCGGGTCAGATATGGCTGTCGCTGCTATGCCATTTTCGTATTGTCGTTGGGCCTTCCTTCTTACCTGTGCATATTCATTTCTTGTTCTACGACTGCTCTCCTTATTCTCCTGGGTCCTTTGTCTTATATACTTCTTCCATTCCCTAGCACTCTTGGTTTTTACCTCTCTACATATCTGAGTGGACCAAAGGCTCATCCTGGCCTTCTCGTTATTTCTGTTACCCTTGGGTACAAACGTCTCCTCAGCTTCCTTGCACATTGTCACATTTTCTGTCATATCATTTACTGACTTCTCTGCCAGTGCTCTGTCTCACTGAACTTCGTGCAGGAAATTCTTCATGCCTCTGTAGTCCCCTCACTTGTAGTTTGGCTTCATTCATCCTGCCCCTCCTGCTTCCCTTCACTTGTAACTCTACTATTTATTCGAAGCTCAGAACCACGTGGTCCAGTCTTGCTGGTTCATCCCTTCCTGTCTCTCTGGTAGTGTCCATTACGTGTTGGTACATGAGGTTTTCCAGTAGCATCTCCTTCACCTTAGCCCTCCACGTTTCTGGGCCCCCTTGTGGCTCCAACTTTTCCCAGTCGATTTCACCCACAATCAGTATCTTTGCACTGATCGCATGAGCCCTTCTGGTCACTTCAACCAGTGTGTCAACCATCACTTTCTTACTCTCATCATACTTCTCCTTGGCCTCCTGCTGTTCTGTCCTGCAATTACCACCTTGGGACCTCCAGACAGAAGCGTTCCTATTATGTAGTCTTTTGCTTCTCCTCTGTCTGCTCTCTCCAGCTCATCAAAATCACATCGGTTTTTGATGAGCAGTGCCACTCCTCCACCCTCTCTGTTCCCTCTGTTTTTCCTCAGGATCTTATATCCCGTTGGAAAGATGCGTATGAGAGAGAGAGAGAGATAGAGAGAGAAAGAGAAAGAGAGAGAGAGAGAGAGATGTGTAAGTTTATGTGTGAGTTTATATGTGTAGATTTATGTGCGTGGACTCATGTGTCATTTCAGAAAATTACTTAATGGTTGATTTTTCCGGTAACTGTAGCCGGGTTTTATGAATGTTACACAGGCTGAGCGTTTATTTATATCCATAACGTTTAAATTATAGTTTTTCGAAAAGCACTTAACTAATATTACAACCATTTCCAGAGACAGTGTTAGTTTACCGACTGTGTTCACTGGTAAAGAAACCGAGGTGTCCTTTGGAATATAGATTATTTTATGAGGGTATTAAATGACGCAAGCACCTACCAGGCCCATTGTACAAGAAGTTAGATGTGAAGAGCAGTATATGAAGACAATATTTTTATTTTTTATTTTTTTCCAGCTAATAATTTTGTTTAATTCGTGTAAGAGTGAGTTACTTAATGCTGAGACTTTGAGTGATGTACATTTGTTAGTAAGTGTAAGTTGTAACAAGTATTTAAATTATCATTAATTTTTAAATGTGTAAATATTTACTTTTTACAACATTTACCCGGTTTTTAAATAGTATCAAATTTCACCTATTTTCGATTTCACTATAAAATTACTTTCACTAGTGAATGGTACAATATAATTAAGAAAAAATGACGGCTTTCATTTTATATTTTCATCCGCACAGGAGGCGCATTTAACCACTAACACCATAACAGTGACGGCCAGCAGATGTGAAGTGGGTGACATGACCATGCCACTGTCTTGGAGTTACCTGACTCTCCTAGGTGGACTAGGAGCGCCAGAGATACACCCGTGGGGCTTTATACTGCCCTTTACACCAGCAGTCTGGGCCACACTTTTTGGTTCTCTGCTTTTTATGATGATGACAACGTTTTTGTTGTCTTTATTTCCTTTCACCAAGAATACAAAGAGAGAAAACTGGCCAGATAAATTCTTCAGCTTTATCAAAATTCTTCTTCAACAAGGTAACTTTATGATTTTAAAAATATCGCTGAGGAAATGATAATAACAACAGGGATTAAAAACTTTAATTTAATCTGTTATTATTGTTATTGTAATAACTGTAATTTTTAAGTAAACAGTTATGATAATCACACACAGATGCTACTTATAATACTCTCTAGGATAAGTCATACTACTGATAAGATATATTATAGTCAGTATAGCTAAACGTTCATGTTCAGATTCAGTTGTATTTCATCAAAAACACACAACTTTAAAGTCATGTATGACTGTCAATAATGTAAGTGTGGGAAACAAGTTGGTCAAAATTTTTGTGACGCTCCACCCTGAGACTGACGTCTGATGGGATGAGTTTGTATACAGAATTGGAAGCTCCAACAAACTCGCCTAAAATTCACAGTAATAAGCTTTATTGGAACACTGTGTCAGACAGAGCATTTTGTTATAATTAATCATATATAATTGTACGTTGAAAGTTATGTTGCTTCAACTGGCTTCGAAACTTCATTAATTGTATTATAATGAGATCATCGCAAGATACAATACTACTGTCACAAAGCCAAATAAAACATTACCGATAAATAACGATGCAAACCCACAAAAATCATCATTGTCAGAGACCATTCAGAGCCTCATACCAACGCTACAGTTCCACAAGACACTTAACTCACTGTTGCACTAAAACAGAAATATTAATTAAAAAATAATACAATATTTTTAGCATGTTATTACATCCCAGGCCCTAAGATACATCATTAGTTACAAATTTTGTAAACCATAATAGTACATATGTAATTGTTACGGTGCTATTTTTAACTTTTGCAAGACACAACCACACGGGTGCGCTCGCACACACACACACACACACACACACACACACACACACACACACACACACACACACACACACACACACACACACACACACAGAAGTGGCAGGGAAGCCAGTTAATGAGATGATGGAATATGTAGCAACAAAATGCAAGGAGGCTGAGGAGAGATTTGTACCCAAGGGTAACAGGAATAATGAAAAAGCCAGGATGAGCCCATGGTTTACCCAAAGGTGCAGGGAGGCAAAAACAAAGTGTGATAGGGAATGGAAGAAATATAGAAGGCAAAGGACCCAGGAGAATAAGGAGAGCAGTCGTAGAGCCAGAAACGAATATGCACAGATAAGAAGGGAGGCCCAAAGACAATATGAAAATGACATAGCAGCGAAAGCCAAATCTGACCCGAAACTGTTGTACAGCCACATCAGGAGGAAAACAACAGTCAAGGACCAGGTAATCAGGCTAAGGAAGGAAGGAGGAGAGACAACAAGAAATGACCGTGAAGTATGTGAGGAACTCAACAAGAGATTCAAAGAAGTGTTCACAGAGGAGACAGAAGGGGCTCCAGAAAGACGGAGAGGTGGGGCACACCACCATGTGCTGGACACAGTGCACACAACCGAGGAAGAAGTGAAGAGGCTTCTGAGTGAGCTAGATACCTCAAAGGCAATGGGGCCAGATAACATCTCCCCATGGGATTGAGAGAGGGAGCAGAGGCGCTATGTGTACCCCTAACAACAATATTCAATACATGTATCGAAACAGGGAGATTGCCTGAGGCATGGAAGACAGCAAATGTAGTCCCAATCTTTAAAAAAGGAGACAGACATGAAGCATTAAACTACAGACCAGTGTCACTGACATGTATAGTATGCAAAATCATGGAGAAGATTATCAGGAGAAGAGTGGTGGAACACCTAGAAAGGAACGATCTCATCAACAGCAGCCAACATGGTTTCAGGGACGGGAAATCCTGTGTCACAAACCTACTGGAGTTCTATGACATTGTGACAGCAGTAAGACAAGAGAGAAAGGGGTGGGTGGATTGCATTTTCTTGGACTGCAAGAAGGCGTTTGACACAGTTCCACACAAGAGACTGGTGCAAAAACTGGAGGACCAAGCAGGGATAACAGGGAAGGCACTACAATGGATCAGGGAATACATGACAGGAAGACAGCAGCGAGTCATGGTACGTGGCGAGGTGTCAGAGTGGGCACCTGTGACCAGCGGGGTCCCACAGGGTTCAGTCCTAGGACCAGTGCTGTTTCTGGTATTTGTGAACGACATGACGGAAGGAATAGACTCTGAGGTGTCCCTGTTTGCAGATGACGTGAAGTTGATGAGAAGAATTCACTCGATCGAAGACCAGGCAGACTACAAAGGAATCTGACAGGCTGCAGACCTGGTCCAGCAATTGGCTCCTGGAGTTCAATCCCACCAAGTGCAAAGTCATGAAGATTGGGGAAGGGCAAAGAAGACCGCAGACGAGTACAGTCTAGGGGCCAGAGACTACAAACCTCACTCAAGGAAAAAGATCTTGGGGTGAGTATAACACCAGCACATCTGAAGCGCACATCAACCAATAACTGCTGCAGCATATGGGCGCCTAGCAAACCTCAGAACAGCATTCAACATCTTAATAAGGAATTATTCAGGACCCTGTACACTGTGTACGTTAGGCCCAATATTGGAGTATGCGCACCAGTTTGGAACCCACACCTAGCCAAGCACGTAAAGAAACTAGAGAAAGTGCAAAGGTTTGCAACAAGACTAGTCACAGAGCTAAGAGGTATGTCCTACGAGGAGAGGTTAAGGGAAATCAACCTGACGACACTGGAGGACAGGAGAGATAGGGGGGACATGATAACGACATACAAAATACTGAGAGGAATTGACAAGGTGGACAAAGACAGGATGTTCCAGAGATTGGACACAGTAACAAGGGGACACAGTTGGAAGCTGAAGACACAGATGAATCACAGGGATGTTAGGAAGTATTTCTTCAGCCACAGAGTAGTCAGTAAGTGGAATAGTTTGGGAAGCGATGTAGTGGAGGCAGGATCCATACATAGCTTTAAGCAGAGGTATGATAAAGCTCACGGCTCAGGGAGAGTGACCTAGTAGCGATCAGTGAAGAGGCAGGGCCAGGAGCTCGGACTCGACCCCCGCAACCTCAACTAGGTGAGTAACTAGGTGAGTACACACACACGCAAAGGTAATGTTAACCACAATAGCAGAGGTAGCTGAAACAGCTAGAAGAGTTAAGTATCCATCAGGAATGTCTGAAGAAGTCTCAAACACATTATTCATAACAATACCCCTGTAAGTGCCTATATTTGTTTATGCTAAAGTGGAGTCATCCAGACCAACACTTTGTTGATGATAAATGGCTGATAAGAAGCAATTTCTTGTTCTACAAAAAAGTAAAAATCAAATAATATCAATATCTAGCTGACAAAAACTAAGAATAGAAGAAAAGCTTTTGTTCCTTAAATTAACTCAGTACATTTATAATTTCTGATTTCTCTACTGTCTCATTTTCATTTAGAATATTATTATATGCCTTTGAAGCCTAAACGTATGGGATTTTTAAAGCAAATATGTTTGGGCTGAAGCATTCTGGCCGCGTCTATGTTTATACTTCTTTGGCAGCCAGATGGTGGAATATACCACAGGGTGAACTGCGCTTAATATCCTTCTCTTTCATTTTGGGCCACACAGGGATGCGATCATTTTTATCATATTTAGCCTATCAGTAAGAAAGTACTAACTATGAAGTGTTCAAACATTTATCCCTTCCCTGAGTCTCAGATTCAGGTGTATATATGATGATAATTACTGCATTCTAAGAGAAATAACGTTAAAAACATTTTAATACCTTCTGTTACACTTCCTTCAACAAATATTGTTTGATCGATATTGTTGAAATCTATTCACAATGAAGAAATAAATGAAAATTATAGATGCAAGAAATTAGTTACCTTGTTTGAAATAAATCTCCCAATACAACTGGCGTAATTTCTTCTTCTTTCAGACTTTACTGTAGCCACAGTATGGTGGTGGGAGCGTGTGGTGTGGCTAGTGTGGTTGCTGGTAAATCTCTTGCTGTCAAGGAGCTATAGTGGCAATCTTATATCCTTCTTGACAGTGAAGTACATACCTAAGGCATTCCCAACCTTGCAAAACTTTCTGGACGATCCCACAGCAAAGATAATTTGGCAGCGAGACTCATCCACTGAACAGTACATCCGAGTGAGTTGTTTTATTATTCACTGTCATCATGCAATAATGAGTTAATGATTATTAATCCCGTTAATATGATTAATAATAATAATAAAAATAGCAATAATAATTACAATAATTAATTAAAATAATAACATTATTAATACTAATATTGAAACATTTAATCTTAGATCATATTTGTAATATGTATTCACTTTACATAAAATGTAACGAAACACATATTTACTAGTTGCCTAAAAATCATCCAACAAAAGAAAGTAAGTAAAGGATGCATTAGTCACAGATGATCTTTTGTCATTGGCTGTTGTTACTTACATTAGCTGATGTTACTTACATTAGCTGCTATTTCTTACATCAGCTGTTGTTACTTATACAGGCTGTTGTTTCTCACATTGGCTTTTGTTACTTACACTGGCTGTTGTTATATACATTGTCTCTTGTTACATACATTGACTGAAGTTACTTACAATGGCTGTTGTTACTTACATTATCTGTTGTTTCTTATATCAGCTGTTGTTACTTATATAGGTTGTTGTTTCTCACATTGTCTGTTGTTACTTACATCAGTAAGATGTTACAATCATTTCATATTACAATATTTTCTTATAACTCTGCATCTAAGCATTGTGGTATGAGCATATAATCTTAAAAAAAACATAGCTATAACCACTACAGTTGTAACATCAATAAACAACATCAATAAACAACATCAATAAACAACATCAATAAACAACATCAATAAACAACATCAATAAACATCAATAAACAACATCAATAAACACTTAATAAACAACATCAATAAACAACATCAATAAACAACATCAATAAACAACATCAATAAACAACATTAATAAACAACATCAATAAACAACATCAATAAACAACATCAATAAACAACATCAATAAACAACATCAATAAACAACATCAATAAACAACATCAATAAACAACATCAATAAACAACATCAATAAACAACATCAATAAACAACATCAATAAACAACATCAATAAACAACATCAATAAACAACATTAATAAACAACATTAATAAACAACATCAATAAACAACATCAATAAACAACATCAATAAACAACATCAATAAACAACATCAATAAACAACATCAATAAACAACATTAATAAACAACATCAATAAACAAATCAATAAACAACATCAATAACAACATCAATAAACAACATCAATAAACAACATCATAAAACAACATCAATAAACAACATAATAAAACAACATTAATAAACAACATCAATAAACAACATCATAATAAACATCAATAAACAACATCAATAAACAACATCAATAAACAATACAAATAAACAACATTAATAAACACATTATAAACAAACATCAATAAACAACATCAATAAAAAACATCAATAAACAACATCAATAAACAACATCAATAAACAACATCAATAAACAACATCAGTAAACAACATCAATAAACAACATCAATAAACAACATCAATAAACAACATCAATAAACAGTATTCCATTCTTCTAGCGGAGCACAAATGTGGATACTTCTACAGACTTCAGAAATTTTTATCGAAAATAAGCTGATGATTTTTTATTTTCTGTATAGTGTTTTGAATATTTATCTAAAAGACTGGAGGTTTTCAAACTGTAAAATATAATATTGTAGGGTGTTTACTTAGGCACTCTCCAACAACTTCAAGGAGACCTGGACCTGCCTCGCATGGGCCAGTAGGCTTTCTGCAGTGTTCCTTCTTATGTTCTTAACATTTCATCTCCTTACAGGGACGAAGTATTTTCTCCACTGAAATATTTTTCAGGAAACATTTCATTAAAATAAGCAATCGATATGCTATATTAAAAAAAAAAATAATATTAGACTTTTATGTAATTTAACCAAGGAATAATCGTTATAATTTGGTCGTTTTTTTGAGGAGTAAAAATATTTGAGGAATAATGGAGTAAAAACTATATAAAAAAAATCCGAAAATGTTGAATTCTTTAATGGATCACAAACTTCATTTCAGTGACTCGAACCTACGAACCTTGGAACATGATAGGCAATACTACACCACCGTACCACATGAGTCCAATACCTTAGCGCCCAGCTACGCTAGATGTTTTGCTTCAAGGCAGCCAACTTTCAGGCAGGTACTTTTCAGCTTTTCATCTCATCCCCTGCATGCATCGACCGAAGAGAGATTTTTACAATGTTTAGAATTCGCAAAACAGGTGAAATATTCACAAACACTAATCTCAGGTGAAGGGGGACTCGAACCTACGAATTTTTTGCCTGTTCTACGAATTCCAAACATTGTAAAACTCTCTCGTCGGTCGATGCATGCAGGGGATGATATAAAAATCTGAAAAAACCTACCTGAAAGCTGGATGACTTGGACCAAAACGTCTAAGGTTCTTTTGGTACAAAATTATTAATTTTTACCATAACATAAATGAAAAAAATATATATTTTTAAAAGTACAAGAGAAAATTTTAGAAAGGACTTAATTTTAAATGAGTACTTGTTAACTGGCCAATTTTACCTATTCGGCACAACATATATATATATATATATATATATATATATATATATATATATATATATATATATATAATATATATATATATATATATATATATAAATATATATGCAAGACAAGCCACGTGGGGCGGAAATCTTTAGATCAAGTACTTTCACACTTCTCAGTGGACCATAAGGAACTGTACAATGTTGCAAAGGCAACAACAGGAAGAGTAGGGTAAGTTTTCAGAATGGTAATGTAGAGGCACTCTCCAATCTCAGCCTGTCTGGGAGAGGCAAGCAGGATGCCAACCACACACCCGGCCTCACCCCCCAACACTCCAAATGGGGGCGGGTGGGGTAGGCCTCACAGTTTGCAGATAGCAAGAGGAAATACTAGAAAATAGTTAACAGCCAGCCACACTCTTCTAACTGCCGGGAACAGGTCATGTGACGTAAAAAGTTTAAAAATTAGATATTACATACCTTCATTTACAACCTTCTAATTAATGAAATAAAGGGAAAAAAAATCCCTCATTTGTCAACTGGTGTCGCTGAACCTTCCAGAACAATCTTTAAATACTCAATGTGTCCGTTAAACCCTTTACCGGGCAGGCCTAATAAAATGCAAAATTCGAAATGTCTTTCCTATGAGTCGATAGAGTATATGAATGTAATGGTTTTGAGCCAATGTAAATGGATTTCTAAAAGCAAGTTTTTGTTCAATTGCGAATATTCGACGCCAACAAATACACAGGCCTGCCCGGTAAAGGGCGCCAATTTCAGAATGTTGCAATTGTTAATAAAACACCAAATAAGTGTTTTTTCTAAATTATTATACAAAATAGACAATATCATTAACATATGTGGAACTTGTTTCCAAACATTTTTAAGTCTACAAAAAATATAAAGATAAACTAAAGAGAAATGTGGATGTATTGCAGAGGGATAAAACTTGCAAGTCCATTTATCATGAATTCCCCGAGAAAGAACAACCATTCTAGATGACTATTTGCTAGAATGAAAGGCTATGAAACAATATTTTCCCTTCTTTTTGCATAATTTACTCTGTATATGACACAGGAAAATGAGGATATCACAGGATTTTTCTTTGTGTTGCAATGTTTGTATGTAAATATCTTGGCATTCAGTGGGCTAATTTAGGCTTTTTGGATAGCCTATCTTCTTCCTCATCATCACTTGACACCTCTGCACCCGGTGATAATTATTCATCACCATTGTCAAGCAATTCCAGGTCAGCTGATCTGGATCTGAGTCACTTTCCTCCAAAATGCAGATATATTTGGACTTCTCTTTGGAGGGACCACCATAAAACAATTTCTCATTGATCTGGAAGGATAATTAAAATGTTCTGTACACACCTAAACCACTACCAAATTCATTTATGTACTAGAAAAATTATTATAAATATTTATTTACCGAATTCGCTAATTTGAAATTAACAGCGTGGCCATATATTTTCAGGCCTTTTTTCTTGCACTTTTTTCAATTCCATTGTACAGTCATATTATACTTCACACAGACTTTAGTTATGTATCAAAATATGCCTAAACTATCCATTTACACACTAGACACAAAAATCGGTACTTACCAACATTGCAGAGGGTAAAATATACGAGTATATGAATGTAACTCAAGGAAAAAACTGCTCTGGATGCCACCAAGCTAGAAGTGTTTACATTTTGGTCTCTCAACCAATGGGAAGTGAGTAGACATCATTGCCACTTAGATGGAGCGACTTACAGAAGGCTTGTGATTAGTCAGGACTAGAGAACGAGAACCCAGATGTGCAGTGGCAGTAAGATGACACTCGCAAAAACACGTGTTCACGCCCGTAAAAATACAAGCGTGCCCGGTAAAGGGAATAAGCTTGTGTGATTTTTTTTTCCTATTCAGGCTCTCTCAATAACTAGGCTATTCTTAATTTTAATACCATTCCTATCAATATTATCTGCAGTTATCATTATCATCATCATAACTAGGCTAGTCTTAATTTTAATACCATTCCTATCCTTAATATCTGCTATTATCATCAACATAAATAGGCTATTCTTAATTTTAACGTCAATTCTATCATTATTTTCACCATCATCTGCTTATATAATTATACTATCATCATTATATTACCAAAAATCTGATTCAGAGCCACTTCTATCATTAATATCCACAGATATCATAATTATCATCCTAATAACTAGGCTATTCTTACTTTTAATGTCGTTCCTATCATTATTATCAACTATCATCAGCTAATATCATTATTTAAAATCATTATAATATTACCAACAACCTGATTCATAAACCACTGGCTACTTGCAAGCACTTTGTTGCAACCACCTAGACGGGTTAGGACCTCAGTAGTTATAGCGACGTCAGACCTAATGACAACAGCCTACCATTGCACAGATCCTGATGACGCACCCATATATATATATTATATATATATATATATATATATATATAATATATATAATATATATTATATTTATATATATATATATATATATATATATTTATATATATATATATATATATATATATAGTTATATTATATATATTTATATAATATATATTATATTATTGTGCCCACGAACGAGTGGTATTGATCAATAACAACACTGCGACTAGCCAAGGACTCGAACCCATGCTACTTTGGCTTGCCTCATGGTGGGCGGAAAACTCATGACGCCTTTAATCCACTTGACCATACAATCCTTGTATGGATTGTATGGTCCATTGGAGTAAGGCGTCATGAGTTTTCGCCCACCATGAGACAGGCCAGAGCAGCATGGGTTCGAGTCTTTGGCTAGTCGCAGTGTTGTTATTGATATATATGTATGTATATATATATATAATATATATAATATATTATATATATATATTATATAATATATATATATATATATTATTTATATATATACATCCATATATATATATATATATATATATATATATATATTATATATATATATATATATATATATATATATATACATATATATATATATATACATATATATAAATATATATATATATATAGGTAGTAGGTTGGTAGACAGCAAACCACCCAGGGAGTACTACGTCCTGCCAGATGACTGTGAAACAGAAACTGTAACTGTTTTGCATGATGGTAGGATTGCTGGTTTTCTTTTCTGTCTCATAAACACCCTAGATAAACAGGGATATTTTGCTACTCCTACTTACACATTGGTCACACTTCACAGACACGCACATGCATATATATGTACATACATCTAGGTTTTTCTCCTTTTTCTAAATAGCTCTTGTTCCTCTTTATTTCTTCTATTGTCCATGGGGAAGTGGAAAAGAATCTTTCCTCCGTAAGCCATGCGTGTCCGTATGAGGCGACTAAAATGCCGGGAGCAATGGGCTAGTAACCCCTTCTCCTGTAGACATTTACTAAAAAAGAGAAGAAGAAAAACTTTTTAAACGGGGATGCTTAAATGTGCGCGGATGTAGTGCGGATGACAAGAAACAGATGATTGCTGATGTTATGAATGAAAAGAAGTTGGATGTCCTGGCCCTAAGCGAAACAAAGCTGAAGGGGGTTAGGGGAGTTTCGGTGGGGAGAAAATAAATGGGATTAAATCTGGAGTATCTGAGAGAGTTAGAGCAAAGGAAGGGGTAGCAGTAATGTTGAAGCATCAGTTATGGAAGGAGAAAAGAGAATATGAATGTGTAAATTCAAGAATTATGTGGATTAAAGTAAAGGTTGGATGCGAGAAGTGGGTCATCATAAGCGTGTATAGCACCTGGAGAAGAGGAATGCAGAGGAGAGAGAGAGATTTTGGGAGATGTTAAGTGAATGTATAGGAGCCTTTGTACCAAGTGAGAGAGTAATTGTGGTAGGGGACCTGAATGCTAAAGTAGAGGAAACTTTTAGAGAGGGTGTGGTAGGTAAGTTTGGGGTGCCAGGTGTAAATGATAATGGGAGCATTTTGATTGAACTTTGTATAGAAAGGGGTTTAGTTATAGGTAATGCATATTTTAAGAAAAAGAGGATAAATAAGTATACAAGAATATGATGTAGGGCGAAATGACAGTAGTTTGTTGGATTATGTATTGGTAGATAAAAGACTGTTGAGTAGACTTCAGGATGTACATGTTTATAGAGGGGCCACAGATATATCAGATCACTTTCTAGTTGTAGCTACACTGAGAGTGAAAGGTAGATGGGTTACAAGGAGAATAGAAGCATCAGGGAAGAGAGAGGTGAAGGTTTATAAACTAAAAGAGGAGGCAGTTAGGGTAAGATATAAACAGCTATTGGAGGATAGATGGGCTAATGAGAGCATAAGCAATGGGGTCGAAGAGGTATGGGGTAGGTTTAAAAATGTAGTGTTAGAGTGTTCAGAAGAAGTTTGTGGTTACAGGAAAGTGGGTGCGGGAGGGAAGAGGAGCGATTGGTGGAATGATGATGTAAAGAGAGTAGTAAGGGAGGAAAAAGTTAGCATATGAACGTTTTTACAAAGTAGAAGTGATGCAGGGAGGGAAGAGTATATGGAGAAAAAGAAAGAGGTTAGAGAGTGGTGAAGCAATGTAAAAAGAGAGAAAATGAGAGAGTGGGTGAGATGTTTTCAACAAATTTGTTGAAAATAAGAAAAAGTTTTGGAGTGAGATTAATAAGTTAAGAAAGCCTAGAGAACAAATGGATTTTGTCAGTTAAAAATAGGAGAGGAGAGTTATTAAATGGAGAGTTAGAGGTATTGGGAAGATGGAGGGAATATTTGAGGAATTGTTAAATGTTGATGAAGATAGGGAAGCTGTGATTTCGTGTATAGGGCAAGGAGGAACAACATCTTGTAGGAGTGAGGAAGAGCCAGTTTGGAGTGTGGCGGAAGTTCGTGAGGCAGTAGGTAAAATGAAAGGGGGTAAGGCAGCCGGGATTGATGGGAATAAAGATAGAAATGTTAAAAGCAGGTGGGATATAGTTTTGGAGTGGTTGGTGCAATTATTTAATAAATGTATGGAAGAGGGTAAGGTACCTAGGGATTGGCAGAGAGCATGCATAGTTTCTTTGTATAAAGGAAAAGGGGATAAAAGAGAGTGCAAAAATTATAGGGGGATAAGTCTGTTGAGTATACCTGGTAAAGTGTATGGTAGAGTTATTATTGAAAGAATTAAGAGTAAGGCGGAGAATAGGATAGCAGATGAACAAGGAGGCTTTAGGGAAGGTAGGGGGTGTGTGGACCAGGTGTTTACAGTGAAACATATAAGTGAACAGTATTTAGATAAGGCTAAAGAGGTCTTTGTGGCATTTATGAATTTGGAAAAGGTGTATGACAGGGTGGATAGGGGAGCAATGTGGCAGATGTTGCAGGTGTATGGTGTAGGAGGTAGGTTACTGAAAGCAGTGAAGAGTTTTTACGAGGATAGTGTGGCTCAAGTTAGAGTATGTAGGAAAGAGGGAAATTATTTCCCAGTAAAAGTAGGCCTTAGACAAGGATGTGTGATGTCACCGTGGTTGTTTAATATATTTATAGATGGGGTTGTAAGAGAAGTAAATGCGAGGGTCTTGGCAAGAGGCGTGGAGTTAAAAGATAAAGAATCACACATAAAGTGGGAGTTGTCACAGTTGCTCTTTGCTGATGACACTGTGCTCTTGGGAGATTCTGAAGAGAAGTTGCAGAGATTGGTGGATGAATTTGGTAGGGTGTGCAAAAGAAGAAAATTGAAAGTGAATACAGGAAAGAGTAAGGTTATGAGGATAACAAAAAGATTAGTTGATGAAAGACTGGATATCAGATTTGAGGAAGAGAGTATGGAGGAGGTGAATGTATTCAGATATTTGGGAGTGGACGCGTCAGCGGATGGGTCTATGAAAGATGAGGTGAATCATAGAATTGATGAGGGGAAAAGGGTGAGTGGTGCACTTAGGAGTCTGTGGAGACAAAGAACTTTGTCCTTGGAGACAAAGAGGAGAATGTATGAGAGTATAGTTTCACCAACGCTCTTATATGGGTGTGAAGCATGGGTGATGAATGTTGCAGCGAGGAGAAGGCTGGAGGCATTGGAGATGTCATGTCTGAGGGCAATGTGTGGTGTGAATATAATGCAGAGAATTCACAGTTTGGAAGTTAGAAGGAGGTGCGGGATTTCCAAAACTGTTGTCCAGAGGGCTGAGGAAGGGTTGTTGAGGTGGTTCGGACGTGTGGAGAGAATGGAGCGAAACAGAATAACTTCAAGAGTGTATCTGTCTGTAGTGGAAGGAAGGCGGGGTAGGGGCCGGCCTAGGAAAGGTTGGAGGGAGGGGGTATATAGGAGGTTTTGTGTGCGAGGGGCTTGGACTTCCAGCAGGCATGCGTGAGCGTGTTTGATAGGAGTGAATGGAGACGAATGGTTTTTAATACTTGACGTGCTGTTGGAGTGTGAGCAAAGTAACATTTATGAAGGGGTTCAGGGAAACCGGCAGGCCGGACTTGAGTCCTGGAGATGGGAAGTACAGTGCGTGCACTCTGAAGGAGGGGTGTTAAATGTTGCAGTTTAAAAACTGTAGTGTAAAGCACCCTTCTGGTAGATATATATATATATATATTATATATATATATTATATATATATATATATATATATATTATATATATATATATATATATATATATATATATATAAATATATATATATATATATATATATATATATATATATATATATATATATATATATATGTATATATATATATATATATATATATAATATAATATATATATATATATATTATATATATATATATTATATATATTATATATATATATATATTATATATAATATTTATTTCTCACTCGTAATGGCAAAAGAAAGAAAACACTGTTATTTACTTTCAAAATGGCGACACAACTGTTCTAATTTAGTGATTGCAATCCTTAAATATCAGTTATGCATTGTATGAGTTAAGATGTTTCTTGCGACAGCTATGTAGAACAGTCTGAGGTTTTCAGTCGCCGTCTCCTATTTAAGTAGAAGTGCTTTGCTGTAGCTTTCAATTTCTACACAAACGCTCAAAAGAAAACTTCCTCTCATTTAATAGCATAACTTTTCTCTTTTTTATCCACGTTTTCAGTCAAGGAGCTACCCGTTACTGGAGGAACTAGCAGATCTGGAGAACGCAGGACGAGTCGTGCGTAATACAGTCAATGAATTTTCAAGCAGTATTGAGAGGCTAGTCTCACGAAGACATCACATGTTGCTGTTCTTCGACGAAAGTTTATATCATCTCCTGGGGAATGAATTCACCAAATCTGGTTAATATTAACATTACTTTCACCTTTTTAACCCGTTTTGTTTATGACACCGTATATGATGTACAATTTGCATACAAATTTCTCGTATTAATATTGAAAAACTTAGTTGTGATTTTGATGTTGAAGGACACGTGTGACTATTACGTTTCGAACGAATTAATTTCACCTAGTATGGGATGCCAATTGGTCCTCAAATAACAGTCTTTCTTCACCCTCTAAATGACATGTATAAATTTATTCTTTACGATTAATTTTGATTTTATACTCGTATTGGATAGTGTTCGTTATCAAATATTACTCACAAATTAACCCCACCATAGGAGGATGAGGAGCCTTTACACGACGTGATTTTCGGTGTTTTTTTTTTTCGACTGGACCATTTACAAAAGTCACAATAACGAAAGAGTAGAGGACAGACGAGGTATAGTATAGGCAGGAACAGGTTAAGTATAGGTAGATAGCGTATTAGTAGTAGTAGTAGTAGTAGTAGTAGTAGTAGTAGTAGTAGTAGTAGTAGTAGTAGTAGTAGTAGTAGTAGTAGTAGTAGTAGTAGTAGTAGTAGTAGTAGTAGTTAGTGTAGTAGTAGTAGTAGTAGTAGTAGTAGTTGTAGTAGTACTGGTAGTAGTAGTGGCAGAGATGGAAGGAAGTAGTAATGGGTAAGTAAGGAGGAGGAGCCAGTCAAATACAAAGAAAGGGGAGTACTGCAAGGGAGCTTGGTGCCCACAGAGGGAGAGCAAGAACACAGAAGTGGGGTGAGGGGAAAATAATGAAATAGATAATAAAGGAACAGAAACACAAGACAGAAGAAAGACAACCCAGAAGAGAAAAAGGAAAGAGGAAAGGGGAAGAGGGAGAAGAAAAAATGAGGAGTCAGGTTAAGTCACGGGTGTTCTGAACTTTGGAGCATTTTACAATGTAGTGGGAGAGGAAGGCATCTACAGAGACGAAGCCAGGACTAAGATTCATACAAGGAAAGTTGTGTATTAGGGAGGATTCAACAAGACGGAGACTGTTAAAGTTGGAAGTAGGGAAGACAGTTTTAGCAGAAGACCAGTCTATAGGATGGCTGTGATCTCTGATGTGACAGAAAAGAGCATTGTTAGTGTAGGCAAGCTTAACACTATTTTTGTGCTCCCTAAGTCTGTTAGAAAGAGATCGATCAGTTTCTCCAAAGTATTGAAGAGGACAGGAGAAGCAAGAAACAGAGTAGACATCAGGAACATCTGTAGAGGGAGGAGAGGTATGAACGAGATTAGTGAGAAGGGTGTTAGTCTGGCGGAAAGTAAACTTAATGTCTAACGGACGGAAAAAAATTGTTGAGATTAGAAAGTCCGGAAATGTAGGGAAGGCAGAGGACAGAAGAGTTCCCAGGAGTAGAGAGTTTCGGAGAGAAGAAATTACGTTTAGAGCGTGAAAGAGCAGAGTCTATGAGATGGGAAGGGTAGCCAAGACGGGAAAACGAATTATGAAGAGTGGAAATTTCTGCTGGAAGGAACTGAGGATCACAGATGCGGAGGGCACGGAGAAAGAGGGAGATAAGAACACTTTTGTTGACAGGCTCAGACTCGTGGAACTCCGTCTTCACAAGGACTTCAAGAAACCCCTTCCACGTGCAATAATATTCTATGGAGAGGGAGAATAGACACAGGGATCATCTCACAACCACTAAAAACAACGGATATAGCAAAAGATTACCGACCGATAGCTCTAATGTCTCACAAAATAAAAATTTTGACTCACAACAACTGCAAAATCTTTGAGATGCAGCAACTGCGCAACCCAGGGCATCACGGGTGTAGAGCAAGTTCTTCCTGCCTATCACAACTACTACACCACTATGACATGATTTTGGACGCACTGTAGCACAAATAAAATTCAAATATAGTATACACAGAGTTTGCTAAAGCCTTCGACAAGTGTAATCATGGTTTAATAGCTCACAAAATGCGTAATAAAGGAATAACAGGAAAACTTGGTAGATGGATGTATCTATATCTTCCTAACAATTAGAACACAAATGGCAATAGTAAACAGAGTATAGTCAGATGCGGCTATTGTGAAAAACTCTGTTCCACAAGGTACAGTATTCGCTCGCATCCTTTTCCTCATCCTTATATTCGACATAGACAGAAATGTAAGACACAGGACCGTGTCCTCCTTTGCTGACGATACCAGAGTTTGCATAACAGTGTTATCTATTGAGGTCACTGTAAATCTCCAAGCTGACATTAACCAGTTTTTTAAATGGGCCTCAGAAAAGAATATGAGGTTAAGTGAGGGCAAATTTCAATTACTCGAATAAAAACTGGATAGGAGAAAAAAACAAATTCCAACCACACAATAGAGCGAAAAACTAATACGAAGGACCCGGTAGTAATAATGTCCAAAAAATCTCGCAGAAATTTTGAGCCTAGTAGGGTCATCTGTTGGTTAGATTCTGAAGAGAACTGACGACACTGGTGATTGTGGAACTCTGTGTCGAGGAAGACGCGGAAGAAAATGCAAACCAACACCTAATGTCATAAATTGGCCTGGAAACTCCTGACCTCAACTGACACAATTGAGAATCTATGGGCAATAACCAAATGCAGAATCGCTGAACAGGACTGTTCAACTATGGAGAAGCTAAGTGTTCCTGTTATTAAGACCTGGTACCACGACGAGGAACTTGCCAATCGACCAACGAGTTAGTTTCTATGACAGAGCGTGTAACAGTGCTTATAAAAGCAAAGAGTAGACATATCTCTTATTAATCAATCATCTCTCATATCATTGTCGTGTATATAAAAAAAACATCAGTTTTGCAAATAAATGTCTTATTTCATCACTGTCCCAGTTTATATACACGCTACTGTAAATTCACATAAATTAATGTATGGAGCTTCAGAATCCCAACTTATGACGGGTTCGGTTTTATATCATCACAATCCTAATGACTAGTATGAGTGTTAACATGTAATATCTCAACTGCTCTTGGATAGTTCAGCAAATATACTGAAAATAAAAAGTATAAATGTAATTAGATACAATATTATTAACATGAACAATAATAATGACACCTTACTAGGTTATTTATCAAGATTCTGAAGTTCTGAAATAAATACTACTACTACTACTACTACTACTGCTACTACTACTACTACTACTAGTACTACTACTACTACTACTACTACTACTATTACTACTACTACTACTACTACTATTACTACTACTACTACTACTACTACTATTACAACTACTGCTACTTTTACTATTACTGCTATCTCTTCTACTGCTGTTGCTTCTGATACTGTTATATGCAATTTTCTCCTCTTTATCACTACTACTACTTCTGCTATTACCATTTGTACTACTACTATTACATCTACTATTACTAATATCACTGTTATTACTACTACTACTTACACTGTTACAACTATTGTTGCTGTTACTCCGTTTTACCGCTGTTCCCTCCCATACTCTCCTCAAGCATTCTCTGTGTTTTTCTCGCCTTAGTTTTGACTCGAGAATGGTCCATCACAGACCGAAACGTCGTCAGACGTTTTATCTCCTAAATGCTGGTATATATGAATTTAAACGTTCTCTTTTGCACGGCTCAGAAAGACCTTTTAATCAGCTTATAAATTATTCATGCACTTTATTCCCTGTCATTACCATATATACCTAGCATAACCTCAGTATATCCTCAGTATTACCTGAACAATTCTCATTGACTCTCTTCTCATTTTCTTGTAGTAGCTTACTAAGCAACTGTTAAAAAAAAGATAATTTCCATAATGTTTTCTCTATGCAATCATTGTATCTTGATTATATCTCTATGCTTGTCTCTCTGCAACAAATGTAGTTGAATCTACTTTATTCTGCCTTCTAGAGTATCGTATACTCACAAAGTTATTCCCTAAATAACTTTGTTATTTAGGGAATTGTTAAATTTCACTAAAATGTTATTTTTTAAACTTTGTCTAAATGGACTTCAAGATGTTTTTCCATTACTCTGAACAATGTCACTGCTATCTGCTCTCCTTTATTTGCTGACAATATGTCTTTGGAAAAATTGATTTCACCCAGCCTAATCTAACCTAACCTAACTCTGAATCAATACTCTAACCTTTCCTAACGTAACCTAATCTAACGTGACAATCTAATCTTGACTTTCCGTAATATAATGTAATGTACGTGACGTGATCTGTTCTAATGTAACGTAATCTAATCTAACATGACGTAATTTAACCCAAACTAGCCTGATTCAGTTTAATTCAATTCATTCTAAAAGAACTTAACCTAACCTAACCTAATCTAATCTAACCTAAATTAACCTGACCTAACCTACCCTAAACTAACCTAACCTAACCTAATCTAATTCAACCTAACTCAATGCATTCTAAAATAACTTGACCTAACGTAGCTTAATTAACCTAACCTAACCTTAAAAATAAAGTGATTATCTACCTTTTTCCATTTTGTATATGACCATAATGATGTGTAATGGTTACCTGCAACTTGTATGTGATGTACAGTAATGAAGTCATGAGATGATTATTTTCTCATAATTCCCAGGGTCTTGACACTAACGCAGTTTGGACTTTATGATCACATGATAAATTCTGCTTTCCCAAACAACACAGCTTGTGTCTCCTTACCCACCAAGATATCTATCAGCACTTCTCTCTCAGTAGACAACTTGTGGGTAAGAATATCTGAAACGACATATAACACAAAATTATAATATGGAAACTTAAATGTTCATAACTACAGAGGTTATGATTTTATCAAATAGTTTATTTGTTAACAGTTTCCTTCATTTCAGGGTATATTTACGATTATCTCAAGCGGACTACTACTCAGTTTTTTTACGCTGTGTCTTGAAATTCTGAGCGTAAGATTTGCTCGGCCAGAGACTCTCTCAACAGACGGTACTTCAGCATCATGGAGCGCATTGTCAATAATTTCCAAATGCTGAAAACCCGAGACAGGATGAATTCTAGAAGACTTACGTATACATGTAAGATTCTGTATCTCGCAACAGTTTCGTTTCAATTGAAGAAAATATTTGGTTGGAAGGATTTATATTCATCAATTTTAAAAATAAAAATATCACAATTATTCATTTTGGCGAGGTAATCATCAGGGATGCAGCACTTGCACGAAGGTACATAATTAACTTAGAAGAGAAGCAATATACATCATGATGGAACTACAATGTCCTGACACTACAGATTAGAAAAAATTATTTTCATTCCTGTTTACTGAATTAATCCTTCATCATATTTATATAAGAAAAATATTATTTTCCTTTACAGCAAATTATTTTAATAACCGAAGAATTTTCGTGATTATAATGTTTCATATATATCTTTATGTCGCAATAAATTTAACGAACTTGCCTAATTGGCTGAACTCTCTTGTACATTAATCCTATATAAAAATTAGAGATTGAGAGATATATTTTGTTTCATTAACAAGGATACATTGATTTTTATTTTTGAACAAAAACTAACTCTGAAACCTCACCTAACCTCCCAAAAATTAACAAATTTTTTTTAGCTAAATTATAGTATAAGGCACTGAGCCTGTCACTAGAGGATCAGCAGTGGGATCAGGGGTGCGCAAAACAACGCATGTAGGTCTACCTGCATTTCTGTCTTCGTGTTTGGCTTCAAGTGGATTAGTCAAGAAGATTGTCCCGGAACGCTTGAGAGACGTGGTAGGAGCTCAAAACCCCAGGTTTACTGAAGCAGCGATGCGGTGGGACACCCTTACAGACTCCTCCAGTAGACCAGCTCTTCCCAAAGAGCACAAACAGTCCCACTGGGACAAACCGATCACGAAAAAAATCGCCTACACAATGCTCACCAACGCTTCAGGAAAACACAAAGCTTTTCTCCAGGCGGTGAAGGCACCACACTCAGGAGATTCCCTTCTAGCTGTTCCCAATTCCTCCCTGGGCACCCGACACGACCCACAGGGGATTTGGATTGGTATTGCTCTTCGCCTAGCTGCCCCCATCCTCACCGAACATAAGTGTATTTGCGGCAGGGCGACAGCTGATTAATTCGAACTTCGTAGTCTCGTGTATCACACAGCAGAAGGGAAGTATACCAGACATGAGGAGGTCAATGATATCATAACGAGAAGCCTCGCCACAGCCCGTTGCCCAGCTCAACGGGAACCTCAAGTGCAGAGGTCTGACGGAAGCCAAAAGCGTCCTGATGGAGCCACTATGCTACCCTGGAAGGATGGGAAAGCAGATTGCCTGGACTACCCTGTGCCGCCACATTCGCAGACACCTACTTGCCATACTCCGTAGCTGAAGGGGGTGGAGCTACCAGCCACAGGGAGACCCAGAAGATCCGCAAACATGAAGACCTTTCCCCTTGCTAAAACTTCATCCCAATAGAGTCGGAGACCCTTGGACCATGGAGCAAGGGTAATCTAAAGTTCCTCAAAGAGCTGGGTGAAAAGCTCATCATAGAAACCAAGAACCACAGGGAGAGCAGCTTCCTCTTTCAGAAACTTAGTGTCGCCATCCAGAGAGGAAATACCTGCAGCATTCTGGACACGCGACCCACCGCCGGGGAGCTGGACGAAGTATTCGAGATGTAGCTGAGTTGTTTTCTAGGTTGTCTTACTTTCGTATTGTATTTTTGTGAATATTTTGTCAATGAATTTTGTCTTTAAATAAAATATATATTAAATATAGGGGGTGGTAGGAGAAAATTCTCGAGATTTCCTTGAAGCAAGTTTGTTCTTTTCTTTGAGGATGAGGGTCCCCAGGACAGTTCTAGAATCTAGAAGTGGTACCTCCCTATTATATATAATATATATTATATATATATATATAATATATATATATATATATATTTTATATATATATATATATATATATATATATATATATATACAATAAGATCACAGTAAACAGGTGATTTCAGAATATGCAAAACAACCACTGTGAAAGAATAGAGAAGTTCCAAGCGCTTTCGTAACTACTCACGTTATCAAGGAAAAGTGAAAGTAAAGCATCAAAGGAAGGTATATAAAGGGGTAGCCCACACCTCACTATCAGATACCACAACAACGAAACACCTGACGCGAGACAGCAGGTCCGCCGGCCGAACTAGACAGGTCCTTCATACAACCCACCAACATACTATTCTTCCCAAGAAATAAGTAATTTAAAAAATTATTATTTGTCCACTGTATTATTAAATTCTTCCCAAATTCTAATTTATATAAACCAAAGGAAATATTCATATTATTGTCAAAACTGCTTTTTATGAAACAAGATTCAATTATATTCCTGTCGACCATGGACTTGCTTGATACTACTTTCTCAACTTTTTGAAAATCAATTGGATGGATAAAATCTCTTACATGAATAAATAGAGCATTGGAATCTTGTCCAGTTCTAATGCTATATTTATGTTTTTTTAATTTATTTTTTCGTTTTTTTTTACCATTTTGCCCGGAATTTAAACTTTATCGAAAATTTTACAAGGAATTTATGACACATCCATCAGCTTTTTGGGGGGGAAAAATTCGGGTATCAAATTTTTTTTTACTGTTTTCAAGATTTTTGAAATACAATTTTAATATTAAAAGTTTTAAAAAAGAGAGAAGGCATATAAAAAAAAAGTTTTAATGGTAAGGGGGGGAACCAACATTTTTTATTTTTGAATTAGGCTGGTTGCCCCTTTTTGGATTGTAAAAAGTATTTTTTAGCAACTTTAAAAAAAAATTTTACCAATTACTTTTTGGGGTTATTTCAAATCATTCCCTATTTCAAAATTTTTTTGGGGATTTTTTCCTCATCTATAAACCCTCGGGATTTAAAAATTTTCTTTAAAAGCTTAAAAACATTGTTTGGGGGAAAACAGACGTTTGACTCTTTTTTTATGCGAGGAATAATAGGGGAAATTTAGGAACAGTTTTTTTATGGGTTTTCTGAAAATTTAAAAATTTTTGAATTCATTTTCCCCTTTAAATTTTTTTAAAAAACATCTGGAAAAGGCAATGAGTTTTTTTTCTTCTATAAAAATTATATATAAAATATATATATATATTTTATTTTATAATATATATATATATAAAATATAAAATTATATATATATATTTATAAAATTTATATATTATATATATGATATATTTTTTTAAAAAATATTTAAAATATATATATTTTTTAAAATATTATATATATATAATATATTTATAATATTTATATATATATTAAATTAAATATTTATAATATATTATATTTTATATATATTATATATATATAAATATATATATATAATATTTTTTTTATATTTTAATATATATTTTTTTTTAAAATGTATTTTCCCCCCCCCGGCCCCCCTCAATCTCCACCAGGCCCCCACGGTCAAGTTCACTCCCTTTCCCCACGCACCATCCCCACCCAGCATGTCATTTTCCACTCCTATTGTCTAGTCTACAGAGGGACCCAACCGGGGGGGGAAAGAAAGGGCAGCCAGGGAAATGGCACGGCTGGCAATGCTAGGAGAGGCAAGTGTCGGTCATGTTTTACAGCTTCGTTTTTAAAAATCTAAGGGTTTTCCCCCCGGGCAAACAGGGTTTAGTTGCCCTGGTTCAGGATGTCCCCTTTGGAAAGTGTGACCAGGGCCACCCAGGAACCTGCCCCCTTCCCAACAGATTTTTCCCTTTCAGCCCAATCTTTTGGGAAAAGCAATAAAAGAAAACAGGTACGAGGACACTCCACTATTCCCAAAGCACCCCGGCCACACGCAGCTGGGAAAAACTTACAGCCCTCCTGAAAAAATTTTAAACGAGGGTTTTTCCACTATTTAAAGGGGCTCCCCCAAAACCTTAAAGGCAGGCACAACTTGTTTATTTTTTGGCAAATGTTTTTGCTTAGCTGTGCCAAAAAGGGAAGGGGAAAAGAGGCTACCCTCAATGATTTTTAAAACCCTTAAAGGATTTCTAGAGTTGATAACCTCATTCCCCTTTCCCCGTAAAACAAAAAAAAGGGGGGAAAGAGGAGAACCCCCACTCACTCTATGACATTTGAAAAAGTCAGAGCCCAGGTGAGCAAAAAATTTTTGAAGAGGGCAACACAGTGGGGGCAATGGGAATTTTTACCGGTAAAGTTACAGTTGCTCCAGGGATGCTGCCAGGTGAAGCACTTAGAGGAAACCCACCCTCCCGGGAAAACCGTGGCCCCAACTTTTCCCAACCTTGCCCCCAAAATTGGGAAAACCATTGATTGGGGAAGCCCTCAGAATTTACAAAGCAATAATTTTCTTTCCCATCTGGCTCTGCGGGGGGTTACAATGGAAAAAGGCCACAGATTTAAAGGGAAATGGTTAACCAGTTTTTGGGGAAAATTTTGAAAGAGACACTGCTTTCGGATCACATGGTTGTCAAAAAATTTCCTTGGCTGGTTGATTCCTGATAAAAATTGGGCCCTTTTTTTTGGTCCAACACTTTTCATTTTAAAAGAAGGATGGAGGAATTGGGCCCAATTTTCAGTAGGCAACACTTACGCCCCCTGTACCCAAAAGCTGCTGTCCAATTTATTCGTGCACAGGAAAGCCATGAGTTTTAAACCCAAAAACCGTTTGGGCCCTTTGGGGCCCCTTTAAAAGGAAGTAAAGCAGGGGTTTTAAAGCAAAAAAGGGGCCCTATTTTCAACAACCTGCCTGGGGGAAAATTTCAGGGGTTTTTAAAATTAGTTTTAAAGAATGCGTTCAATCTCCTAAAAAAGAGACGTGGTATTGGGCAGCAGTAAAAGAACATTTCCCTGTTCTCTTCCCTTTTGTTTAAGCGGGGTTTATGGGCAAGGAATCAATGCTTCTCTTTGGAGAGCAGGGAAATCACTTCATCGGGGGTGTCCAACAAGGAGTTTCCTTTTTGCACCATTTTCTTTTGTATTGCGTTGGGGAAATCACGGTCAGATGACCAGCGAGTAAACATTGGTTCCTAGATGAGGGGCCCACACTAGCGGGTAAAAAAGGGTCCCCCCTTTTTTTAAACCTTACCAGGAAATGAACGGGGACGGGAAAATGGGTCTCATCCTAAAATCCACCCAAATGTAAAAATCATCTCAGTCATTTAAACAATTGATAAAGCAGTGAGATAAAAAATACCAGGAGCAGCATTTCATTGCCCCCCAAAATTTGTGTCTTGCTGGAGCGCCCTGGGAAGCAATGCCATTGACTAATTTCAGGAAGAATTTGGAAAAGAGTTAAGGAGAATGGAAAAAAACGAATAGGAAATTGGGGCCCACCCACGTTTCCCTTGTCCCTTTCCACAAAGTGCTTGAGTTGCCCAGGTTAAATATTTCCAAAAGATGTGCCCCTTATATAAAACCCCCCCCCCAAGATTTTTTCGAAAGTACTTAACCTTATCTAGAAGGGGGGCAGTGGAACCAAGCTACACTTCCAGTCAGAATAGGAGGATTGGTGTCCCAAAAACATCCCGATTTTCGTTTAAACCCGCCCTTTTCTGTTCCCGTGTTTTTGCATCCCGAGAGCTTGTAGCAGCGATTTTTCCCCGAACATCTTAGGGCAAGATTGGACCAAGGGGCCAAAAAATTTTTATTGACCCGGGGCAATGATCTGGGATAATCTAACGGGCCCCGGGAAAACCCGACCTGCTCCCCCCAACAATACAAAAAATCCACTGGGATGGCCCCAAAAGTGGAAATTTAGCCTAACGAAGGGGTTTAGAGTGTGGCGGGAAGGATAGAGCCCGCCTGCTGGGGGGGTGAGGCCCCCCCTGCTGGGGACCCTTTTTTTTTGGGTGTTCCCAACTCCAGCCCCTTTGGGACACGCCTCGACCCAAAGACCAAACCGTTTTTCGGGGGGTTGCCCCTTGATTTGCCCCCCCCTATTTTTCGCCCAACCCCAGGTTTTTATTTTTGGCCCGTGAAGCAGCCCGACCGTTCGGGTACCAAAGGTCTTTTTGTCCGTAAAACGAGGGAAAGATTTTCAAGACAGGGGGGAGGTTAAAAACATTTTTCAAGAGGGCCTCACAACAATGGATGCCCAGCAGTAAGGGGGGCCACCCCAAAATATGCAGATCTGTTGGGAGCCCGAAGCGTCCAGGGTGGTATCCCCTTTTTAAACCGGGGAAAAATGGGAAGCGGTGGGGGTTTGGGGGCTATAAATGGGGATTACCCGGGGTGATACCTATTTTCCAATACACCAGGGAGGGGAAAAGGGGCCCGGGTTTCCAGCTTTAGGGAGTCCCAAAAGTCTGAAAATTTTTGGGAAACTTGCCATCATTATTTGTTTGTTCCCCTAGGTCAGGGGACCCTTGGCCCCATGGGGGAAAAGGGCATCTAATTTCCTTAAGGGCGGGGAAAAAAAAACCCCTTTGGGTAACTAGGGATCCCGGGAGCTTGGGTTTTTTGTTCCAGCGGCTCAGCGCGGTGTTCAAAAGGGGTTTTAAAGCAGGGTGCTTTTTGGGGGACACGCCCCAAACTCTAGGAGCTTGGGTGAGATTTTGCCCTTTTTAATCGGGTTTTTAAAACCCCAGTTAAAAAACAAGGGGGGATTTTATTTATTATTTTATTTTTTTGTTTTTTTAATTATTTTTTTTAGTTTAATTTTTTTTTTATTTTATTTAGTATTTATTTTTAATTATTTTTTTATTTTATATTATTAATTTATTTTTATTATTTTATTTTTTATAATTATATTAAAAATTTAGATATTTTATTATTTATATATTTTTCCCTTTATATCAAAAATGGGTTTCCCTTTTTTCTTTTGGCCTTTTGTTAATAAAATATTTTTCCCATTGGTAAAAAAAATAGTTTTAAAAAAATGGGGTGGTAGGGGAAGTGGAATATTTAAATTGGCTTTAGGAAGGAAAAATCCAAATTTCTTCCTTGAAGCCCCTTTTTTTCCCATTCTCCGAGGTATGGGTTTCCCCCAAATTTTCCCAGAGGTGGACCCCCTTCCTTTTTATATATTTATATTATTATATAATATAAATAAATATAATATTATATATATATAAAAATATTTTTATATATATATATATATATATATATATTTATATATTTTTATATATCTATATAATATATTTTTAAATTATGTAGTGTGTATGTATGTTATAAAAATTTTTTTAACAAATCGGCCCGGGTTTCCCCCCGAGGCGGGTTTACCCCCAAAAAAAAAAAAAAATCAGCAAAAAAAAAATATGTCTATCATTTTTAAACCCCTTTTGCCTCACTCCAAAATAATCCCCTGTTTTTGCAGAAAGGGGCTCAGAAAAAACCCAAAAGTCTAGAAGCAATTTTACGTATAAAGATACACAAAAAATTTCCCCCCCAAAAATGCTAATATCCCGAACCCCCTTCTTTAGGTGCCGGCAACCCAAATCCGGCTTTTTTTTAAAATGGGCCGGTTTTCCCGGAAACCCCTTTACTAAATTTTTAACCTGCTCACACTCCAACAGATCCCTCAGGTCCCAAATTCCCCGCGTCTCCATTCACTCCTTTTCGAACCCCTCATGCACGCCTGTGGAAGTCCAAAACCCCTCGCCCCCAAAAAACCCCCCTTACACCCCTTTCCCTTTCCAAACCCTTTTCCAAGACGACCCCACTCCTCCTTCCTTCCCCTTTTAAAAATTTAAAAGCTCTCCATGTTAAATTTTACTTTTATCCCTTCTTCTAAAATTTTTGGGCCAAACCACCTTTAACAACCCCCCTTCAGCCCTTTTTGACTAATACTTTTATTAACTCCACACCCCTTTCCTAATTTCCCCCTTCCCAATTTTCCCGATAATATTTACACCACCATTTCCCAGAAAAGGGGCATTCCCCCTGCCCTTTAAACCCCCCCCCTTCGTGCTGCATTTACCCCCCGCTTTACACCCATGTAAGAGTGGGTTTGGGAATACTATACTTTCATACTTCCTTCTTTGCCTCCAAAGTTAAAAGTTTTTTGTCTCCAAATTTTAAACCCCAACTCACCCCCTCACCTTTTTTCCCTTGTCAAATTTTATGATTAACCTATCCTTCATTTTAAACCCTTCCCCCGGAAAACGTCAACTCCCAAATATCTGAAAAACATTCATTTTCCCTACTCCTCCCTTCAATTTGGGAAACCAAATTTTTCTTTATCTAAATCATTTGACACCCTCATCACCTTACTCTTTTCTATGTTCACTTTCATCTTTATACCTTTGCACACACTCCAAAACACATCCACTAACGTTTGCAATTTTTCTTTAGAATCTCACGTAAGCACAGTATCATCAGCAAAAAACAACTATGTCAATTCCCATTTTGTATTTGATTCCCCATAATTTAATCCCACCCCTCTCCCGAACACCCTAGCATTTACTTCTTTTTCAACCCAATCTATAAATATATTAAACAACCATGGTGACATTACACATCCCTGTCTAAGACCTACTTTTCCAGGAAGTAGTCTCCCTCTCTTCTACACACCGTATCCTGAGCCTTAGTAACCTCACATACATACATACATACATACATACATAATATATATATATATATATATATATATATATATATATATATATATATATATGTATATTTTATATATATAATATTATATATATATATATATATATATATATTATATATATATTATATATATTTTATATATATATATATTATATATATATATATATATATATATATATTATATATATATTATATATATATATATATATATATATATATATATATATATATTTCAACTTTCTTTCAACACACCGGCCGTATCCCACCGAGGCGGGATGGGCGCATGTGGTACGTCTTTCTTTCTTCTCTGAGAAACCCTCCATATATCTCTTGCCGTGCTCTCAGAGTCTAATCGGTGATTCCTCGTGTTTTTCCACCTCGTGTGTTTGTTTTTTGAGTCTGTAGTAGGTCCTGTCTGTCAGAGACTCTTGTTGATAGACACTTGGGCTGTTTTTTTTTTTTTGTGTTGTGTGGTTGTGTTAGGAGTGGAGCGAAGTGTTGTGTGTATGTGTGTACTAACAGGTGAAAGCACTAGTTGTGGATGCAGGGGTCGAGTCATAGCTCCTGGCCCCACCTCTTCACTGGTCGCTACTAGGTCACTCTTCCTGCTTCATGAGCTTTATCATACCTCTTCTTAAAGCTATGTATGCATCCTGCCTCCACTACAACACTTCCTAGACTATTTAACATCCTGACAGCACTGTGACTGAGGCAATACTTCCTAACATACCTATGATTCATCTGAGTCTTCAACATCCAGTTGTGACTCCTTGTTGCTGTGTCCCATCTCTGGAACATTCTGTCTCTGTTCATCTTGTAAATTACTCTCAGTTTTATTATAGGTCATTAAGATATCAACCCCTCACTCTCTCTCTCTCTTGTTCTCCAATGTCGTCCGGCCGATTTCCCTTAAACTCTCCTCGTAGGACATGCCCTGTAGCTCCAGGACAAGTCTTGTTGCAAATCTCTGTACTTTCTATAATTTTCTCACATGGTTGGCTAGGTGTGGGTTCCAAACTGATGCTGCATACTCCAATTTAGGCCTGACATACACGGTGAACAGGGTCCTGAACGATTCCTTATTGAGATGTAGGAATGCTGTTCTTAGATTTGCTACTCGCCCATATGCTGCAGCAGTTATTTGGTTGTTGTGCACCTCAGGAGATGTGCCTGGTGTTATACTCACCCCAAGATCATTTTCCTTGAGTGAGGTTTGTAGTCTCAGGCCCCCTAGATTGTACTCCCTCTGCGGCCTTCTTTGCCCTTCCCCAATCTTTACGACTTTGCACTCGGTGGGGTTGAACTCCGGAGCCAGTTTCCGGACTATGCCTGTAGGCTGTCCAGATCCCTTTGTAGTTCTGCCTGATCCGATTCGTTGACGTCTTCCCGACAGGTATTCCCTGATCCATTGCAGTACCTTCCCTGTTATACCTGCCTGGTTTTCCAGTTAATCTCTTGTGTGGAACTTTGCCAAAAGCCTTCTTACCCTCCAAGAAAATGCAATCTACCCATCCCTCTCTCTCCTGTCTTACTGCTGTCTCCCTATCATTGAACTCCAGTAGGTTTGTGGCACAGGACTTCCCGTCCAAGAAACCTTGCTGATATCGTTGATAAGCTTATTCCTTTCTAGGCGCTCCACCACTCTTTTCCTGATAAACTTTTCCATGACTTTACATACTATACATGTTAGGGACACTGGTCTGTATTTTATTGCTTAGTATCTGTCTTCTTTTTTAAAGATTAGACCTACATTTGCTCTCTTCCATACCTGTGGTAGTTGCCCTGTTTCGATAGAGGTGTTGAAGATTGTTGTTAGTGGCACACAGCGCCTCTGCTCCCTCTCCAGCCCCATGACCTTTGAGGTATCTGTCTAGCTTACCAGCCTCTTCACTTCTTCCTCGGCTGTATATATTGAGTCCAACACTTCATGGTGTACCTAGCCTCTCTGTCTTTCTGGAGTCCCTTCTGTACTTACCTATTTGTACTCACTGATTTGTGATTGCATGGGTCATGAGTCAGCTCCTGGCCCCGCCTCTTCACTGATCACCACTAGGTCCTCTCTCTCCCTACTCCATGAGCTTTATCATACCTCGCCTTAAAGCTATGTATGGTTCCTGCCTCCACTATATCACTTGCTAGACTATTCCACTTCTTGGCAACTCTATGACTGACGAAATACTTCCTAACATCCCCTTAACTCATCTGAGTCTTCACCTTCCAATTGTGACCCCTTTTTTCTGTGTCCCATCTCTTGAACATCCTGTCTCTGTCTACCTTATCTATTCCCCGCAGCATTTTGTATTTCGTTATCATGTCTCCCCTAACCCTACTGTCCTCCAGTGTCGTCAGGCCGATTTCCCTCAACCTTTATTCGCAGGACATTTCCCACAGCTCTGGAACTTTACTTGTTGCAAACCTTTGCACTTTCTCTAATTTCTTGACGTGTGTGTGTGTGTGTGTGTGTGCGCGAGTGTGTGTGTGTGTGTGTGCGTGCGAGTGTGTGTGTGTATGTGTGTGTATGTTCTTGTATGTGTGTGTGTGTGTGTGTGTGTTGTGTGTGTGTGTGTGTGTGTGTGTGTGTGTGCGAGTGTGTGTGTGTATGTGTGTGTATGTTCTTGTATGTGTGTGTTGTGTGTGTGTGTGTGTGTGTGTGTGTGTGTGTGTTGTGTGTGTGTGTGTGTTGCGTGTGTACATGCACCTTTGATTCATTACGTTAGATCTTCTAGACGTCAATAAGACAATGTTGGCTTCTGCGCGGTTCGGTTCTTCCCTCAATCATATAAAAGAGCACTTTTGTCCCTGTATTGTTAATGGAGACAGCAGCGGCAGCAGTGACGGTGGCAGCGGCAGCAGTGACGGTGGCAGCCAGTGCGTTCTTCACCAGTGCGTTCTTCACCAGTGCGTTCTTCACCAGTGCGTTCTTCACCAGTGCGTTCTTCACCAGTGCGTTCTTGGTGAGACTAATAATAATCATGATGAACGTATTTTCTCAGTTTGTATTTGAATAGTATATAATCATATTATATTCTTTCTTCCACCGAAGATTTTTACTGTGTGCTGTCCATTATTATTTTACAATTCGTTGTCCTAATCATAACAAATTATCAACAAGAGAAGAATTTCATCTTTAGTCTGGACGTAAAAACACGTTGATAACTTCAAGAGTTATTTTAAACAATGACGTACATTGGTACCTAATTCTGTGGTAATTCTGATACATCTCTACATTTTTTCAGTGAGAAATATATAAAATATAACAATTATCTCAAAAATATAAATAATAAAAGAAAGTAAAATATTCTTTACATAAGCATTAGCTATTGTTTAACATAGTAATATAATTTTGATACCAGTAATTACTGCATATGAAAAATTTGTTTGTACAACTTTCTTCCATGTTGGTCATCAACACGGTTTTGTTGAGTAAACAATTAAAAAAGATGCATTTGTAGATGAATGGTTCAGAGAACCGACATGTTGATAAATTAGACACATGTGCAACTCTTGGGTATCTTTATTGAGGAAACGTTTCGCCACACAGTGGCTTCATCAGTCCATACAAAGGAGAATCTTGAAGAACAGGAGGAGAAAGGTATTCTATTCAAGATTGATGGACTGACCACATCGACTCAAGGTTGAGGGACTGATTACCTCATTCTCCTCCTGTTCTTCAAGATTCTCGTTTGTATGGACTGATGAAGACACTGTGTGGCGAAACGTTTCCTCAATAAAGATACCCAAGAGTTGCACATGTGTCTAATTTATCAAAAAAGATGCATATTGGTTACAATAGTGCTGTCTACAAACAGCCGCCATTCTTTTGGTCGATATTCAAGTCCCATTCCAAGATGTCCAGGGAAGTTAGGTAGTATACCAGTTATTCATCTTGGCTACACTAAGGTAAGAGTTCAACCTCTCTCGTCGAAAAAGCGGTTATTTTAGCTTCTCGTTGTAAAGAGTACTTTTCTTTTAGTCTGGATACCGAAAGTTAATATGTTTGCTTTGACAGGCTGAGCGCACATATCAGGTCATTGAGTTCTTGGGAGAACTGTTGGGATGTTGATATGTTTACTTCACATTTCCTTCCACTGTTAACACCTGTCTTACATCCTAAACCCTGAGTTCTTCAAGATCTGACAACGGAAGGTCAGGCAGCCGCTGGCCTGGTGGCTAAAGCTCCCGCTTCACACACGGAGGGCCCGGGTTCGATTCCCGGCGGGTGGAAACATTCGACACGTTTCCTTACACCTGTTGTCCTGTTCACCTAGCAGCAAATAGGTACCTGGGTGTTAGTCGACTGGTGTGGGTCGCATCCTGGGGGACAAGATTAAGGACCCCAATGGAAATAAGTTAGACAGTCCTCGATGACGCACTGACTTTCTTGGGTTATCCTGGGTGGCTAACCCTCCGGGGTTAAAAATCCGAACGAAATCTTATCTTATCTTATCTTAACAATGGTATAGGAAAGTCTTCGCAGTGTGGCACAGGCCACACTGAATGATACACAGTTCCGACACAATGAAAATTAGACACATGTGAAAAATGTGGTTATCCTTACTGTATACTTATCGCCATCCACTGACTTTACAAGTCACTCCATGAACTTTATTATACCCCTTCTTAAAGCTATGTTCGGATCCTGCCTCCAGTACATCACTTCCCAGACTATCACACTTCATAACATTCCTGTGATTCATCTGAGCCTTCAACTTCCAACTGTCGTTATAATATCCCCCCTATCTCTCCTGTCCTCCAGTGTTGCCAGGTAGATTTCCCTTAACCTCTCCTCGTAGAACATGCCCCTTAGCTCTGGGACTATTCTTCTTGCAAACCTTTGCACTTTCTCTAGTTTCCTTACGTGCTTGGCTAGGTATAGGTTCCAAACGGGTGCTGCATACTAGAATATAGGCCTAACGTACACGGCGTACAGGGTACTGAACGATTCCTTATTGAGATGGGAGAATGCTGTTCTTAGGTTTGCTAAGTGCCCGTATACTGCAGCAGTTATTTGGTTGATGTGCGACTCACAGGAGATGTGTCCACTATTATACTCATCTCAGGATCCTTTTCCTTGAGTCAGGTTTGTAGTCTCTGGCCCCCTAGCTTGTACTCCGTCTGCGATCTTCTTTGCCTTTCCCCAATCTTCATGACTTTGTCCTTGGTAGGGTTGAACTCCAGGAGCAAATTGCTGGACCAGGCCTGCAGCCTGTCAAGATCCCTTTATATTTCTGCCTGGTCCACGTCCGATTGAATTTCTCCCATCAACTTCTCATCATCTGCAAACAGGGACATTTCTTGGTCTATTACTTCTGTCATGTCATTCAGAAATACAAGATAAACAACATCCTATCCTAGGACTCACCCCTCTGGAACCCTACTCGTGACAGGTGCCCACTCTGACACCTCGCCACGTATCATGACTTGCTGTTGTCTTTCTGACAGGTATTCCCAAATACATTGCAGTGCCTTCCCTGTTATCTCTGCCTGGTCCTCCAGCTTTTGCATTAATCTCTTCTGTGGAACTGTGTCAAACGCCTTCTTACAATCCAAGAAAACGCAATCTACCCACCCCTCTCTCTCTCTCTCTTATCTTAGTGCTGGCACCCTGTCATAGAACTCCACTAGGTTTGTGACAGGGATTTCTCATACCTGAAACCGTGCTGGTTGTAGTTCATAAGCTCATTCCTTTCCAGGTGTGCCACCACTCTTCTGATAATCTTCTCCATGACTTTGCATGCTATACATGTTAGTGACACTGGTCTGTGTGTGTGTGTGTGTGTGTGTGTGTGTGTGTGTGTGTGTGTGTGTGTATGTGTGCGTGTGTGTGTATGTTTGTGTGTGTACTCACGTACTCATCTAATTGTGGTTGCAGTGGGTCGATTCATAGCTCTTGGCCCCACCTCTTCACTGGTGGACACTAGGTCCACTCTCTCCCATGCACTCTGCCCCAGGCATAGTTACGTGGAAGTTTGTGTTCCTTAAGAGCTGCAATGAACCCCATTCACCTGACTTTAATATGGTATGGAAAGGGAGCGTGGACACAGGTGTCATCCCATAGTCACTATAAACAACGAATATATCTCAACTCCATAAAGGTGGCATGTAAATAATAGCAAAGAATTACAGACAGATAGCTCTAACGTCCCACTTCATATAAATCTTTGAAAGAGTTGAATTGTGCTGGATTCCCAATAATTGCACAATTCAGGGCAACATAGGTTTAGAGCTAGTCGCTGCTACCTTTCGGAATTACAGAACCTCTCTGACACGGTCTTGGATAAACTGGAGGACAAACAGAATACATATGTAGTATAGAGGAACTTTGCAAAAGCCTCCGACAAGTGCGATCATGGTGTAACAGCGTACACAATGCGTGCTAAAGGAATGACTGAAAAAGAGGACAGAGAGATTTGTCTTCTTTCTAAACAATAGAACACAAAGAGATAAAAAGGAGTTAAATCTTCTGCATGAGAATGTCTTCCACTGATTACACGGTAAATCTCCAAGCATATGTAAACCAAGTTTTCCAATGGGTCTTGAAAAACAATAAAAGATTCAATGAGTACCCATTTCAGTTACTCTGCTATGGAAAAGGTGAGGAAATAATAGCTAGAACAAAGTACACTACGAACTCTAACTGCACAATAAAGCGCAATAGTAATGTGTAGGACTCGGGAGTATTAATTAATGTCAGATGATCTCGCCTTCAAGAATCACAACAGTGTTACTATCACATCAGTGAGGAAAATGGTAGGACGGATAAGGATGACAGGCAAGTGATGATCCTTTTTAATTCACTTTTTCTTTCTAGGCTGGAATACTGCTGTATACTAACAGCTCCGTTCAAGGCAAATGAAGTCGCAGCCTTAGAACAATATACAAAGAACCATCATTGCACGTATTAGTTTAGTCAAGCACCTTAATTTAAGGGAACGTTTCTTGATCTGTACTCCTTAGAACGCAGGCGAGAGAGATACATCAAAATCTACACCTGGAAAATCCTAGAGAGATTGGTCCTAAATCTGCACAGAGAAATCACTCCATACGAAAGGAAAAACACTTAGCAGATTGTGCAACATACCTCCAGTGAAAGGCAGGAGTGCCATGAATACACCAAGAAAAAGTGCAATAAGTATCCT
The DNA here is from genome assembly GCF_026875155.1 of Cherax quadricarinatus. Classification (NCBI taxonomy): domain Eukaryota; kingdom Metazoa; phylum Arthropoda; class Malacostraca; order Decapoda; family Parastacidae; genus Cherax; species Cherax quadricarinatus. The sequence goes on along the minus strand of NC_069418.1, from coordinate 55,485,267 downwards.
GGCTAGAGACTGTTCAGCAGCCTCCCTGCATGCATTAGGGAAATCACCTATAAACCCCTAACTGCCTTCAAGAAGGAACTGGACAGATACCTGAAATCATTAAGCTATTAGCTGGGCTGTGGTTCTTTTAATGGATTGTATATGGTCTGATGTAACAGCCTGGTTGATCAGGCACTGATCCACCTGGAGGCCTGATCAGGGAATAGGACACGAGGTCATTGACTCTCGAACGGCCTACAGGTAGAAGATTTTTCAATCTTAAAAGCGTAATATTTAAGAGAAATTCTGCTTCATATTGTCTAATGTTCTTTAAGCAAATATTTATAGCATCTATTCTTTTGGGCTGACAGCTGAGTACAATTTCAAAATGGCAAGGTACATAGAAAATTTAATTTTCAAAAAAGGCTTTTTCATGAATATAAGTTTTAATATCCAAAAATCCTATTTAAAATATACTTTTGCAATTTTTTTTAAAGAAATAAATCTGATATGAATAAAATACATCAATACATTCACGAAATTAAAGATAAACAGTGAAAAATTAATGCATCATTTATTATTTTCTGAACAGTTATGAATACATACATAATCATATTTCAGCTGGACAGAAGCAGTCCCATGAAGAAGAAAAATCCAGCGAAACGCCTGTCATCATGTGTGCGAGCAAGGACAGTACTGTTGTGGCTCGGTGGCATGTCAGTACGGCAAATTTCTGTTAACTGTCATATTAGCATCTCCACTGTTTATCGATATATACATCAATGGAATATGCAAAGAACAGAAAAACTAGATTACCAAGGAGAGCTGCCTGTTCGTGGACATGAAACCCTTGTGCTAACTTCCTCTATAATACAACAACAACTGAACAAGATACCAGCTTGTAATCTCTACTTCATCCTAAAATTTGTACAGCAAACGAAAAATTATTTGCAAATCTACTCTGGTTATTTGCATGATAAAATACTTACTAATGCTTATTGTCAGGTTGCTGAAATGTTTGAAGCAGGATTGTTAAAAAGGTTGTAAATATATATTATTTTTTTTTCTTTCAGGCAATAAAATTATTTTCATTAATAAACGTAATGCAGACATTTCACCAGACTTATTATTACCAGATATAGAGGACTCACTGACAAAAAACAGAAATTTCTTTTTAGATATATGGACAAATTCTTTTTAGATGTGACTCACAGTATGTATATATATATATATATATATATATACACATATATATATATATATATAATATATATATATATATATATATATATATATATATATATATATATATATATATATATATATATTATGTAATAAAATATACCTATTGGTAAAAAAAGAATGAAATGATTGAGTGGTAGAGGAAGTGGAATATTCAAACGACTTCAGGAAGAAATCCAAATATTCTTCCTTGAAGTCTTTTTATCCACTTCTCCTAGGCTGTGGGTTCCACAATTTACACCAGTGGTTGACCCCATCTTATATATACATATATATATATATATATATATATATATATATATATAATATATATATATATATATATATATATATATATTTTTTTTTTTTTTTTATTATCACACCGGCCGATTCCCACCAAGGCAGGGTGGCCCGAAAAAGAAAAACTTTCACCATCATTCACTCCATCACTGTCTTGCCAGAAGGGTGCTTTACACTACAGTTTTTAAACTGCAACATTAACACCCCTCCTTCAGAGTGCAGGCACTGTACTTCCCATCTCCAGGACTCAAGTCCGGCCTGCCGGTTTCCCTGAATCCCTTCATAAATGTTACTTTGCTCACACTCCAACAGCACGTCAAGTATTAAAAACCATTTGTCTCCATTCACTCCTATCAAACACGCTCACGCATGCCTGCTGGAAGTCCAAGCCCCTCGCACACAAAACCTCCTTTACCCCCTCCCTCCAACCCTTCCTAGGCCGACCCCTACCCCGCCTTCCTTCCACTACAGACTGATACACTCTTGAAGTCATTCTGTTCGCTCCATTCTCTCTACATGTCCGAACCACCTCAACAACCCTTCCTCAGCCCTCTGGACAACAGTTTTGGTAATCCCGCACCTCCTCCTAACTTCCAAACTACGAATTCTCTGCATTATATTCACACAACACATTGCCCTCAGACATGACATCTCCACTGCCTCCAGCCTTCTCCTCGCTGCAACATTCATCACCCACGCTTCACACCCATATAAGAGCGTTGGTAAAACTATACTCTCATACATTCCCCTCTTGCCTCCAAGGACAAAGTTCTTGTTTCCACAGACTCCTAAGTGCACCACTCACTCTTTTTCCCTCATCAATTCTATGATTCACCTCATCTTTCATAGACCCATCCGCTGACACGTCCACTCCCAAATATCTGAATACGTTCACCTCCTCCATACTCTCTCCCTCCAATCTGATATCAATCTTCATCACCTAATCTTTTTGTTATACCTCATAACCATACTCTTTCCTGTATTCACCTTTAATTTTCTTCTTTTGCACACCCTACCAAATTCATCCACCAATCTCTGCAACTTCTCTTCAGATCTCCCAAGAGCACAGTGTCATCAGCAAAGAGCAGCTGTGACAACTCCCCACTTGTGTGGATTCTTTATCTTTTAACTCCACGCCTCTTGCCAAAACCCTCGCATTTACTTCTCTTACAACCCCATCTATAAATATATTAAACAACCACGGTGACATCACACATCCTTGTCTAAGCCTACTTTTACTGGGAAAAAATTTCCCTCTTTCGTACATACTCTAACTTGAGCCTCACTATCCTCGTAAAAACTCTTCACTGCTTTCAGTAACCTACCTCCTACACCATACACTTGCAACATCTGCCACATTGCCCCTATCCACCCTGTCATACGCCTTTTCCAAATCCATAAATGCCACAAAGACCTCTTTAGCCTTATCTAAATACTGTTCACTTATATGTTCACTGTAAACACCTGGTCCACACACCCCCTACCTTTCCTAAAGCCTCCTTGTTCATCTGCTATCCTATTCTCCGTCTTACTCTTAATCTTTTCAATTATAACTCTACCATACACTTTACCAGGTACACTCAACAGACTTATCCCCCTATAATTTTTGCACTCTCTTTTATCCCCTTTGCCTTTATACAAAGGAACTATGCATGCTCTCTGCCATCCCTAGGTACCTTACCCTCTTCCATACATTATTAAATAATTGCACCAACCACTCCAAAACTATATCCCCACCTGCTTTTAACATTTCTATCTTTATCCCCTCAATCCGGCTGCCTTACCCCCTTTCATTTTACCTACTGCCTCACGAACTTCCCCCACACTCACAACTGGCTCTTCCTCACTCCTACAAGATGTTATTCCTCCTTGCCCTATACACGAAATCACAGCTTCCCTATCTTCATCAACATTTAACAATTCCTCAAAATATTCCTTCCATCTTCCCAATACCTCTAACTCTCCATTTAATAACTCTCCTCTCCTATTTTTAACTGACAAATCCATTTGTTCTCTAGGCTTTCTTAACTTGTTAATCTCACTCCAAAACTTTTTCTTATTTTCAACAAAATTTGTTGATAACATCTCACCCACTCTCTCATTTGCTCTCTTTTTACATTGCTTCACCACTCTCTTAACTTCTCTCTTTTTCTCCATATACTCTTCCCTCCTTGCATCACTTCTACTTTGTAAAAACTTCTCATATGCTAACTTTTTCTCCCTTACTACTCTCTTTACATCATCATTCCACCAATCGCTCCTCTTCCCTCCTGCACCCACTTTCCTGTAACCACAAACTTCTGCTGAACACTCTAACACTACATTTTTAACCTACCCCATACCTCTTCGACCCCATTGCCTATGCTCTCATTAGCCCATCTATCCTCCAATAGCTGTTTATATCTTACCCTAACTGCCTCCTCTTTTAGTTTATAAACCTTCACCTCTCTCTTCCTGATGCTTCTATTCTCCTTGTATCCCATCTACCTTTTACTCTCAGTATAGCTACAACTAGAAAGTGATCTGATATATCTGTGGCCCCTCTATAAACATGTACATCCTGAAGTCTACTCAACAGTCTTTTATCTACCAATACATAATCCAACAAACTACTGTCATTTCGCCCTACATCATATCGTGTATACTTATTTATCCTCTTTTTCTTAAAATATGTATTACCTATAACTAAACCCCTTTCTATACAAAGTTCAATCAAAGGGCTCCCATTATCATTTACACCTGGCACCCCAAACTTACCTACCACACCCTCTCTAAAAGTTTCTCCTACTTTAGCATCAAGTCCCCTACCACAATTACTCTCTCACTTGGTTCAAAGGCTCCTATACATTCACTTAACATCTCCAAAATCTCTCTCTCTCCTCTGCATTCCTCTCTTCTCCAGGTGCATACACGCTTATTATGACCCACTTCTCGCATCCAACCTTTACTTTAATCCACATAATTCTTGAATTTACACATTCATATTCTCTTTTCTCCTTCCATAACTGATCATTTAACATTACTGCTACCCCTTCCTTTGCTCTAACTCTCTCAGATACTCCAGATTTAATCCCATTTATTTCCCCCCACTGAAACTCTCCTACCCCTTCAGCTTTGTTTCGCTTAGGGCCAGGACATCCAACTTCTTTTCATTCATAACATCAGCAATCATCTGTTTCTTGTCATCCGCACTACATCCACGCACATTTAAGCAACCCAGTTTTATAAAGTTTTTCTTCTTCTCTTTTTAGTAATTGTATACAGGAGAAGGGGTTACTAGCCCATTGCTCCCGGCATTTTAGTCGCCTCATACGACACGCATGGCTTACGGAGGAAAGATTCTTTTCCACTTCCCCATGGACAATAGAAGAAATAAAAAAGAACAAGAGCTATTTAGAAAAAAGAGAAAAACCTAGATGTATGTATATATATATATGCATGTGCGTGTCTGTGAAGTGTGACCAAAGTGTAAGTAGGAGTAGCAAGATATCCCTGTTATCTTAGCGTGTTTATGAGACAGAAAAAGAAACCAGCAATCCTACCATCATGCAAAACAGTTACAGGTTTTTGTTTCACAGTCATCTGGCAGGACGGTAGTACTTCCCTGGGTGGTTGCTGTCTACCAACCTACTATATATAATATATATATATATATATATATATATATATATACTATATATATATATATATATATATATATATTTATATATTATATATATATATATATTTATATATATATATATATATATATATATATATATATATATATAATATATATATGCAATAAGATCACAGTAAACAGGTGATTTCAGAATATGCAAAACAACCACTCTGAAAGAATAGAGAAATTCCAAGCGCTTTCGTGACTACTCACATTATCAAGGAACTATGAAAATAAAGCATCCAAGGAAGCTATATAAGGGGTCTGGCTAACACCTCACTATCAGATCCCACAACGGTTAAACACCTGACGCGCGCCGGCCCAACTGGACAGGTCCTTTGCACAACTCACCAACAAACTATTCTACCCAAGAAAATTTAAAAATTATTATTTGTCCAGTGTATATTAAATTCTTCCAAAATTCTATTAATTATAAATGGATCTAATTTATATAAACCAAAGGAAATATTCATATTATTGTCAAAACTGCTTTTTATGAAACAAGATTCAATTATATTCCTGTCGACCATGGACTTGCTTGATACTACTTTCTCAACTTTTTGAAAATCAATTGGATGGTTAAAATCTCTTATATGAATAAATAGAGCATTGGAATCTTGTCCAGTTCTAATGCTATATTTATGTTGTTTTAATCTTAGTTCGAAATTTTTACCAGTTTGACAGTAATAAACTTTATCGCAAATTTTACAAGGAATCTTATAGACACATCCCTCAGCATTTTGGGGGGAATTCTTTATCAAAAGTTTTTTTACTGTATCAAGATTTTCGAATACAACTTTAATATTAAAAGTCTTAAGAAGAGAAGGCATATCAACCAAGTTTTCATGGTAAGGGAGAACAAACATATTTTTAGTTGAATGATTTAAAATACCCAAGAAATGTAATTGATAAATCTTTTAAAGTTGCTAGAAATACTTTTTACAATCCAAAAAGGGACAACCTGCCTTATTCAACTAAAAATATGTTGGTTCTCCCTTACCATGAAAACTTGGTTGATATGCCTTCTCTTCTTAAGACTTTTAATATTAAAGTTGTATTCAAAAATCTTGATACAGTAAAAAACTTTTGATAAAGAATTCCCCCCAAAATGCTGATGGATGTGTCTATAAGATTCCTTGTAAAATTTGCGATAAAGATTACGGTCAAACTGGTAAAAATCTCGAACTAAGATTAAAACAACATAAATATAGCATTAGAACTGGACAAGATTCCAATGCTCTATTTATTCATGTAAGAGATTTTAACCATCCAATTGATTTTCAAAAAGTTGAGAAAGTAGTATCAAGCAAGTCCATGGTCGACAGGAATGTAATTGAATCTTGTTTCATAAAAAGCAGTTTTGACAATAATATGAATATTTCCTTTGGTTTATATAAATTAGATCCATTTATAATTAATAGAATTTGCGAAGAATTTAATAATACACTGGACAAATAATAATTTTTAAATTTTCTTGGGTAGAATAGTTTGTTGGTGAGTTGTGCAAAGGCCCTGCCCCAGTTGGGCCGGCGCGCGTCAGGTGTTTAACCGTTGTGGGATCTGATAGTGAGGTGTTGGCCAGACCCTTATATAGCTTCCTTGGATGCTTTACTTTCATAGTTCCTTGATAATGTGAGTAGTCACGAAAGCGCTTGGAATTTCTCTATTCTTTCAGAGTGGTTGTTTTGCATATGTATATAATATATATATATATATAATATATATATAATATATATATATATATATATATATAATATATATATATATATATATATATATATATATATATATATATATATATATAGGTAAAATAGTAGGTAAAATTACTATTCCAGAACATTTCAAATTTCCTAAGCATTTTTTTAGTGAAGTGCTTAAGCTGATTTTCACTCATTGTGTTTGGAGCTTCTTCGTGGATTCCAGATATTCTTTGTTAGAGCGTGCATGAGCAACATGGCCAGCTGTGCGAATAATTGAAGTCATCTGGGTGACAGAATAAAGCCACCATTACTCCATGTATAAATAAAGCGCTACAGCACACCTACCTGAAGTAGAAACAGTTCTTCAGTAACAGGTTCTCTCCTGTCAGATCCTCAAGCAGATCGTCCGTGATCTGTGTTAGTTTAGCAGCCTCTGCTTCCTTCAGCACTTATAAGCATTTCATACATTTCTTGCTGAACCAAAACGTTCACTTTAAACAAGCAGCATGGATTTTTATCAAAAAAGTAGTGAGAACCTTTACACTGAGAAGGTATGACCGAAGAACACGCGCATGCCCAATGATAATGAGAAGAACTCAGTCAAAGAACAATCCAGGGAATCTCAAGATCAAGAAAGTATTGGTAAGATCTTTTTGGGGTGAGATGGGAAGTGGAGGTAGTGGAAGAGTAGATTGGTGAAAAGAAGGTTATCAGTGGAAGGGACAACACCAGGGCTTAACCCAGTAGCTAATACGATCCTGGGTCTGAGACTGGTGTAGCGAGGAGGATTGTTAATGCAAAACGGATTGGGTGGACGCCAAAGCGCACATACGCAAGGTACCGATGAGAAAATCAAATGGTGATGTAAGGAGGGGGGGGGAATTATAAAAAAGGTACATTGTAATAGGTCCACACCTGTTAACGCAGACTAGTGAGGGCAGAAGGTATCTAAAAATAGGGTTAGGAGCGGGTCATACAAGGAGTTGATTGTGTGGGTTTGCTGGTCTGCGAAAGTCTCTCGTCAGAGGTCCAGTAGTCATGTAGTGTCTTTTGTTTGTCAATCTGTTTGTCACTGAGCGTCTTCCAGTACACGTTCAACGCATGGACGCTTGACTGGGCATGGAGTGACTCACTTGTGGCCAAGTCGTCCCAGCTGACGTCAAACACTCAGATCAGAGCCTTGTTCTGGATACGCTGCAGTTTAATTTTGTTGATTTTAGCTGCAGGAGAGAGAGCTAGAGGAGAGTAAGAAATCAGAGTGGATGTGTGTGTGTATACAAAGAAGGTGGTCAAGATTGACTCCGAGGACAGTGGTAGCCTTTGTGATGGGGAAATTAGTGAAGATGTTAGCTGTTCTGAGCTCGAAGGTAATGGAGAATCACGTTTCCTGTAGTTGAAATACGTGGTGCTGGATTATACAGCATTAGATTTGATCCTCTATTTTTGTTCCCACAAGGATAGCCTGTCGACCTCATTTTATATTTTGTGTGTGAGTGTATCTATTGTGTGTGAGTAGGTGATGAGCTGTGTAATGTCGTCTGCATAGGCTAGAGCGATGGTGTTATGGTATTCAGGTGTTGCTATGTCGGTAATGTGTAAAGTGTAGGGGGTTTGGGAGAGGACGAATCTCTGGGGTACACCAACATTTAGTGTGAAATAGTCAGAGTAACGGCCTTGGAATTTAATCCTCATGGTGCGGCCATCTAAGAGGTTACAAAGATGTTTACGAGTAGTGAGAGGTAGGTTAATGTTAGAGCAGAGTTTGTATTTTAGCCCTTAGTCTTTTAGGATCAGAGTGGTTTTTATAGGGTTTACTTAGGAGGATAGCCGTAGCAACTTTAAAGTAGGGAAGGAAGGTAACCAGAGGAGAGAGAACATTGAGGAGGTTAGCGTAGGCAATGATGGATTCTGTAAGGTGTTTTAAGATGATATGGTTTAGGACAGAGGCACCAGGAGCCTTAGGAGAAAGGTGTATGAGGAGTGCTTTTACGTCTCTGTTGATGAAAGAAGTGATGAGTTCCTGAGTGGAGGTGGGAGAGTCCAGGCGGATGTAACTGTCTGGTGTTGTTTCTTGTGGGTGTGAAGTGTTCCAGTGTTCTATGTGATGTATGTGTTGAATAGCGTTAGGATGAGGTGGGTGAGGGTAAAAAAAAATTTCCCAAATGTGTTTGAAGATGATAGGTTAGGTAAGTTTTCTAAGGTGCTTTTGGTAAAAAATTATTAATTTTTACATTAACATAAATTAAAAAAAATATATCTTTAAACTTATATGAGAAAATTTTAGAAAGAACACAATTTTAAATAAGTTCTTGCTAATTGACCAGTTTTACTTGGCACTACACACACACGCTCTACAACACTCACCCACAAATACCCCATGAGCTGGACACCCTGGTTTACAAGTCATGTTTTTCTCCTAGCCTGGGCACATCAGGTAGCCTTCAGGCTACCCAGGTTATGAGGTATTTGTGGCCGAATGGTGTAGAATGTCATTGTGGAAACCTTGCTAGGAGTGAAATCGAATCCTGCTGACTTCCAACTTTCTCTGTATATATTCAGTTGCTTATGCGTGGCGAATGTACGTACATTCGTTCCTCTCAAATTTATAGAAGCTGGAAAGTAAAAACGTTAGAACACATTTGTATCTTATTTCAATTACATTTATTTCCAGGTCAGTACAATGGCACTCAGACATTGTTTTGTTTTGTTGACATCAACACTGATGATCACTGCGCCCCTAACTGCTGAGGAACTGGGCGGTCTTATGAATCTGGATGCTGAGGCAGTGGTGAGTCAGGTGGTGAAACATCGTCTCAGTGCATGTCACCTGGTACTCGTCACCTCTACACCACACTCATTTCTTACCTCCAACATAATCAGGTGAAATATTGTCGTATTTATCTTTAATAAATGTAACACAATCTGCCTCTGAAATAATATCTTACAGATTATCATTGGGTTTTCCAATTGCCGTTTCATAAAAATTTGTCTGAAATGCAGTGGTTTATATAACTTCATTGTTATTTTAACAAGAAAATGTAAGCCCCTATTATTTACAAATTTGTTGCAACAAGTGGTACTTGTTGATGGTGTAAAGGATGGAAAACGCTTTAATTTATTGAAAAATAGGCTTTGGAGCGTAATAACAAGCTCGGAGGGTCATAAGAAGTCTTGGAAGAAGATGAGAAGCATTTCTTGGTTATGACAGCCCTTGGAAGCTGGTGCCAAGCCTTAGTGGGATGACAAGCCTTTGACAGTGAAGAAGCATTTGAAGAATTATGAGAAGACGGATGTTATAGTGTTGATGAGAGTCTATGCAGGTTGACGACAGGCCTTGTATGGTGAAGACAGGCCTTGTAGACTGAAGGCATTGATGGTTGATAGCAGGACTTGAATATAGAAAATAGAACTTATAGATTGACGACAGGTATTCTCTGGAGAAATTTTGTATGGAAATTGGAACTCTATCGTCCAGTTGCTCTCAGGAATATATAATTATTTTTCCTGCAAGTCTGGAGTCAAGGCAGTATAATAACAGTTGTTCCAGACAGTATATTAACAGTTGCTCCAAATAGTATATTAACGGATGCACCAGATACTATATCAAAGGCTGTTTCAGACAGTATATTAACAGTTACTCCAGACAGAATATTAACAGTAACTACAGTTTGTATATTTACAGCTTTTCCAGACAGTATATTAACAGTTGTTTCGGACAGTATATTAACAGTTGTTCCAGTGTATTAACAGTTGTTCCAGACAGTGTATTAACAGTTGCTCCAGACAGTACATTAGCAATTGCTCCATTAAGCATAAACACGAATACTCACCAATACTCCAGGAATTAAATAAACAGCTGCTCCAGGCAGTATTCTAACAGTTGCTCTAGTCAGTATTCTAAGAGTTGATCCAGGCAGTATACTAACAGTTGATCCAGGCAGTATACTAATAGTTGCTCCAGGCAGTATACAAATAGTTGCTTCAAGCAGCTTTCTACCAGTTGCTTAAGTGTACGAACTGTTCCTCCAGGAAATATATAAACAGTTTTGCAGGCAGTATAAAAGTTGCTCTAGGAAGTAACAGTTGTTGAGGGCAGTATTAGACAGTTTCTCTTAGAAATATTCTGAAAGTTGCTTATTGAAATATACTAATAGATGCTCAGTGAGTGAACTAACAATTGTTCCAGAACGTGAACTAACATTTGTTCCAGGGAGTGAACTAGCAGTTGTTCCAGGGAGTGAACTAACAGTTGTTCCAGGGAGTGAACTAACAGTTGTTCCAGGGAGTGAACTAAGAGTTGTTCCAGGGAGTGAACTAACAGTTGTTATAGAGAATGAACTGACAGTTGTTCCAGGAAGTGAACTAACAGTTGCTCCAGGAAGTGAACTAACAGTTGTTCCTGGGAGTGAACTAACAATTGCTCCAGGGAGTTATCTAACAGTTTTTCCAGGGAATGAACTAACAGTTGCTCCAGGTAGAGAACTAACGGCTGTTCAAGGAAGTGAACTAACAGTTGCTCCAGGGAATGAACTAACAGTTGTTCCAGGGAGTGAACTAACAGTTGTTCCAGGGAGAAAACTAACAGTTGTTACAGGGAGTGAACTAACAGTTGTTCCAGGGGGTGAACTAACAGTTGTTCCAGGAAGTGAACTGACAGTTGTTCCAGGGAGTGAACTAACAGTTGTTCCAGGGGGTGAACTAACAGTTGTTCCAGGAGGAAGTGAACTAACAGTTGCTCCAGGGAATGAACTAACAGTTGTTCCAGGGAGTGAACTAACAGTTGTTCAAGGGAGAGAACTAACAGTTGTTACAGGGAGTGAACTAACAGTTGTTTCAGGGGGTGAACTAACAGTTGTTCCAGGAAGTGAGCTAACAGTTGTTCCAGGGAGTGAACTAACAGTTGTTCCAGGGAGTGAACTAGCAATTGCTCCAGGGAGTGAACTAACAGTTGTTCCAGGAAGTGAACTAACAGTTGCTCCAAAGAGTGAACTAACAGTTGTTCGAGGGAGTGAACTAACAGTTGCTCCAGGTAGAGAACTAACAGTTGTTCCATGGAGTGAACTAACAGTTGTTCCAGGGAGTGAACTAACAGTCGTTCCAGGGAGTGAACTAACAGTTGTTCCAGGGAGTGAACTAACAGTTGTTCCAGGGAGTGAACTAACAGTTGCTCCATGGAGTGAACTAACAGTTGCCACAGGGAATGAACTAACAGTTGCTCCAGGGAGTGGACTAACAGTTGTTCCAGGGAGTGAACTAACAGTCGTTCCACGGAGTGAACTAACAGTTGTTCCAGGGAGTGAACTAACAGTTGCACCAGGGAGTGAACTAACAATTGCTCCATGGAGTGAACTAACAGTTGCCACAGGGAGTGAACTAACAGTTGCTCCAGGGAGTGAACTAACAGTTGCACCAGGGAGTGATCTAACAGTTGTTCCAGGGAGTGAGCTAACAGTTGCTCCATGGAGTGACTAACAGTTGCTACAGGGAGTGAGCTAACAGTTGCTCCAGGGAGTGGACTAACAGTTGTTCCAGGAAGTGAACTAACAGTTGTTCCAGGGAGTGAATTAATAGTTGTTCCAGGGAGTGAACTAACAGTTGTTCCAGGGAGTGAATTAATAGTTGTTCCAGGAAGTGAACTAACAGTTGTTCCAGGGAGTGAATTAATAGTTGCTCCAGGGAGCGAACTACCAGTTGTTCCAGGGAGAAAACTAACAGTTGTTCCAGGGAGAGAACTAATAGTTGTTACAGGAAGAGAACTAACAGTTGTTCCAGGGAGAGAACTAACAGTTGTTCCAGGGAGAAAACTAACAGTTGTTCCAGGGAGAGAATTAACAGTTGTTCCAGGCAGAGAACTAACAGTTACTCCAGGGAGTGAACTAATAGTTGTTCCAGGGAGTTAACTAACAGTTGTTCCAGGGAGTGAACCATCAGTTACTGCAGGAAATGAATTAACAGTTATTCAAGGAAGGCTACTAACAGTTATTCCAGGAACTTTATTAACAGTTACTACAAGGAGTTTACTAATAGTCATTCATGGGAGTAAATTCTAAATTTCAAATATGTTGAATGTTTTATGGAATTTATGCAACGTGAAATATAAAGTATAAAGATTTGAACATTTTTTTTTATTGATTTCAGGGTTATGATACATAAGTTTTATTTTTGTGTTGGTTTACCTGGAGTTTACCTGGAGAGAGTTCCGGGGGTCAACACCCCCGCGGCCCGGTCTGTGACCAGGCCTCCTTGGTGTTCATGTTTTATATATGTCTTTGTCATTATATATGTTAGGGCATCAAGACTCATATATACTACGAGGTCTCTAATATTATTAGTGACTGGATTCTTATTGTGGAAGTTGCATATGCTTTCCAATAATTATATGGTTTATTATTTGTAGTAATTATCATTATTAGAAATACTTTTATAATAATTATTTTATTCCGAGTATCAGTAAATGTTTTGTAGCAAATGTGATATGTAGATGGACAAGTTTTAGAAGAATTATTTAAAGAAAATGGTAGTTAGCTATTGATCGCCTGGAGATACTATGTCCACGAGTTCAAGATAGTGCTGGTGTTTAGTGTGTATTTTCATGCTCCCTTCTCGTCTGCCAAGAGCCAGTCAGCTATTAGCTTTAACTGGGAAAAGGTGTAACTTAGTTGCATGTAGAATGTGGACTCTTGTTATTTTGTAGGTAATACTGTACATAGCTTCCGAATACCTTGTCTTGGGTGTGTGTCGAATACCTTGTCTTGGGTGTGTGTCGAATACCTTGTCTTGGGTGTGTGTCGAATACCTTGTCTTGGGTGTGTGTCGAATACCTTGTCTTGGGTGTGTGTCGAATATGTCCTTAACCTACTACGTCGATTTCGTCTATTTTTGGGCTATTTGTCGTTTTTGTCATTTAATGTCAGGATATGTAATAGTCAATAGGTGGAGTTTGTGGGCTTTGTCATTTTTTGAGTTAGTGAGATATATATATATAGCTTTTGCTATCCAGTGGACTTAAAATATCTCAAACCCAAGATTGACTAAGTATATTTCTATATTCAGTTATGAGAGACAACTTCTAGAGTTATGTGTGAACTTGCAAATCTTGATGTTGATGTTTCGGCACCTTGTTTAATTTAAATAACTAGTTAATGGTGCAGGTCGAACTAAAACGTTGTCATCAGTTTCATATTATGTCCTGGTTATCAGCTTGTCTCTTGATCAATATTTTCATTGCGTCCTGTTGAGGGTGTCCACAATAGGCTGGTGATTTCATAGTGGATGTAATTTTAATGGGACGCAGAGGAAAATATAATGTGGAGATAGTGTAAGCCTTCGGTACATTCTTTGCTCCTACACATTTACCTGTCATAAGAAAAAGATTGTTAGTGCTTAGCTATAGTTCTCTCTAGAGAAGTCCAGTGTGCCTTAAGAAGTGTCGTGATTGATTTTGCATTTAATATTTTGATGGCTGTTTCCCATCCTTCACTGAAGGATGTTGTGATAAAAAAAATCATTAGCCCTCTATTTTTCTCTTCAGGTCTTTTAATTGTATTATTCTTTCATGTATTTTTTTCGATTTTGTATTACATTTTTCAATAGTACAGTAGCAGAAATTTGTCCATTATGAATAGTTTCATTTTGTATGGTCGCTAGAAGACTTGGTTTATAAAGGTTACTTTTTTCTGTGTCCTGGATAGAATTCTCTCCATCATAAATTTTATATCGTGAAATAATTATGCCACTGTTTCAGATCATATCTGTCATTTTCAGAGGAATGACTGTTCTGTGTTTAAAGGAATTGTTTTCTTCTTTCAGTGCATCAGGCTATACTTAGTGATCTGATTGAAAAGGTAGTCAGTATTAACCTGTGTCTTACAGACGTCTGAGTGAGAGTGTAGAGGCTATCGTGGTAGTAGATGCAGAATCGTTGTTCTCCCAGAACCAGGTGGTCCAGAACCGCCTCCTCCAGGGACTGTGGGGAGACACGAAAACCACCTGTCGGGGCCTCATCCTCGACCTTACTGGCAACAACACTCATTTTATCTTAAGGTATCATTTCATCGGTAAATGTATTTCCATGATGCTAAAAGTATTATACACTGGATTTTAATTAAATGCAGCACTCAATCAATTATTAATATATGTCAATCCAAAGGATGTATAAACCTTTAAAGATCAGAATACATTCACTGAGAATAGCCGTGACTGTGCACATTTTTTAATTGTTCTGTCTGAGAGATAGTTTATTGAGCATCCATATTTATCCTGTGATCGGTAGAGCAAAAAGAAAAAGAAAAACAATATTTAAAAGGTCGCAATGAGTCTTGATCAAACCCTAATGGGAATAGTTACATCACTCAAAAAATATATTATAGTCGTTTGGTATATTACAGTTTCTTCAGATAGCTATTGAACAAAAAGCAATTTGAAGATACAGTCTTAAAAAGATCTAAGAATCTTATCACAATTTCATTAACAAATCTAGTAGTTGCAGAATGTAGGAATAGTATCAAGATTTCAGATAAATTAATATTACACTTGTCAAAAAAAAAAATAATTGTTGCCTAGGATATTTTTAAGTTATTTTGAGGTTGCTGAATTCGAAAATGGTGATAGGTTTTTCAAATTGGCTCTAGTTCGTGAGATATTGCATACCTACCCTCAGTTAACAGGAAACTTAACCGGAAATATAAACACAAATGCAGTATAATGTGATCCTTTATTGACAACGTTTCACCCACACAGGTAGATCCGTGTGTGACTTGAAAAAGCCCACTGTGTGGGTGAAACGTTGTCAATAAAGGATCACATTATACTGCATTTGTGTTTATATTTCCATTGTGTCGGTATTTTATACCATTTATTTCCATCCAGGAAACTTAACCATTACGCATGTGTGTGTTTATATAGTGACATTTCGTATTTACAGATAGTTTTAACGAAGATATAACACGTCTTTAACATAGGAACCTATAAGCTTTCTAGTCCAACTTAGACCCCGAGATTTTTCGCTGGATAAAGGATGGATAAATACAGTGGACCCTCGGTTTTCGAGCTTAATCCGCTCCAGAAGGTTGCTCTAAATCAGAAATGCTCAAAACCCGAATTAATATTTCCCATAAGAAATAATGTAAATTCAATTAATCCTTTCCAGACACCCAAAAATATTCACAAAAAAATAATTTTTTAAAGATTAATTATAGTTTTACATACACAAAAGAATTATAAATAAATGATTACATACCTTTATTAAAGACTCTTTCCCACAAGTTCTTTCTTGAATTCTATTATGTTTCTCACTTTCTTTACCGAAGTGAACTTTCTTTGGCCCCATGGTGGCTTATTTCACAGCCACAATCAATAAATAAGCACCAAAATAAACGAATGAATGGATGAATGTGCAGAGTATTCCTTACTCAACGAGAGACACATGCAGACTGAGTGTGATAAGTGTGAGGAAGTGGCGTCGCCGAAGAGGTAGATGCATCTCAAACACTCGATTTCCGAGCAGATGTTCGAAATCCGGGACGAAATTTTGCTGAAACAAAAGTGTTCTAAATCCGAATTACTCGATTTCCGGAATGCTCGAAAACCAAGGGTCCACTGTATAGAAAATTTGTTAATCCAAGTTCCGTTAAGAGTGAGAGTAAGACACATGAGCAATATCTGGGTATCTTTATTGTAGACGTTTCGCCATCCAGTGGCTTTATCAATACAAATTCAAGGACATAACTTGAAGACAGTAGAACTATGTACAGAAGATGAGGTAATCAGTCCCTCAACCTAGGAGTAGGTGCGAACAGCACCATAGTCGTGGAGATTCTGAAGCAGAAGAAAGAATCCTGGCGCTTATATAGTAACGTCAGGTGAAGCAGACGAGGGCAAATTCACTGGTGGGCGGGATTCCCCAGTGGAAGTAGGTCCTTCCCAAAGAGATGGGTTAGTTGTAGTAGTAGTCGTAGTTGTGAAGGTTATGTACATGTCCTCAGAATTAAGATTCCATGATGTTGCAGTGTCTGACAAGTTGTGTACGAAAGGTATATAATACCTTTCGTACACAACTTCCGTTAAGAGTGTTCAAAAATATTTTTTAACATGATATAGAACATAAGAATATAAGAAAGGAGGAACACTGCAGCAGGCCTGTTGGCCCATACTAGGCAGGTCCTTTACAATTCATCCCACTAACAAACATTTGACCCACCCAATTTTCAATGCTACCCAAGAAATAAGCTCTGATGTGCAAGTCCCACTCAAATCCAACCCCTCCCACTCATGTACTTATCCAACCTAAATTTGAAACTACCCAAAGTCCTAGCCTCAATAACCCAACTAGGTAGACTGTTCCACTCATCAACTACCCTATTTCCAAACCAATACTTGCCTATGTCCTTTCTAAATCTAAACTTATCTAATTTAAATCCATTACTGCGGGTTCTCTCTTGGAGAGATATCCTCAAGACCTTGTTAATATCCCCTTTATTAATACCTATCTTCCACTTATACACTTCGATCAGGTCTCCCCTCATTCTTCGTCTAACAAGTGAATGTAACTTAAGAGTCTTCAATCTCTCTTCATAAGGAAGATTTCTAATGCTATGTATTAATTTAGTCATCCTACGCTGAATGTTTTCTAACGAATTTATGTCCATTCTGTAATATGGAGACCAGAACTGAGCTGCATAATCTAGGTGAGGCCTTACTAATGATGTATAAAGCTGCAGTATGACCTCTGGACTTCTGTTGCTTACACTTCTTGATATAAATCCCAGTAATCTATTTGCCTTATTACGTACGCTTAGGCATTGCTGTCTTGGTTTAAGGTTGCTGCTTACCATAACCCCCAAGTCCTTTTCGCAATCTGTATGGTTAAGTTCTACATTATTTAACTTATAAGTGCTAGGGTTATGGACACTCCCGAGCTTCAGAACCTTGCATTTATCTACATTGAACTGCATCTGCCACTTTTCTGACCAAGAGTAGAGTTTGTCTAAATCCTCCTGAAGTTCCCTAACACTACGTTTGAATCAATTATCCTACCTATCTTCGTGTCATCGGCGAATTTGCTCATATCACTAGTAAATTCCTTCATCAAGATCATTGATATATATTATAAACAACAACGGGCCCAAGACTGATCCCTGTGGAACGCCACTTGTTACTGATCCCCACTCGATTTAACCCCATTTATGGACACTCTTTGCTTCCTGTCTGTGAGCCATGATTCGATCCACGAGAGCACCCTTCCCCCAATGCCATGAGCTGCTACTTTCTTCAACAGTCTTTGGTGCGGAACTCTATCAAATGCCATACTAAAATCTAAGTAAATAATATCAAATTCTTATCGTGGTCAACAGCCTCAAAAGCTTTAACTGAAGAAAGTTAATAAATTAGTTAGACAAGACCGGCCTCTGTGAATCCATGCTGAGTATCATTAATCAAGCTATGCTTATCGAGATGGCTTCTTATAATCTCAGCTATAATTGACTCTAGTAATTTGCCTACAATTGAGGTCAGGCTTATTGGGCGTAATTTGACGGTAACGACTTGTCCCCTGTTTTAAAAATAGGAATTACATTAGCCATCTTCCACATATCAGACACTGCAACCTGTTTGAAGAGATAAATTAAAATATTAGTTAATGGTTCACAGACTTCCATTTTGCATTCCTTTAGAACCCTTGAAAAAACCTCATCAGGACCCGGTGACTTATTTTGCTTCAGTCTGTCTATCTGCTTCACAACCATTTCACTAGTGACTGTGATGTTACATAATTTATCTTCTTCTGATCCACTATAAAAATTAATTACCGGAATATTATTAGTGTCTTCCTGTGTAAAAACCGAGAGAAAATAATTATTTAAAATCGAGCACATTTCATTCTCTTTGTCAGTAAGATGCCCATAGTTATTTTTAAGGGGACCTATCTTATCTCTGACTTTTGTTCTATAGACCTGGAAAAAACTTTTTGGGTTAGTTTTAGAATTCCTAGCAACTTTAATTTCATAGTCCCTTTTAGCTTTTCTTATCCCCTTTTTATGTCCCTCTTAATGTCAATATACTGATTTATAAGATGACCCTCGCCTCTTTTGATACGCCTATAAATTCCTTTCTTATGTCCTAGTAGATATTTCAGCCTATTATTCATCCATTTTGGGTCATTTCTATTTGATCTAATTTCCTTATAAGGGATAAACGTTCTTTGAGCAGCATGTATTGTGTTCAGAAAACTGTCATATTGATAGCTCTCTTCGTTACCCCAGTCAACAGATGATAAGTGTTCTCTAAGCCCATCGTAATCTGCTAAGCGAAAATCTGGGACTGTTACTGAGTTATCCCTACTATCATACTCCATTCAATTCTACATGTAATTGATTTGTGGTCGCTAGCACCCAGTTCCTCTGAGACTTCTAAATTATTAACAAGGGATTCATTGTTTGCCAGAACTAAGTCAAGCAGGTTATTACCCCTTGTAGGTTCTGTCACAAACTGCTTCAAAAAACAATCCTGAACTACTTCTAAGAAATCGTATGATTCTAAATTCCCAGTCAAGAAATTCCAATCAATATGACTAAAGTTAAAGTCTCCTAGAATTACTACATTATCGTGCCTTGTGGCCCTAACAATATTCCTCCCATAGTAGTCTCCCCTGGTCCCTATCTAAATTTAGGGGACGGTATATCACACCTAAAATTAATTTTTCATGCCCCTCTGAAAATTCTATCCAAACAGACTCTGTAATGTGTTTACTTCAGACTTAATACCCGTTTTTAATGCAACAGTTCAAGCGATCTCGGACATACAATGCCACCCCCACCCCCCCTTCCCGATACTTCTATCTACTTGAACAATTTAAAACCCTGAATGTGACATTCTGCAGGCATGTCCCGACTTTTTGAATTAAACCACGTCTCAGTAATGGCAAATACATCTATGTTACCTGCACTAGCAACTAGTCTCAACTCGTCCATCTTATTCCTAGCACTGCGACTATTTGTGTAATAAATATTTTAATGACCCTCCTATCTCTTTACCCTTCCTGCTCCTTTCTGTTATTCCACTAAACCTATTACTGTCATTGTCAATTAGTGCCACTGGCTTTCCAATATCCTCCTCATTTTGCCTATTACTAGTTCTCCTAGTACTCATGTTACTACCCTGCGACTTCACAGTTTTCCCGCCAAAACCCATACCACTAACTATTCCTAGTTTAAAGACCTAACAGCTCCCTCCACTGCGTTGGCCAGTGCTCCCACCCCACACCTAGACAAGTGAACCCCATCCCTGGCATACATGTCATTTCTGCCATAGAAGAGGTCCCAGTTGTCAATGAATGTTACCGCATTTTCCTTACAGTATTTGTCCAGCCAGCAATTGACACCAATTGCCCTGGACAACCATTCATTTCCAACTCCTCTCCTTGGCAAAATGCCACATATGACAGGTTTCCCACCTTCTTCCTAATTATCTCTATTGCTGACCTGTACCTGCTAATCAGGTCCTCACTCCTACGTCTGCCAACATCGTTGCCTCCAGCACTGAGACAGATAATAGGATTGCTCCCATTAACTCTCATGATGTCATCCAGACGGCAACAATATCCTTCATCCCAGCCCCAGGAAAACACACTCTCTGCCTCCTACTCCTATCCTTCAAACAGAATGCCCTATCCATGTACCTAATCTGGCTATCCCCAACAACAACAATGTTTTTTACCTTCCTTGGCGTCGTCCGTAGTGATGCTCCGAGTAGTCGACTCACATTCGCCAGGTAGCATTACACCACTTGTAAATTCGTCATGACGTTCTCGATGGTCTTCGTTGGGTTTCTAGGGATGTCTCCTCACGTCTGCCAATGCTTCCTTGGTGCTCGTTGTGGCATTCCCAGTAGAACACTCACATTCGTCAGGTAGCACCGAGAATGAGTTGGAAGTTTCCTCGGCAGTCTTCTGGTTTCTCGTTGTTTCTGCCTCTCCAACCGTTCTCTTAATCTTCAGCTTGGTTCCATGTTGCCCGGCCACTGACCAAGCTCCCCTCTTAACCTGGGGACTCACAACAGGAGGATTACTACGAATCCTCTTGTTCTCCTCCGTCAATCGCCGTATCTCCAGTTTAGCAACTCTGAGTTCTTCTCTCAGCTGCTGGTAAAGCTGCTCAAGAGAGGGCATCCTGGTTCAGATTCACAGAGAGCACACAAACAGGTCTTCACAGAGCTAAGTACACGTCACCACTGAGCTAAGTACACGTCACCGTGAGCTAAGTAAACTGTAAAAAAAATAAAGTTCAATTGAGCAAATGTTGGTGACTGCTTTGCCAACTACTAGGAGGCCTGTGGACAAGGATTCTTTTTAGCCAGAGTTACCATACAAATATTAAAGTAAAATAAGAGTCGAAATGGAAATCAGAGATTAGGGATCAGTGTTTCGTATATAATTACAAGAAAAACACTTGAACTTCTTTCATTAGTCCCAAGAAACGTCAATTCTTTATCTTATTTCACTTTAGACACTTTGTATAGCAGAATCTTATTTCTTTACTGCCTCATACTCGTTTTGAGGGGTAAAGACTGAATAAAGCTAAGAACTTTTTACGCATTCATACAACTAATTTAAGAAAGTGTTCCCGAACAGGTTCACACTGATGAATGGAAAAAAATTACATTGAATATAATTTTACTGATGTAAATGCAGCAAAAAGTCACCATACCAGCAATTTCATTATCAATATAATTACACATACCGTACTTTGCGGCTTATATGACGAGGTTTATAAGACTTGTTTTAGTTTCAATGGCTCGGCCTCGAGCGTAACTGGGAGAGCTACAGCCCACCTCACACCCACAAATTATAGAACTCGTCACTGGCCTTCAGTTTACAAGACACAGGGTGATTTTTGGAAATATTTTATGAAAAAAATGTGTCTAATAAGCCGCGAGATACTGAAGCTATTTTTCCAATTTTTCTCTAGCACTCTGGAAGTAGCTCAGCTGTGGAAGATGTCGGAGACTCCAGTTGTGGTGATGGGTGAGACGGAAGGTGTAAAGGAAGTGCTTCTCCACCACAGTCTTCGTAACACCCTCCATGCCATCTACCTCGCCCTCCATGACTTCACTGTCCACTACCAACCACTTTACTCACGTCTCATGAAACACATTAATCAAGAAGGTCAGCGCATATCTTATTGTGAAATATAGAAACTGACAGAGACAAAATAAAAAAAAAATGTGATATAAAAAATACAGTTTCGAGAGTGCTAGAGAATAATACATACAATATGTGTGTGTGTGTGTGTGTGTGTGTGTGTGTGTGTGTGTGTGTGTGTGTGTGTGTGTGTGTGTGAATGTTTGTGTGTGCAAGACAAGCCACGGGGGGAGTGAAAATCTTTATCTCAAGTACTTTCACATTTATCAGTGCGTCTCCAGGAGCTGTTCAATGATGCAAAAGCAACAACGGGAGAAGTAGGGTAAGTTTTCAGAGAGCGGTAGTGGAACCAGTCAGCCAGTTTCTATCTGCAATATTGCACAGCTCCTGATGATGCACTGAGATTTCCACCCCTATGGCATGTCTTGCATTGTTATATATATATATATAATATATATATATATATATATATATATATATATATATATATATATATAATATATATATATATATATATATTATATATATATATATATATATATATATACTGTGAATCACATTTCGAACCTACGAACCTTGGAACTGCGTACCTTCTTCCAAGGTTCGTAGGTTCGAGTCTCCTTCAGCCAGAGATCAGTGTTTGTGTATATTTCGCCTGCTCTTGCGAATTCCTTGCATTGTTAAAATCTATAGAAAGGCTGATGCATGCAGGAGATGAGATAAAAAGCTGTAAGCCTTCTCCCTGAAAGCTGGCTGCCTTGGATCAAAGTCTAGCGCAAGCTGGACGCCAAGGTATTGGTCCAGTGTGGTGAGAATGGTATTGCACTGCGTACCTTGTTCCAAGGTTCGTAGGTTCGAGTCTTCTTCATCCAGAGATCAGTGTGAATTATATATATATAGAAGAATAGAGAAATTCCAAGCGCTTTCGTGACTACTCACATTATCAAGGAACTATGAAAGTGAAGCATCCAAGGAAGCTATATAAGGGGTCCGGCCAGCACCTCACTATCAGATCCCACAACGGTTAAACACGTGACGCGCGGCGAGCCAACTTGGATAGGTCCTTTGCACAACTCACCCCCAAGCTATTCTACCCAAGAAATAATTGGACAAATAATTTTTAAATTTTCTTGGGTAGAATAGCTTGGGGGTGAGTTGTGCAAACGACCTATCCAAGTTGGCTCGCCGCGCGTCACGTGTTTAACCGTTGTGGGATCTGATAGTGAGGTGCTGGCCGGACCCCTTATATAGCTTCCTTGGATGCTTCACTTTCATAGTTCCTTGATAATGTGAGTAGTCACGAAAGCGCTTGGAATTTCTCTATTCTTTCAGAGTGGTTGTTTTTGCATATATATATATATATATATATATATATATATATATATATATATATATATATATATATATATAATATATATATATATATATATATATATATATATATATATATATATATATATATATATATATATATAAATTCCTGTTAGTACGCAGAGGTTTGCTTATGTATGGACGGTGTCTTTACTGCAAGAAAGGCGAGATGGACATCCAACTTCTACACCAGCGGAACCTCATTTTATTTCCCGAAACCTTGGATGACTTATTTCAAGGCGAGTATTTTTCCTTGTGATGATATAAAAAAAATATTCCTATTGAAAGCGTCACCATTGTACATAACTGAAGTTTTTTATGAAAATTTTAAATTAGTATAAAAAAAATAAGAAGTGTCTTTTATGTAGCGATAAATAAAAAATTACGTTTCCTTCAATTCTAGAACTCTGAAATTCGCAAATAATTATTAATTTATTTATAGTTTCCTAGAGTTGCAGTTTTCTTATTATCACTCAGATATTACTTCGTTCTTCCTCTCCTCTTACATTTTCAATAGTTTATTGGCTACAGTAGTTTATTGGCTACAAAAGTTTAGTGGCTACAACATTCTTTATGGATCGTCTAAGCTCAATTCCGTAACTCAGAAATTGTTAGCTGTTAACCCATTCATAAATATTAATATTAGTGAAATATTTTCGTCACTGATCCTACGGACAGCTTGATATAATCTTATGTTCTGTTGCACTGATTACTTAAATTACATTGTCATAGTCCTATCTTCTCTTAAGTCTTCACTAATTTCATACTCTTCTTGTCATGCACATGCATATCCCCTAAAAGAAGCTAAAACAAATAAATAAAAAAGAAAACATTTACTACATCGGAACACGACCTATTAATTCCTATCTCACTCAAATCAGTGATACAGGAGCTCGCAATAACCGAACCTTCATCGTCTAACACTAGTTACATTATCGGCTCTGATAACCTACTAACACGCTGACACAATACTCTATCACCAGTAAACAATGACCCATCTGAAATATGTTGTCACATTACCCTAACAAATTACAGTGACTTCATACAAACATGTAGGGTCATTTCTCTGTAAATTAAAGTTTCAAATCGTCAAAGTAACATGCTCTCACACTAAACTAATGTAGTTTAAATCATCTTAACATTCTCAATTATTATACCAATGAAATAAGACAAATCATTCTAATAACATCTTCATAGGAAAGCAGAACATTATAAATTTATGAATTCATAACAGCTGCATAACAGATTCTATAACAGATACATAATTCTATGTCCATGAAACATTCTGCAAGAGAAAATATGAGATCACTGCTGTTATATTTATGAGTTTGTTATGCTATCCCATGCAGATTTAGTTTGTGGGTGATGATTAATTGTATTTCTTATATCTTTACAGAGAAGGTTCGTAACTTTATGGGACATAAGATACGTTTTTCTACCATGAATTATTTCCCTTACATGGATTACACGCGTGATAGTGATGAAGCAGGGAGCAAAGTGTCTCTTAAGGACTCCCTGGACGCCAGGCTCTTGTCTCTTTTCGCTGAAAGACTCAATATTAGGTATAAGTATTTTAATGTTTTCACAGATGTTTTAATTCGTAAAAGAGGAATTATAATATATTTTATAATCTCAAGTAATAAAAATAGGAAGTTAATTTTTATATAGGCTATATATTCTAAAGAATTATCCAAATGTATTGTCTCGTTTGAAAATAAGATTCTAAATGTATTCCATAATAAATACAACAAGAATGATTCACACGAGTTTAATGGGTTTCAGTATAGAAAAACCAATAATTCCAACTAAACAACAGTCTCAAATCAACAGCTTTGAGATCCGCGAACAGCCTGAGCGATCTTGGAGTGTGATGAAGAATGGTCAATTTACTGGTATGGTGGGACAACTACAGAGGGAAGAGGCAGATCTTTGTTCACCATTGGGACCACTTTCTGAACGCGTTTCAATCATGGAGTTCCTGAGTGCATACAAGGTGGACTCATTGAATATAGTATCTTTGAAACCAACTCTGCTACCACAACACCTGTCGATTCTAAGACCCTTTTCACGTAAGTAATTTATATGATTTTTTTAATATGTGAAAGTTGGCTGGGGTTGTGCCCCCTGAAAGGGACATTATGTATATAATGTATATATATATATATATATATATATATATATATATATATATATATATATATATATATATATATATATATATATATATATATATATATATATATATATATATATATATATATATAATATATATATATATATATATATATATATACATATATATATATGCAATACGATCACAGTAAACAGGTGATTTTAAATTATGCAAAACAACCACTGTGAAAGAGTAGTGAAATTCCAAGCGTTTCGTGACTACTCACGAATAAGAGAAAATTTTAGAAAGGACTTAATTTTAAATGAGTTCTTGCTAATTGACCAGTTTTACATATTCGGCACGAATATATATATATATATATATATATATATATATATATATATATATATATATATATATATATATATATATATATATATATATATATATAAATATATAATATATATATATATATAATATATATATATATATATATATATATATATATATATATATATATATATATATAATATATATATATATATGTTTTTGAAAGCTTTACGAATTTGTAGTCCTGAGTTCATAGATGAGGAATTATCCAAAATTTATGAAATAGGTAATGATTTAAAATACCCAAGAAATGTAGTTGATAAATCTTTTAAAGTTGCTAGAAATACTTTTTACAATCCAAAAAGGGACAACCAGCCTTATTCAACTAAAAATATGTTGGTTCTCCCTTACCATGGAAACTTGGTTGATATGACTTTTAATATTAAAGTTGTATTCAAAAATCTTGATACAGCAAAAAACTTTTGATAAAGAATTCCCCCCAAAATGCTGATGGATGTGTCTATAATATTCCTTGTAAAATTTGCGATAAAGTTTATTACGGTCAAACTGGTAAAAATCTCGAACTAAGATTAAAACAACATAAATATAGCATTAGAACTGGACAAGATTCTAATGCTCTATTTATTCATGTAAAAGATTTTAACCATCCAATTGATTTTCAAAAAGTTGAGAAAGTAGTATCAAGCAAGTCCATGGTCGACAGGAATATAATTGAATCTTGTTTCATAAAAAGCAGTTTTGACAATAATATGAATATTTCCTTTGGTTTATATAAATTAGATCCATTTATAATTAATAGAATTTGGGAAGAATTTAATAATACACTGGACAAATAATAATTTTTAAATTTTCTTGGGTAGAATAGTTTGTGGGTGAGTTGTGCAAAGGACCTATCCAAGTTGGGTCGGCGCGCGTCAGATGTTTAACCGTTGTGGGATCTGATAGTGATGTGTTGGCCAGACCCCTTATATAGCTTCCTTGGATGCTTTACTTTCATAGTTCCTTGATAATGTGAGTAGTCACGAAAGCGCTTGGAATTTCTCTATTCTTTCAGAGTGGTTGTGTTTTGCATATATATATATATATATATATATATATATATATATATATATATATATATATATATATATTATATATATATATATATATATATATATATATATATATATATATATATATATATATGTAACCTTTTCATTTAATTTTATGCTTCCGATATTTTCATTAATAACTAAAATGAAAATATCTTGCTTTATATTATTTGACTTTGCTATGTCATTTGGGTAGGATGTAACATTTACACTTCACTCTGTTCAGTGTTGGAGACTTGTGACTAATTCTCCGCTCTCGCAAACTGCTTAGCAATGAGCTCGCTTCTTTACCTGCCGGCGTCTCTGCAGTACTACGGCGAGTTACGTGATATCACCTGATATGAGGCCTGTAGTCGAGAAATCGCTCTCTCTCCATCTGCTAGTCCTGGAAGCATTCCTCTTGTCTCTGTCAGTTAGTTCGTAATTTAGACTGCTTTGGTAGAGTATGATTTAGGTGGTGTGTCACAACATACTTTTTGTAACTCTGTGTATCTCTGCTCACAGAACATTGTTCAGACTTAGTGATTTTTGACGTTTCACTGAAGTTGTCTCGTACTGACACTCTAAATCAACCCAGGTCCCAAAGCTGAAGCTTCTGACCTATTTTATGTGGCATCTACACACCGTCGTATTCTGGGATTTCGTTATGCTGAACTTAGATTCAGTATTTTGGAGGATCGGCTGATAGTCCCCGGTTAGGGTCATTATTTTATCTCCTTGTTCCTGACGCTGTGCTGCTGCGTGTTACATCATTGCTGTTGGTGAATGGTTCGTTATATTGTTCAAGCAAGCTGTTTTGATTGCCTTGATGGTCGAAAAGATAGATAATTTGTGGACTAGTTTTCAGTCGCTATTTAAGTCTGAGTCGAGTCCAGTCTTACATCGACAGAGCGAGCACTCTGAGCCCACATATAAACACATTCTCACACACACACGCGCTTGAATAAGCTATAATTATTTTAATACCCAATAACAATCTACCAGACGGTACGTGCGAGTCGTACTGCTACGAAATGTGCCGTCAGCACTGTACTACTATATAAAAAATTTAACATTTCATTACAAGAGAAGTGTAGGAGCTTATATCCTGAATAATATCAAACTTATTTACTTTGATTTTGTCCCCCAAGAGACAAAGTTAACATTCTAATATTTTCTGGAGATGTCTTTACTATATATACATCGCATTTTCAAACAGCTGGTTTGTAGGTTTTAATTAATGCTGATTAGCTACACAAGGCTCATTCGGACACAGTGTATCCAATACAAACCTTTCGGCAAGAATTCTTTAATCCCTAAAATAGGGATAATTGTAAGCTTTCAGTAAATTTTTAAAAAGAGATACACACTTTTCATTGTATATAAATTTGATAGGCATAATTTCTTTATTATTTATTTATATGCAGACTTTTCAAACACAATAGACAGTAAATATCATAACCTTAATATGAAAATATTTCTGAAAGATTTACTCATCCTTAGAGCAATGTTTGAAAATATATTTAAATTTTCATATTTGCAACTATTGAGTTTTACTAACCTACGATGTGGTATAATAACTAATACTGTTGTATACTAGTAACATCTCTCGCATATTATATAACGTTTTATGATAAGAGCTACAGCGCTAGTATACTCACTACAGCTTATCTCACTACTGACCTTATCTCACAGGTGAACTGTGGTTAGCCTTGCTGGTGAGTGTGACGGTGTGGGGTGTGATCCTGTGGCTTCTGATGACAGCATGGAAGTTGGTGACAGGAGAACACAGGGTCGAGCTCACAACAACGATTTTGTATGGCTGGGGAGCAGTGCTAGCAAACCCGCCCTCTTATCCATCCCTCAACGAATCAGGAAAAGTAAAATCATATCTCTATGAGAGATATCATTTCTTATTGTCTCAATCCTGACCTTCCAGACATCCCGAACGTGTTATTTTTTGTTCAGTCATAAGCAATTGTATTTACGATTGAATGATGATCATAACAATTAATTGATACGAAAATTTATATATTTTTGAGGGCTTTATCTGAGTAGATATTCAGGCATTAGATGAATATAAACTTGGAATAGCTATAATTCATCACAGAGTTGTTAAAGTATTGTCACAAAACCACATTATTTTTCTTTGTATGCCCCATAATGCCCTTAACTTAATATCCAGCATCGTTTCTTTCTTCTTTCATATTTACTTGTTTCTAATTTTCTGGCCTGAAGATGGAGCTGGAGTAATTATGAAAATGTCGAGAATTATTTTTTCGTGGAAGTCAGATCCTGAGAAAAAATACGGGGAACAAGGGAAGGAGAAGTTGAACTGCTAATCAAAAATTAATGGAGTTTTGAGGAGATAGGAGGACTGAGCAGTGCGGACACAAATGAGAGTGGGAGACCCAGACACGAATATGATGAGCGCAATAAGGCAATAGTGTACACACTAGCAGAGATGGCCAGAAAGACCTACTAGAACCGAATTAAAGTAACTTGTCATGGGGGATTTCATCCACAAGGAGACTGACTGGAAAAACATGGACTCACATGGGGGACTAGAGACGTAGAGAGCTAAGATGTTGAGGTCATGCTGGAAAACGTCGTGTACCAACATGTTAACGACACAGCCAGAGAAACAGCAGAGGATAAACCAGCAAGGTTGGACCTCGTATTCACCTTGAACAGTTCAGACGTAAGGATATTACATGAGAGGCTCCTCGCCCCTGGTGTGCCTATAATCTCATACCTGTCCATAATAACAAATGTGTCCTACAGCAGTCGCCCATACACTCTAACTTGTGGTAACAGATGGATCTCGTCAATAAAGACACACCATTTCTTTACCTGCACATAACGACGAGTCTACCTGCCATTACCTCACAAACACGTACCCACTAAGGATATGGAATAATATGAAAAGTGATGTAGCGGAGGCAGGATCCGTACATAGCTTTACGAAGAGGTATGATAAAGCTCATGGAGCATGGGGAGTGACCTAGTAGCGACTAGTGAAGAGTCGGGGCCAGGAGCTGTGGCTTGACCCCTGCAACCAAAATTAGGTGAATTAGATGAGTGTACACACACACTCACACACACACACACTCGACCCCTGCAACCTCAACTAGGTGAGTACACACACACACACACACACACACACACACGCACGCACACACACACACACACACACACACACACACACACACACACACACACACACACACGCACACACACACACACACACACACACACACACACACACACACACACAGATGAGTCAAAGCGATGTTAGAAAGTATTTCTTCAATCACAGTTGTCAGGCAGTGCAATAGCCTAGAAAGTAACGTTGTGGAAGCGGGAACCATACATAGTTTTAAGACGAGGTTTCATAAAACTCAGAGTGCAGGGAGAGAGAGGACCTAGCAGCAATAGTGAAGAGGCGAGGCCAGGAACTCTGACTCGACCCCTGCAACAACAAATAGGTGTCTATACACAGACACACACACACACACACACACTCTTTCCCCCTGCACCCTCCCCCCACCTCTCTCCCACTACCTTCACAGATCCCCCCCTCTCTCACCCTCCTCTTTCTCTCCCTCATCTCCATCTCCCTCTTCTCCCTCTCCCTTTCCCATTCTCTCTCCCCCTCTGCTTCTCCCTCCTCCTCTCTCTTTTCATATTCTCCCCTCTTTCTCCTTCCCCACCTCTCTCCCATTTCCGTAGTCTCCAGTTTCTCCCCTCCCCCTCCCCCCCACACACACTCAGGCAATCACACCACAAAACAACCACACGGAAATACATAGTTTTTCATTCTGTGGCATCTAAAAAAATGGGCTGCCAGAGAGCAGGACGGAAAACCAGGGGACTGGAAGATGAGTGCGAAGGTAGATTGGGCAGCAGAGCTCATGAAAAGGGAACATGAGTGGGGAAGGAAGCTAGAAGAGCCTAGCATGAAAATGGAGGAGAGGATAGCTGCAGAGAGCAGGAAATGGGAGATGCAAGTCTCAGCAGCAGAAGCTAAGATACAGAGATTAGAAGGGGAATTGAAAAATCTGAAATAGCCTAAAGTACTAAAAAGCAATGTGGACGTGGCATCAGAAACTACTACCTCAGTCACAAATATGAGAACATTAGGGTACAAAGGAGCGAAACTGTATGCAGAGGCCCTATCAGACCATCGTGTAGTCTGAGAAAAAGAGATCACATCAAGAACAATTGTGGGGAGCTTAGAAAATGAAAGAGCTAACAGACCACAGCAGAGCACAGGGAAAGTTCAGAAGGGAAAACGGCAGACCACTGGGCCCAGGGACAACAGGCAGTGAAGAAATTGAAGAAAGGAAAGCTGCAATAGAGGCATCTAAATCGAATCAAGAGATTCATAGGAAACGCAGTGGGAGAATGAAATGAAGAGATCAGTCTTTTTTTTATAGGCTCAAAGAAGCTGAAGGAGAAACTTATGAAGCAAAAAGACAAGGGGAGAAGAAAACGATTGAAAACATCATGAAAGCAACAGGAGATGACATGATCCAGCTGGCAAATTTTCTGAGAATAGTGGGGTTTGCAAGAGGAAGAATCCGGATAGTCAAATTGATTTTCAAGGCAGAATCGGCTCAAAGCAGAATCCTGCAGGAGAAAGCAAGACCAAGGCACGTGTCAGCATACCGGAGGGTGTATCTTGACTGCGACAGAACATGAGAAGAAAGACAGAAACTGAAAGAGAGGGTACAAAGACAGAAGGAGGAAAGGGAGGCGAAGATGGAGGTGGACAGGAGAGCCCAGACTCAGGAGGAAGCTCAAATACAATCTCCCTCAGAGTTACCTACAGAAGCCCCTCAACCAGGACAACCCTAATGCAACCAAACATTCTAGCCCAAAACACACATGTCATACCCAATGCCCCCACCCACCTCATTACAAACTGCACCTTCACAGCAACCACCCATTGTTCCTCATTGGTCTCCCGCTTTCCCAACCCAACATACCCCCCAGACTACAGTTTTAGAAAAGAAGTTGAAGGTTTGATGTACAAATGCAGATGGAATAACAAATAAATGCGAGTTAGTGATCATGTCGTTCTGTGCTTTGATTACATAGTTGAGCTACAAGTGCAGAGTGGAGCAGGAATAGGACGGGATAAACGAAGCTACAAAAGGGGGGGACTACACAGGCATGAGGAACTTCCTGCAAGACGTTCAGTGAGAGAGGTAATTGGCAGAAAAATCAGGAAAAGAAAAGTTGGATATGTGACAACAAAATGCAAGGTGGCAGAAGAGAGTATTATTCCCAAGAGAAACAAAAATAACAGGAAAACGAGAACGAGTCCTTGGTTCAACCAAAGGTGTATGGAGGCAAAAACTAAGTGCACTAGAAAATGGAAAAAGTAGAGAAGACAAAAGACCAAGGAAAATAAAGAGATTAGCCGAGGAGCCAGAAAGGAATATGCACAGATAAGAAGGGAGGCCAACAACAATACGAAAATGACATAGTATCAAAAGTCAAGTCTGACCCAAAGCTGTTGTATAGCCGCATCAGGAGGAAAACAACAGTCAAGGACCAGGTAATCAGGCTGAGGAAGGAAGGTGGGGAGCTCACAAGAAACGACCAAGAGGAATGTGAGGAGCTCAACATGAGAATTAAAGAAATATTTATAGTTGAGACAGGAAGGACCCCAGGAGTTCAGAATAGGGAGGTACACCATCAAGTGCTGGATGAAATGCACACAACTGACGAGGAGGTGAAGAAGTTGCTATGTGAACTTGATACCTCAAAGGCGGAGGGACCAGACAACATCTCTCCGTGGGTCCTTAGAGAGGGAGCAGAGATGCTGTGCGTACCATTAACAAAGATCTTCAACACATACATTAAAACTGAGCAACTACCTGAGGTATGGAAGATGGCAAATGCAGTCCCAATTTTAAGAAAGGAGAGAGACAAGATGCATTAAACTACAGATCTCTGTCACTGACGTGTATAGTATGCAGAGTCGTGGAGATCATCAGGACAGTGGTGGAGCAACTAGAAGGACAAAAAGCTTATAAACGACAACCAGCACGGGGAAAGGAAGGAAAATCCTGTGTCACAAACCTACTTGAGTTTTATGACAAGGTAACAGAAGACACGAGAGAGAGGGGTGGATAGACTGCATTTTCTTGGACTGCAAGAAGACCTTTGACACAGATCCTCACAAGAGGTTACTGCAAAAGCTAGAAGATCAGGCACACATGACAGGACAGGCACTGCAATGGATCAGAAAATATTTGACATGGAGGCGACAACGAGTCATAGTACTTGACGAGGTGTCAGAGTGGGAGCCTGTGACGAGCGGGGTTCCACAGGGGTCAGTCATAGGACCTGTTTTGTTTTTGGAATATGTGAATGACATAACAGAAGTGATAGACTCAGAAGTGTCACAGTTTGCAGATGATGTGAAGTTACTGAGAAGAATTAAATCAGTCGAGGATCAAGCAGGACTACAAAGAGACCTGGACAGGCTACAAGCCTGGCCCAGCAACTGGCCCCTTGAATTTAACCCTGCCAAATGCAAAGTCATAAAGATCGGGGAAGGGCAAAGAAGACCGCAAACAGAGTATAGCCTAGGTGGCCAAAGACTGCAAACCTCACTCAGCCAGATAACTGCTGCTGCATACGGGCGTCTGGCAAACCTAAGAATAGCGTTTCGATACCTCACTAAGGAATCGTTCAAAACTCTTCACACCATGTACGTCAGTCCGATATTGGAGTATGCAGCACCAGTTTAGAATAGACACCCGGTCAACCACGTCAAGAAATTCGAGAAAGTGCAAAGGTTTGCAACAAGACTAGTCCCAGAGCTAAGGGGATTGACGACATATGAGGACAGGAAGGTCAGATGAGACATGATAACGACATATAAAATACTGCGAAGAATTCACAAGGTGGGCAAAGACAGGATGTTCCATAGATGGGACACAAACAATCGGTCAAAATTGGAAGTTGAAGACTTCCAATTGTGAAATAGTGGAATAGTTTGGAAGGTGACGTAGTGGAGGCAGGAACCATAAATAGTTTTAAGATGAGCTTTGGTAAAGCTCATAGAGCAGGGAGAGAGAGGACCTAGTAGCAAAGAGTGAAGAGGCGGGGCCAGGGGATATGAATCGACACTTGCAACCACAAATCGTTGAGTACTCACAAAACTCGATGTAGACACTTGACTCATCAATAATGGCAGACCATTTATTAACTACGATGATTATCGCTTGTCTAGCCACAACAGTGCCTCTCATACCTACCTGCCCCAGCACTAAACTCTAGATAGACGCTGACTCGGGGTAGACGCTAGACAGACAATTTTGTTAGCCACAATAATTGCAGGTGGCATCTGTGAGCAAGAATTAAAATTCTCAGTTATAAGCAAATACATTCAAATTATTTACATAATTTCAAAGTGGATTTCAAAGCATACACACCTAATGATATCGGCGTATTTCGCTTCACTGCTAGACTCATTGTAAGTGGAAATTCCACTAGAGGGAAAAGTTATTTCTTGACAGATCTAGTGAAGGTGTATCATATAAATTAACCATCGATAAGGATACTGTTGATCCCAAAAATTTTATTGGGTCCCATGTGAAAAATTTCCGTTTAGTTGTTGACGACTTATTTCTAAAAGCTAGTAATAGTGAAATTATTCTCAACTGTTTCACATAACGTAGACACTTGAATCTGTCTTTTATACTGATTACCTAATTTCTACACTTACATGTACAAGGTGTATAGGGTTAGTTGACATCAGTCATGCTATATAGAAAGACCCCTGTTAAGTAGAGCATTTCGGGCAAAGTAGGTCACTTTTGTCCCAGGATAAAATCCGTACCAGCCGACTAACTCCCACATACCTGTTTTACTGATTAGTGAATAAGGACAGCAGCTTTCTTAAGGAAACACGTTCTAATGTTTCCCCTGTACCGAGCATCGAACCGCTGAGCTGAGTGTGAGCTGAGTGCCATGATTCAATCCTCAGTATGGATAGCTGCTACAGCCGCACCACAGCACTGAATGCAATGCATTTTGCTCTATTCACAATGCAGGATCTCGGTCAAGTGGAAACACTGCCTCAACAAATACGTGGTAAAAGTTATTCTGCAGAATTAATAAATATTTTGGGCATTTATTGATCGCTCTTACATTGCATGCGCCAGAAAGACTTCAGATGAGCATCAATATAGTGGGTGAGAAACCTTATTAGATTGTGTTTCAATGGCCCGATCTGTAGAGACATACATTCTGTGGGCTCATTAGGAGGTATTATAAGGTTATATGATACTGCCGAAGAAGGTGTTTCTGCTATAACACTGATAGATGGTAAAGAGTTCTTAACATGAGAGCATACACGTTACATGTGCTATCATAACTGTTATTGTAGTGTTGTAGAGTGATGTAGAGTAGATGTAGAGTGATTTACGGAGATGTAAAGAGGTGCATAGTGAAGTAGAATGATACACATATTGTGGAGATGTAGAGTGTTGTAGAGAGATGGTGTGTAGAAGTAGAGAATTCTAGAGAAAGCTGTGGAGAGTTGTAGAGAGAGAATTGTAAGATGTAGAGTGTTATAGAAAGATTGTGAGTAAAGTGATGTATAGAAATGAGTGAGAAGAATGATACTGAGTGGAGAGATGTATAGAAATGTAGAATGATGTAGAGTAGATGTAGAGATGCACAGAGATGTAGAGTGATGTAGAATATAAGTAGAGAGTTTTTGAGTGACTTAGAGTAGATGTTGAGAATTATAGAGGGATGTTGAGTAGATGTAGAGAGTTGTAGAGAGATGTAGAGAAAGAACTGTGTAGAGAGATGTGTATAAAGATTCATGGTAATGAAAAGTGTAATAATTTATGGGTACTGAATTATGAAATGTTTTAGAGTAACGAAATATGTATTGAAATTTCAATTATTGAAATGTGTGAGTAAAAAATGTAATTTGATGAATGAGTCGGTTATTGAGTATGTAAATTTGGGTGATTTGAGATTATAATGTGATAATGTGAGTTGTTTTGTAATTTTGGGCTTATGTGTGATTTTTTGGGATTCAAAGATGGTGACTTAAGTTGATCAACTTATTGAATTTTGAAAAGTTTTGTAGTGTGTTATTTGAATTTCTTATTCAGTTATTTATTTATGTAATTAATTTATAACGAGTATAGTTTGGTAACTGAACTGTAATTTCAGTTATGGAAACGTGTGATTGAGTTTTTATCAAGTTCTGATGTGGTTATTTTGTTATTCAAAATTGTAGTTTGGAAAATAAGTTGTAATTTCAGTTATTGAAATAAGTGATTGAGATTGTAATTTAGTATCCAGTTGGTTAATTTTTTTATTCAAGTGTGTAGTCTGGTGACTGAGTTATAATTTTAGTAACTGATATATGTAATTAATATCGTAAGTTAGTATTGAGAAAGTTATTTTTTTTATATCGAGATTGCAGTTTGGTGACTGAGATGTAATTTTCTGGTTTATTGGGTGGAGGTGTTTGGTAAAGGTTGGTCAGTGAGAATCAAAGATCTAAGTTAGAGATATAAAATACTGGGGTGACAGAGGATGTGCTGTACAATTCGTTGTATCATCAGAGACTTAATCTTTTCGAAGGTGTGTTTGAGAAAGGTGTGTCAGAGGGTTAGGTAGATAGGAATGAAGATTTTATTGAAATTAAAGAACTTTTTTTTGCATAGTGAAATAAAGCGTTTCCTAGTATTTCTATGAGGATTTATTGGTATTTCTAAGAAGATTTTGTGTGATGTAGTCAGGATTCGAAGAAAAGGATACGATAGAGATGTAGCGGAGATGATCTTGGTTAAGTCAGAGGAATAAGTCTTGGACTAGGAAAGTTGGATCATTTTCTACTGTCCCATTGAAATCTCCAATGTATATATTTGTACTTCTTGTTTAAGTCAGAGGAATAACTCATGGACTAGGAAAATTGGATCATTTTCTACTGTCCCATTGAAATCTCCAATGTATATATTTGTACTTCTTGTTTAAGTCAGAGGAATAACTCATGACTAGGAAAATGGATCATTTTCTACTGTCCATTGAAATCTCCATGATAAAATTTGTATTCTGTTGAAGCAATGTGTAGCATATGATTTCACTTATGCGACATATAATGAATTTTATGCTCAGCAAGTCTTGAAGATGTATGCTTACCAGAATTTCTTACCATTTACATATACCACTAGTAACATGTAACAAGAAAACAAAACCTAATGGAAATAAGACACTTTGCTTGACTTTTTTGGAGATATCCTAATTAATTTTTGCATATGCTGTTAATAACTAACCCCTGACAACATCCTACAGGAAGACATGCAATTTATCTGGGATGTTGTGTATTAAATGTAATGTAAAATATATTTATTCGACTAAATGGGAGAGCAAGTAATATTTACTTTAATATATTAAAGTCTTACGAGACAGGTTTGGATCATTGGGTGACCATTTATGCGAATAAGAATTTATTATTCCTGAATAGTTTTGCTATTAACCGAAATCAGTATTTGAATATATTTCTAAAATTTATACATGAATTGAGTCTAAAAGATTTATATGGGATAAGTAGAAAGCTTCAGAATGAAAAATCACTTGTCTGTGGAATATATGCAATATATTTTGTGCATAAATAAGCAAATTATAAAGCACAGTATATCACGCCTCTTTTATTTAGATATTTCCCTGAAAATACGCTGGAAAAAGATCAGTTTATAATGAAATATATTTACGGGCATTTTAATATGCCTTCATGCAAAGAAATTTTTAGTAGTCATGATTATTCGCCAGGGAATTATGAAAAGGTTAGCATAGGCACCACTGTGATCACAAATACAATATTATACAGACGAATTTCCCGTCGTGACGATCTCTAGCTCAAATCCCCTCAAAACCGTCATCATGACTCACGAAATCGTAATGTCATTACGATTTCGTCATGCTCACCAGAGGAGTATGGGAAGTTGTGTAAAATATTGAAAAAGGGTAGAGCGGTATTAAATTTCATTCCATAGTGGGCGGAACTGTAAAAGATTATTGGCCTGTTGAGTGTGGGGATAGGGAGCGGCGTCACAAAGGTTCACCTACCGACACCTGACCGTGTCTCACATATAATGAGGGTGAGAGCCAGATGATTCCTACACACAACTCACGTTAACATGTTCACCTGTTGATCTCAATATCTTCACTATGAATACTGCTGTCATCCCCACCAACTGTGGCACCTCCGTGATTGACTTCGTTGGGAATGCCCAACAATTTTCCACGCACGCTTGAGAGTGCTTCACTACCTCATTGGGTCGTGCTCTCTCCAGTACTTCATTCTCCCACGATCGTCCCAGCAGTCCACTTAACGCTATGTTTGTCCCAGCACTCCAGTGAGACATATTCAAGTAACTACCTCGTTCACCTACGGTCGTCCCATCATTTCGCCGGTACTTGTTGAATCTGGTTATTCCAGCATGAATGGTGAGTAAGGGATGAACAGTCATTGAGTGGGGTGTATTAATATTGAGAAAACGTTGTGTTAATCTTGTGATTCAGGCAGAGTAAGGGGAATTCAGATTTTATGTGATTTAGAAGTGTTTCAGTGTTAATTGTGTGATTCAGCATCACTGAGTGTGAATCGGAAGCATGGAGTGAGGTTGTGTTAATGTTTGTAAATATTTTCTTTGCCAAGGGAAGATGGAGGACGTTTTGGATTATATGAGCATGAGCAACTAATATTCGATGTGAAGAAAATCATAGAAACATTAGCATTAAAGTGTGTTAGTAGTAATATTACAAATTATAATTTTGAGAATCGGCTAATGTCGAACATCCTATAGAAGAACCAGTAAATATAACCTCTCCTATTTGTAAAATAGGATGTTACTGTAGTAAATACTCATGGGGTGGCGATGAATATTTCATGTTCTCATCACGAGAAGCGACTTCATCGGCAAAATTCAAACACCTGAACAAAAAGCGCGAGGCAGATATATCGCCATTAAAAGACTGAGCTATATCTCCACCATCGTCAATTAATAAGATACCATAATCATCATACGAAGATGATGAACACGAAGATTCAAAAGTATTTATAGATTTAGAATAATGATTTAGGAATCAATGTTAATTATCCCAAAAACGTTTTGTGGTCGGCAGTATATTTCCAATTCAGAGATAAATGATGGTTTATACATATTGTGAGCTTTTGCTGTTTACAAATGTGCGAAGAAAGGAAAAAAATCGCGTAAAATACTCGCCTTACTTAAAACTAAGAATGGTTGTCTGAATCATGCAAAGTATTCCTTCGGAAGATTTCCCAGTAACTCGTGAGAAGAAGACTAATACCATGTACTCATTATTATTCAAAGAGTCTCATCTTGTATTGTAAGATTTTCATGTGTACGTCAGAACGATAATGAGTGAACATTCATATATTAAGAAACACTGTCATGCTTCTTTGTTGAAATTAGATACACAGGAGTAGTTAGCATCCCATTAAGAAGGTTGTAAAGTGAATCAGATCTTGTTTTCCTAAAAACAGGAGAGGTTATAAATTTTAGGAATTATTCTCACAGTCATTCTAGTGAATATATCAGAGTGTTTGACTCTGATTGCGCTAGCGATAACGTCACAAGGCAATATAATTTTATCATTAGTGGGAAAACTTTCTGAAGGGTATCAGCTATGAGGAACTTAACCTGACTTCACTAGAAGACAGAAGGCCAAGAGATAACATGATCATGACGTACAAAATAATGAGAGGAATAGAGTGGACAGGAAAAGCCTATTAGTTAGGCAGTCCTCTGTACACGAGGACACAGCTGGAAATCAAAACACAGTTGAGTCACAGGTGTGTCAGGAAAGGCTTCTATCGCCTTACAGTCGTCCGGAGGTGGGATAACCAGATAGCCCAGTGGTACAGGTAGGATCCATGAAGAACTTTAAGAATAGATACAATATGCTCACATAACCTGAAGAGAATAAATACGAAAGGTAGTCATCAAACGATAACTTTATATGAAAATATAGAAAAATATTTGCAGGTGTGTTTTCATGAAAGAAATCTCTGTGGATAATAAAGTACAGTTCAAGGTGTGGGCGCAAGGACATTCTCTGGTCGGGGATGCAGCGCTTCGTCTGTCAAGTCACAGACAACAGGACATACTGAAAATTCTCATTCTACGTTTACAGGTGTTGGTATGTGTGTGGCTGTTGTTCTGCCTGGTTGTAACCACAGGATACAGTTCCTCGTTAATAGCACACTTGACAGTCCAAGGGAAAACAAAGGCTCCAGAAACCTTCCAGGATCTTACGACTCGTAGTAACTGGAAGTGGGGCTTTGAATCCTGGATCCTAAGTGGAGCAGTATTGCTCTACTTCTCACAACATACGGACCCAATTATCCAAAAACTGTATAAGGAAAAAGAGGTATATAGTATATAACAAATACTTTCTTTTCAGCAATTATCTTTTCTTTTCTTAAGTTAAATAATTATGAAACGTATAAATTTAAATGAGTTTTGGTTAAATATTTTTATATATAATAAAATAATTAATAATAAATAATAATAATATAATAATAATAATAATAATAATAGTAATGAAATAATAATAATAATAATAATAATTAAATAATAATAATAATAATAATAATAATAATAATAATAATAATAATAATAATAATATTATTATTATTATTATTTATTATATTATTATTATTATTATTATTATTATTATTATTATATTATTATTATTATTATTATTATTGTTATTACGCATTAGAAGCATTATCTAACTTTAAG
Source organism: Cherax quadricarinatus (assembly GCF_026875155.1). Taxonomy (NCBI): domain Eukaryota; kingdom Metazoa; phylum Arthropoda; class Malacostraca; order Decapoda; family Parastacidae; genus Cherax; species Cherax quadricarinatus. Next base: position 55,444,548 of record NC_069418.1, on the reverse strand, counting down.
TATTTTATTATTATTAATATTATTATAATCATTATAAATATTAATAATAACAATGACGACAGCAATAATAATACGAATATTTTAAAAATAAGAAGAACAACACTTTTTTTTTATTTTTTTTTAATACATCGGCCGTTTTCCACCAAGGCAGGGTGGCCCGAAAAAGAAAAACTTTTATCATAATTTACTCCATCATTGTCTTGCCAGAGGCAATATTAACACCCCTCCTTCAAAGTGCTGGCACTGTATTTCCCATCTCCAGGACTCAAGTCCGGCCTGCCGGTTTCCCTGAATCCCTTCATAAATGTTACTTGCTCACACTCCAACAGGACGTCAAATCCTAAAAACCATTTGTCTCTATTTGCTCCTATCTAACACGCTCACGCATGCTTGCTGGAAGTCCAAGTGCCTCGCACACAAAACCTCTTTTACCCACTCTCTTTCCTATGCCGACCCCTACCCTGTCTTCGCTCCACTGCAGATTTATACACTCTCAAAGTCATTATATTTTGTTCCACCATCTCTACATGTCCGAACCATCTCAGTAACCCCTCCCTAGCCCTCTGGATAATAGTTTTTGCAATCCCGCACCCCTTCCTAATCTCCAAACTACAGATTCTCTGCATTACATTCACACCACATATTGCCCACAGGCATCACATCTCCACTGTCTCCAGCCTTCTCCTCGCTGCAACATGCACCACCCAAGTTTCACACCCATACAAGAGCTTTGGTATAACTATACTCTCATACAATCCCCTCTTTGCATTCGTGGATAATGTTCTTTGTCTGCACAGATTCCTCAGTGCACCGCTCACCTTCGTCCCCTCGTCAATTATTTGATTCATCTCATCGTTCACATATCCACCTGCTGACACGTCCACTCCATACTCTCTCCCTCCAGTCTGATATCCAGTCTTCCGTTACCTAATTTTTTGATATCCTCGTCACCTTACTCTTTCCTATATTCACCTTTAATTTACTTCTTTTACATACCTTACCAAACTCATCAACCAGCCTCTGTAACTTCTCTTCAGAATCTCCCAAAAGCAGTGTCATCAGCAAAGAGCATCTGTGACAACTCCCAGTTTATTTTAGATTCTTTATCTTTTAACCCCACACTTCTTGCCAACACCCGAGTATTCACTACTATTACAACTCCATCCTTTCTAACCTTATCCAAATACTGTTCACTTATATGTTTCTCTGTAAACACTTGGTTTACACACCCCCTACCTTTCCTAAAGCCTCCTTGTTCATCTGCTATCCTACTCTCCGTCTTACTCTTAATTCTTTCAATAATAACTCTACCATACACTTTACCAGGTATACTCAACAGACATATTCCCCCTATAATTTTTGCGTCTCTTCTGTCCCCTTTTCCTTTATCTTTGTACATTAATTTTCAGGTATTTTTAATATAATTTCTCATATGCCAATCACAATCGCAACTTTGGTGAAAAAATATTGCAGCGAAAAACCATAGAAAAGTGACGAGCTATTTTTTTTTACAAAGGAACTATGTATGGACTGTGCCCATCCCTTGGTACCTTACCCTCTTCCATACATTTATTAAATAAAAGCACCAACCACTCCAAAACTATATCTTTATCTGCTTTTGGCATTTCTATCTTAATCCCATCAATCCCAGCTGCCTTACCCCCTTTCATTCTACCCACTGCCTCACGAACTTCCCCCACACTCGCAAATGGCTCTTCCTCACTCCTCCTTGGCCTAAACACGAAATCACAGCTTTCCTATCTTCTTCAGCATTAAAATAATTTCTCAAAATATTCTCTCTATCTTCCCGGTAGAAGCACTGATGTCCATTCATAGGCGGTAGTTAGAGGAAAATCAGAAATAAATGCACCAGTAGCGAACGCAGCTACAATAAATCCTAGCAAACAAAATTCCAGTCTATGCAAATTCTATGCCTTGGGTGTCTGCAGGTATGGTATATCTGGTAAAGCAGGTGAGACATGCAATTTTAACCATCCCAAAAAATGTGGCACCCACATTGACAAAAGGAGTGTACAACTACCCATCCTGTAACTTATTTCATGCTATAACGCATGCTGCCTGGCACATCATCTAAAGGTGACAAGAAGACACAGAGCAGCTAGATTATGGAAAACAAAAGAGGGGAGCCATAACCTCTCCAGAGAAAGAGTTTTTTTAGTGTCAGGAAGGAAAAAAGACTGGCAAGAATTGACTGTAATCTTACACCAACTGAAAACACTTCTGGTGCAAAGGCACAGTCATTGGCCTCCACTGCAGAACAACAGATATTAGAGCCAGCAAATAAAACCCCAATAAATTTCATCATTATAAAAACAATTGTCTTTGCAATCATACAGGGTCTAAAGCCACCAACAAACAACAAAATTCCTTGCATCAAGGAACTACTCACGGAGTCAAATGCAATGTTTGCAACATTCGCAGAGATCCACATAAAAGATCATTTGACAACGAAGTATGGATCCCAGGTTATAACCTATTCAAATGCGACATACTAAACAGGCAACAAGGAGAGTGTTGGCCTGTACGTCACAGAGTCGCTCACCTGCTCAGAACTACTGAACACCTCAAATGATGTAGTTAGAATTTTGGCGGAAACGATTGAAAACCAAAATCTTGTCATTGTAGTAGTATACAAGCTTCTAGATGCAACTTCCCAGCAATTCTGGGAGCAGCTTTTGATAATTGATCACTGTTTGGAAAATCTCCCAACTCCTGTCCCAAACATCTTGCTACAGGCAGATTTCAACTTGAGACACCTAAAACAGAGGAGTGTAGGAAATAATATTTTAGCAGAGATCACATCAGGAGGCAGCTCAGATGAAATTTTACACTCACATGAGCTATTAAATCTCTGCACCAAATTCACCTTAAACCAGCAAATATTAGAGCCTACAAGACTAGAAAATTCGCTGGACCTCATCCTCACTAACAACGACTATCTGATACATAATATAACCGTATCAAAGACAATACACTCAGAACACAACATAGAGGTACAGACATGTATGCACAGGGCTCCTGACCAGCAAAATATGACCAGTCATGAGGGTGTCTTCACAAAATTCAATTTCAATAGCAAAAACATACAGTGGGAACAAGTCAGCAATGTCCTAAATGAAACAATCTGGGAAGATATCCTAAACATCACGGATCCGAACCTTTGCCTAGAAAAAATAAACTCTGTGGTTCTCGAGAGCTGCTCAAGACACATTCCATTAAGAAAAAGAAAGAGAGAGACGCTCTCATATAGACGAAGACAAAGAGTTACAGAGCTGCTGAGAGTGGCCAATATATCTGAAATACGAAGGGAAGCACTAGTCAATGAATTACAAATATCGAACTTAAGCTGAAGGAATCTTACAGAAGACAAGAATCGCAGGAAGAACTAAAAGCCATGAAGGAAATTGAAAAAAAGCAAAACAAAATACTTTTTCTCTTATGCCAAATCTAAGGGAAAATTAATATCCAGTATTGGGCCCCTGCTTAGGCGAGATGGGGCATACACAGATGACAGCCAAGAAATGAGTGAGATACTCGAGTCCCAATACGACTCAGTGTTCAGCGAGCCGTTAGCCAGACTAAGAGTCGACAATCCAAATGAATTCTTTATGAACGAGACCCAAAATTTGGTCATCTCAAAAATCTCGGATATTATCCTAACACCACAAGACTCACAAAAGGAATAAATGACATGCCCACTCACTCTGCCCCAGGCCCAGACTCATGGAACTCCTTGTGCATCAAGAACTGCAAAAATCGCGTGCCTTCAGCATTCTATGGAGAGGGAGCATTGGACCCAGGGGTCATCTCACACACACTAAAAAAACAGACATAGCCCCATTCTACAAAGGTGGCAGTAAAGCAATTGCAAAGAACTACAGACCCATAGTAATAATATCCCATATCAAAAAAATATTTGAAAGAGTTCTAAGAAGCAAGATCGCCAACCACCTAGATACCCATCAGTTACACAAACCAGGGCAACACGGGTTTAGAGCAGGTCGCTCCTGACTGTCCCAGCTACTGGACCACTATGACAAGGTCCTAGATGCTGTAGAGGATAAACAAAATACAGATGCAGTATACTCAGACAAAAGCTTTTGACAAGTATGACCATTGTGTAATAGCGCACAAAATGCATGATAAAGGAATAACTGGAAAAAATGGTAGATGGTTCTATGACTTCCTGACAAATAGAACACAAAGAGAAATAGTGAATAAAGTCTGAGGCAGCCACGGTGAAAAGTTCTGTTGCACAATGCACAGTACTCGCTCTCATTCTATTCCTCATCCTCATATTTGTCACAGACAGAGATGTAGGCCATAGCTCCCTGTCTTCCTTTGCGGATGACACCTTAGTGCCATGACAGTGACCTCTATCGAAGACACCGCAAGCCTCCAAGCAGACATCAACTAAGTCTTTAAATTGGCCACTCATAACAATATGAAGTTCAATGAAGAGAAATTTCAACTACTCAGATATGGAAAACTTGAGGAAATTAAAACTGTATTACGTTATACGACAAATTCTAACAATACAATAGAGCGAGAAAGTAATGTGAAGAACCTGGCATTGATAATGTTGGAGGATCTCGCCTTCAAAGACCTCAACAATGTATTTACCGCATTAGCTAGGAAAATGATAGGATGGATAATGAGAACCTTCGAAACTAGGGACACCAAGCCCATGATGATTCTCTCAAATCACTTGTTCTCTCTAGGCTGGAATACTGCTGTACGCTAACTGTCCCCTTCAAGGCATGCGAAAGTGCTGTCCTGAAGAGTGTACAAAGAACTTCCACGGCACACATCAGTACGATAAGGCACCTAAATTACTGGAAACGGTTGAAGGCCCTTGATTTGTATTACATGGAATGCAGGCGAGAGAGATATATGATAATATACACTTGGAAAATCCTATAGGGATTAGTATCAAACTTGCACACAAAAATCACACCCTATGAAAGCAAAAGACCCAATAAATGCAGGAACCCCACGAATATGCTGAAAGACAACACAATAAGTGTCCGGGGCCAGAGACTCTTCAACTGTCTCCCAGCATACATAAGGGGGATTACCAATAGACACTTGACTGTCTTCAAGAAGGCACTGGACAGTAACTAACCAGCCGGGCTGTGGATCGTACGTCAATTTGTGTGCGGCCAGCAGCAATATCCTGGTTGATCAGACCTTGATCCACGACGAGGCCTGGTCTTAGACCGAGCAGCGGGGGCGTTGACCCCCGAAACCCTCTCCAGGTATACTACAGGATACCTCTAGTTCTCCATTTAATAACTCTCCTTTCTATTTTTAACTATCAAATCCATTCGTTCTCTAGGCTTCCTCAACTCATTTATCTCACTCCGACACTTTATCATATTTTTAACAAACTTTGTTGATAATATCTCACCCACTCTCTCATTTGCTTTCTTTTTACATTTCTTCACCACTCTCTTAACCTCTCCTTTTCTCTCCACATATTCTTCCCTCCTTGCATCACTTCTACTTTGTAAAACCTTCACAGAGGTAAAACTTGCGATTTTGGCTTAGATAGCAACGCTCTTTTTGCCGAATAAGGCAACGAAAATTTGTGTAAGCAATCATTTCGCAAGAGCCATTCTGAACCTAACGATAAAATATATTGTATTGTGTTTGTTTATTATTAAACTTCTGTAAACTTATATACAATATTCAGTTGGATTAGTCTAAATTAAATTGCGTTTGTTATAATAAGGTTAGGTAAGTTTTCTAAGATTCTTTTGGTGCAAAATTATTAATATTTACATTAACATAAATGAAAAAGTATATATCTCAACATATAAAAGAAAATTTTAGAAAAGACTTAATTTTAAATGAGTTCTTGCTAATTGACCAGTTTTACCTATTCGGCACGAATAGGTAAAACTCTATACATATGTGTCCTTTTAATTAACATAACAATTTTCATGGTGCGGGTGTAAGACGATGACAGTGACCAAGGGACTGGAGAAGGTGAAGGACGGAGGATTCTCGTTCATCAGTGTGAATTTCTACTTAAGAATCATTCTGGACTCCCAGTACACCGACAGCTACGGCCAGACACCTTTCTACCTCAGCCAACAAGAATATATGTTATTATGTGCCTTTGGATGGGGTTTCAGGCACGTACAATAATTAAATTCTATTAATATTGTTTCACAATTTTGAATGTCGGAATGAAAAATCAGGAGAAGACTTTTTGCTTCACTGATCGCCTACAATAACTCAAAGTTTGCCATTTTCTGTGCTGAAAAAAAATTATTGCTCAACAATATTTAGAAAAATATAGTTTAACAAATATTTTCCAAGAAAAATATAATATTTAAACATAGTAGAAAATATTGATTCATTAAGGAATGTGAGGAACACGTTTAATAATTCCGTATATATTTCTTGCAATAGTTGATTATTAGGGATAGGAACTATTGTTGTAGGGACAAAACTATTGTTGAACTGATAGTAGAGTCACTTTTCTCCTGACTTTCACTGGGATTAATAGGTTATTTTGCATTTAACGTTATGTTTAAACATGGCAACTACCTTTTCTCTGTGCCCTAAACTATGCGTTCTCTGGCAAGTTGTTTTTTGGCCTTGCGAACCAGGTGGGGTTGTCAGGGGGAAAGATGAGGCTCACATATTCTTGATCAACGAGTCACCGGACTATTTAGCTTCCGTAGCAGTAGTATGGTGTTCGAGAAAGTTTATATGTTTCTCGTCAATTCTTGGCCTCGTGCTGTAAATTCTATAAAACACCTTTAAGTTGATTAGTAAGACACAAGTGCACATACGTCTTAGTCATCATTCTGGCTGCATCACAGCCTGGCTGCATCACAGCCTGGCTGCATCACAGCCTGGCTGCATCACAGCCTGGCTGCAATCACTGCCTGGCTGCATCACTACCTGGCTGCATCACTACCTGGCTGCATCAGAGCCTGGCTGCATCACTGCCTGGCTGCATCACTACCTGGCTGCATCACAGCCTGGCTGCATCACTGCCTGGCTGCATCACTACCTGGCTGCATCACTGCCTGGCTGCATCACTGCCTGCTGCATCACTGCCTGGCTGCATCACTGCCTTGCTGCATCACAGCCTGGCTGCATCACTGTCGGTCGTCTTCAAGACAACCGTACATGTGCTGCGACAACTGTCGACAAGTGATGCAAGGGACTACTTCAATAACCCACACCTCCTACCACGTCTCTACAGGCCTCTGCACTACCTCACATTACTTAAGACTCTTCACACTTGCGAATTTGTATCCGTTGTTAGCATTGGTCACATTGATTTATTTCATTATTTTTATAATTGCTTCAGTCAGTGTTAATGCTTCATATTTTTTTTTCATTATTTATGTCAAAAAAGTTATGAATTTCACTATTATATCAATAGCCACTTTTAATTAATTTTTAATCATTTTTGTATTTTTATATTTTCCTCAAGCCATAATGATTCTCCTTACAGCTGACTTCAGTACTGTATATAAACATGGGCGTTTTCCTAGACATTTTGGATCAGGATTAGGAGTTTTTTATCGCTTTATTGTTGGCACTTTTGCTCCATAATTCTTGTATCTCTGGTATATGATATTAAGTTTCTGTCAAGGATTCTAATTAATTTTATTGTGAGAAATTCTCTTATGAATTCCTTTCAAACAGTTCTGAGTCTAATTAGATATCCCAGAAGACACCTTTAGTTAAGAAGTTGCTCGGTTTTTTTTCTTTTCGTATTATTTCTCTCATAACAGAAGTCCTTTTCAGTTTTGTCATGAGTGATGGACTGTACACATCGACTCCAGGCTGAGGGACTGATTACCTTAAAGTTCACATCTTCCGCCGTTTTCTGCACTGGACTGAAGAAGCCACTGGCTGATGGAACGTTTCTAGAACAACGATACACAAATGTCTCATTTATCAACATACAGGTTTTCTAAATCATTCATTCCAAAAGACTTCATCTGATCAGCATCAAATTTTAATTGTTTCTGTATGGTCAAGATTTGAGGATTAATTAACATGTTTGCCTTATTCGGCATGAAGACCGTTGCTGTTTAAGCCAAAATCTCAAATTTTACACACACACACACACACACACACACACACACACACACACACACACACACACACCACACACACACACACACACACACACACACACAGACACCACACACACACACGCACACACACACACACACACAGATATATGTATAATATATATATAATATATATTATATATATATATATATATATATAATATATATATATATATATTTATTAATATATATATATATATATATATATATATATATATATATATATATATATATATATATATATATTTTTAATATATATATATATTATTATATATATGCAAAACAACCACTCTGAAAGAATAGAGAAATTCCAAGCGCTTTCGTGACTACTCACATTATCAAGGAACTATGAAAGTAAAGCATCCAAGGAAGGTATATAAGGGGTCTGGCCAACACCTCACTATCAGATCCCACAACGGTTAAACACCTGACGCGCGCCGGCCCAACTGGACAGGTCCTTTGCACAACCCACCAACAAACTATAAGAATATTTAAAAATTATTATTTGTCCAGTGTATTATTAAATTCTTCCCAAATTCTATTAATTATAAATGGATCTAATTTATATAAACCAAAGGAAATATTCATATTATTGTCAAAACTGCTTTTTATGAAACAAGATT
>NC_069418.1:55425796-55430796 GCF_026875155.1 Cherax quadricarinatus | reverse complement strand
GTATGTTCTTTTCTTCTTCCTACTTGCGGAGATCGTTTTAAATTAATATCACTTAAAATCAGTAATATATTTTTTTGCTTTGTTCTAGTTACATGCACCACCATTGCATTTGCTGCTTCCTCTTCTAGCTCCTTTTCCCATGGCACTCTTCACAGAATTTTCCTCTTATCATAGTCTCATCTTCTGAAGTCAGGTTTGTCCCTTCCTTCATGTTGTTTTCCTAATTAACCACTTCCACAAGGTCTTCAAGCCTTCTCACTGCTTGGTCACTAGTGTCAAGGGCATCTCAAATTAGATGTCCCTTCCAGAAGAGTTACTTTGACTGAACAATATGTAATCCCTCACCGGTTCGCTACTTGCTCTCTTCCTAGTTGTGTTCCTTGTTATGTTGACAAATGAAGTTTTCCATCACCAACTCGAGCAGCTTACCTCTCTTTATTTCCAGTTCCCTATGTGGCTTTAGACTTTTCCGGTCTCTTTCCATATGGTTGAAGTCTCTATTATCAGTACTTGTGCAGTGCCAGTGTGAGTGCATCTGGCTACCTCTTTTATTGTGTCCATCGCTGCCCCATTGTTGTCCGCATATTCCCGTCTAGGTTTGTTTCTGTTGAGTGATGGGTTGCACATCACTGTTATTATCCCCTTGTGTCTCTCAGTTCAGAGTGCCCTTATTATGTAGTCAATTGCACTCTGTTTATTTTATTTATTTCCTCAAAACTTCACTGGGTTTGTTATCAATAATGCTACTCTTCCACTTACTCTGTTTCCTCTATGCTTTCTCATTATTTGATTTTCTTCTTGGAAAATTGCATCTATAATCACACCTGTAAGCTTACTTTATATTATTGCTACAGTATGTAGTGGTGCCTCCATTAATTACTCTCCCCATTCACTGCTCAATGGGCTCAGTGTGGTGTCTCACTGGGAGGCGGTGCTTCTGCATTATTTCTGTGTTCACTTGTTCTTCTACTGCAAGTTTGTAACACAGGATTTCCCTTTCCTTAAACAGTGCTGGTTGTCGTGTATAAGCTCATTCCTTACTAGGTGCTCAGCCACTCTTCTGATAATCTTCCCCATAACTCTGCATACTATACATGTCAGAGACACTGGTCTGTAGTTTAATGTTAATTGTCTGTCTTCTTCGTCAAAAACTGGGACTACATTTTCTGTCTTACACACCTCAAGTAATCGCCATGTTTCGATAGATGTGCTAAAGATTATTGTTAGTGGCACTCACAGAGCCTCTGCTTCCTCTCTCAGAACGCACAGAATAATGTTGTCAGGTCCCACCTCCTTTGAGGTATCTAGTTCACTTGGCAGTCTCTTTACCTCCTCCTAGGCTGTGTGTATTGTGTCTGGCACTAGTCAGTATATGCAATCATTCAGTCATTCTGGAGTCCTTTCTGTATCCACTGAAAATAATTTTTTAAACTCACGTTGAGATTTTCACATACTTCTCGGTCGTTTCTTGTGATCACCCCTCCTTCTTTCCACAGGCTGATTACGTGGTCCTTGACAGGTATTTTTCTCTTGATGTGGGTAAGCAACAGCTTTGGGTCAGACTTAGCTTTCGATGCGATATCATTTTCGTATTGCCGCTGAGCCTCCCTTCTTATCTGTGAATGTTTTTTACTTGGTTTTTGACTAATCTCCTTATTTTCATGGGTCCTATGTCATCTATAATTTTTCCATTCACTAGTGAACTTAGTTTTGGCCACAACGTATCTGGGTGAACCATGGATTCCTTCTGGTCTTGCCGTTATTTCTATTGCCCTTGGGTACGAACCTCTCCACCATTCTCTTTCCCACTGAACCACCTCCAGGAAATTTCTCAAGTTTGTGTAGTGTCCACTTTTGTAGTATGGCTTATCCCTTTCTATTCTTGCTTTTCCTCTGTACTTGTAGCTCATCTATATATCTGAAGTTCAGAACCACGTGATCACTAGATCCGTCGGGTCATTCATATGTATTGACCTCAATTTCTGAACTACTCAAGGTAAATATAAGGTTCAGTCTAGCTGGTTCATCCTGTCCTTTCCCTCTGATAGTGTCCCTAACGTGTTGATTCATCAGATTTTCCAGTACCACCTCCATCATCTTAGGCCTCCATGTTTCTTGTCCTCGATGTGGTTCCATGTTTTTTCCAGTCAATTTCCTTATGATTGAAGTCACCCACAACTACTAACTTTGCCCTGCCCACGTGGGCCCTTCTAACCACCTCAGCTAGTGTATCAACTATTGTTTTGATGCCCTCATCATATTCTTGTCTTGTCCTCCTGCTATTCTGTAGCAGGTTATACATCACTGCAATCGCCACCTTGGGTCCCCCCAATTTGATGTGTTCCTATTTAGTCCCTTGCTTTCCTTCTGTCCCCTTCTTCCAACTCCTCAAAACTCTACTGGTTTTTCATGAGCAGTGCATCTCCTCCACTCCCTCTATTCCTTCTATCTTTGCTCAGGACCCGAAATCCAGTTGGAAAGGGACGTGTGTTATCATGCCTGCGAGCTTGGTTTCCGTAAGTGGTAGTGAGTCTGGTAATGTTTGTGTGTGCGTGTGTGTGTGTGTGTGTGTGTGTCTGTGTGCATGATTTTTTTAGCGCATAATGATGTTATTTTGCAGATCTGTATTGACACAGATTATATTCTGCTAATTATTTTTTTTCGACAACTTTCTGCAGGAGGACAGCACAGTGGTGCTGGGGATGCGACACCTACAAGGCGCATTCTACATATTGATCCTCGGTTCATTAGTTTCCAGCTTCTCACTTGTACTAGAAAAGCTAGCCCGCTGGCACTCTGCATACTACGTTGTTCCACGGTATTCCTCTGATAACATTATCAACTAGCACTGGACTAGTCAGTGACGTCTCTTAGGATCACCTATCCTAGGACCGAAGACGATGAGAGTCACAGTTAATGAAACTTCTATCAAAAGTCACATCCGTCCTAGTCTAAAACAATTTTGGAAATGTACTGATGAGATCCTCACCTACTAGCACTTCTAGCATAATTTTCCGCCAACAATCCTCAATACGTCATTCACTATCTACTATCACCAATCCTCAGCCAATTGGTGATATTATTGCACTTTAAGTATTATTGTATTTATTTTTATCTTTGTATCTGCCGCTCATCTGTTACAAAAACAATATCACAGAGTCTGTGATAAATATCCCATTATTGCAACAAGTTGTATACTACTAATAAATGTAGAAGCTGTTGTCTATGTTCTTTTCGTATTTGCTTTTTATTAAATATTTTGGTGGATTGCATATATATATTATATATATATATATATATATATATATATATATATATATATATATATATATATATATATATATATATATATATATTATATATATATATATATATATATATATATATATATATATATATATATATATATTTCGTGCCGAATAGGCAGAACTTGCGATCTTGGCTTAAATAGCAACGCTCATCTTGCCATATAGGTCAAGTGAAAATTTGTGTATGCAATAATTTCGCCAAAATCATTCTGAACCTAACGAAAAAAATATATTTCACTGTGTTTATTTAGTATAAAATTATTGTAAACAAATCTAAAACAAATTTAGTTGGGTTAGGCTAAAATAAATTGTTCCTGTTATAATAAGGTTAGGTAACTTTTCTAAGATTCTTTTGTAGCAAAATTAAAAATTTTTACATTAACATTAATGAAAAAAAATATATCTTTAAACGTATTAGAGAAAATTTTAGAGAGAACTTATTTTTAAATGAGTTCTTGCTAATTGACCAGTTTTACATACTCGGCACGACGATATATATATATATATATATATATATATATATATATATATATATATATATATATATATATATATATATATATATATATAATATATATATATATATATATTATATGTATATATATATATATATATATATATATATATATATATATATATATATATATATATATATATATAAAATATATATATATATATATATATATATATATATATATATATATATATATATATATGCAATAAGATCACAGTAAACAGGTGATTTCAAAATATGCAAAACAACCACTCTGAAAGAATAGAGAAATTCCAAGCGCTTTCGTGACTACTCACATTATCAAGGAACTATGAAAGTGAAGCATCCAAGGAAGCTATAAGGGGTCCGGCCAGCACCTCACTATCAGATCCCACAACGGTTAAACACGTGACGCGCGGCGACCCAACTTGGATAGGTCCTTTGCAAAACTCACCCCCAAGCTATTTATTTGTCCAGTGTATTATTAAATTCTTCCCAAATTCTATTAATTATTAATGGATCTAATTTATATAAACCAAAGGAAATATTCATATTATTGTCAAAACTGCTTTTTATGAAACAAGATTCAATTATATTCCTGTCGACCATGGACTTGCTTGATACTACTTTCTCAACTTTTTGAAAATCAATTGGATGGTTAAAATCTCTTACATGAATAAATAGAGCATTGGAATCTTGTCCAGTTCTAATGCTATATTTATGTTGTTTTAATCTTAGTTCGAGATTTTTACCAGTTTGACCGTAATAAACTTTATCGCAAATTTTACAAGGAATCTTATAGACACATCCATCAGCATTTTGGGGGGAATTCTTAATCAAAAGTTTTTTTACTGTATCAAGATTTTTGAATATAACTTTAATATTAAAAGTCTTAAGAAGAGAAGGCATATCAACCAAGTTTTCATGGTAAGGGAGAACCAACATATTTTTCAACTGACCGTGAAAACCACTTTGTAAATCATGCAAACAAGGCAGCCAGGAAGCTTACAGCACTTCACGCCTAGGAGCCCGAGTCCTCATCGAACATAGGTGTATCTGCGGCAGGGCGACAGAAGGGAAGTATGCCAGACATGAGGAGGTCAATGACATCACAAAGAGAAGCCTCGCCACAGTCCGTTGCCCATCCCAACGGGAACCCCAAGTGCAGAGGTCTGATGGAAGTCAAAAGCGTCGTGATG
>NC_069418.1:55385796-55415796 GCF_026875155.1 Cherax quadricarinatus | reverse complement strand
AAACTTATATTGTGGTTACAGTGAAGGTTTATAAACATACTATTTACATGGCTTTTATAGGGTTTAGCTCCCCTGCCAGTTGGCGTGAACCCTCTCAGTTCTGTGTCTTGTTTGCATTCTTATTATTGTGAGTTCGCGAAACAGTCGATGCAACATAAAACAAATGCAAAAGAAAAAAATCCAAACAAGATATATTTCTCAGCTTCGTCATTTAGTCAAGTAATCGTTCAGGAAGCAAAGTTCAATTTCAGATGCCCGTAGCAACGTATTTAATGATTAAGTCATAGCGGGTCACTCATTGTGAATGGCAGAGGTAAAAGATCCTAGGAATGAGAGGGAGGTGACAGTAGTTGTGCAGAAGGACATAGCAGAATTGTGCTAAGGAAGGTGTAGAAAGGATGTGAGCAGAGAGATGCTTGATATTAAGAGAGAGAAGAGTAGAGAGAGAGAGAGAGAGAGAGAGAGAGAGAGAGAGAGAGAGAGAGAGATGGACGAGAGAGAGAGAGAGAGAGAGAGAGAGATGGACGAGAGACAAGTAGATGTGTAGAAAGATACCAAGAGATGAACGAAGCTGAAAAGAAACCAGGAGAAAAAGGTTGGGGTTGGGACAAGGGATAATTGGATGACTAAAAGGGCACCAACAAGTACAATAATTGCTAGACGAAACCGAGATATAAGTGAATTTCAAGTGTTAGATATATTACAGTGTCACGCCAACCATATATATGTAACTTAGTCATGAAACACGAAAGTGAAGTAACACGACTGCAAACAAACCAAGGTACGGGTGGGATTTGAACCCATGGCAAATGAGTCGTGAATCTCCAGGCCAGTGCGTAAGCCAATGGGCCAACTGGTTTAAATAAAACTCGCCCAACTAGACATATTTTTAAACACGAGGGAAGTTAGCATGGGCCCACTAAGAGATTGTAGCCAGCTGGTCCATTGGCTTTAACACTCGCCTAGAGTTTTACGACTCACTGGCCATGGGATCTAACCCCACTCATACCGTGGTTTATGTAACCTAATGTTTACATCTTTGGAAAAAAAACACAGTAAAGCAGCTGTAAATTTCTTATTTTTTAATAATGTTTTGCATAGTTTTTTTTTTTAATTAATAACGTTAATAATAATGTTAATGTTAAGCCAACACATTCTGTGATGTGCTATGAGTGATAATCATATTTTCATATATTTATATATATATATATATATATATATATATATATATATATATATATATATATAAATATATATATATATTATATACAATATATATATATGTATATATATATATATATATATTATATATATATATATATATAATATATATAAATATAATATATATATATTATATATTATTATTATATATAATATATATATATATCTATATATATATATATATAATATATATATATATATATATATATTGTGACCACGAACGAGTGGTATTGATCAGTAACAACACTGCACTAGCCAAAGACTCGAACCTATGCTGCTTTGGCCTGCCTCATGGTGGGCGAAAACCCATGACGCTCTAATCCAATGGACCATACGATCCTTACAAGTAGGGCATCCAGCGGAACTGGATGTTGTACTCCCTACCCAAGGACACACGATGGTGTGGATCAATAATATAAAATACTGCTCGTTGAACTAGTACACCAAACAGGGACTAGAATGAAATTAGCCTAGAGTCATCCACACAATTGTGTGTCATTGGGTAGGGTGTACAACATCCAGTTCCGCTGGATGCCCTACTTGTAAGGATCTATGGTCCATTGGATTAAGGCGTCATGGGTTTTCGCCCACCATGAGGCAGGCCAAAGCAGCATGGGTTCGAGTCCTTGGCTAGTGCAGTGTTATATATATATATCATATATATATATATATATATATATATATATATATATATATATATATATATATAAATATATATATATATATATATATATATATATATATATATATATTATATATATATATATATATATATATATATATATATATATATATATATATATATATATATATATATATATATATATCGATAGATTTATGTAACATAGCCTAACCTAACACAATCAAATCAAATCTAAGCTCTGTAAACTAATGTGACCTAAGGTAACATAACCTAATGTAACCTAACCCAATCTAAACTCAAAATTAAATAAAAGTATCTCGTTGTGTTCTGCGCATGTAGATTTAAGGTTAAACAGCTGAAATTTAACAAATTTACCAAACTACACACATCACCTTTCAGTTCGTCAGAACCAGTCTAATGAAGAAGAAAACTTTAAGGAAACACCTGTCACCATCTGAGCGAGCAAAAGCCGTGTTGCTTTGGCTGTGCGGTGTATCACCACAGGTAATTTCTATTAAATACAATATTAGCATCTCCACTGTGTATAGATGCATACACCGGTGGAAGGGGGATGGAATAGCCACAAACACATACTACGGAGTCCTACCTCAACATCTCCATAAAACGTTCGCGTCAGGTGCCATTGCTACGAAGAAACTGTACCTCTTTCATGTACGCGATCCTTCTAACAAACTGCAACTCTACTGCTACCCAAAACCTGTGCAACATATCTTGCACTACATTTCACTGCAAGCTACACGAAAATATTACTCGCAAATTTTCTCTGGGTATTTGCATGAAATAATGTTTAAATATTTGGTTAATAGGGTTTAAAACCTATCGACTAAACTATGGCCATTAAGGCTGCATGTAACCTTCTCACCAAGAGAAAATAATATTTTAACCCATAAAATACTAATTAACACAAACTCGCAGCAAATGAACCCAGAGAAAAATACAACCCCTAGTGTGTTAAGAAATACAACCCATAGTGTATATACCATGTGAATGTTTAGAAACACAACTCATAGTGCATATACCATGTGAATGTTTAGAAATACAACCCATACTGTATATACCCTGTGAATGCTTAAAAATACAACCCATACTGTATATACCCAGTGAATGCTTAGAAATACAACCCATAGTATATATACCCTGTGAATTTTTGGAAATACAACCTATAATATATATTCTCTGTGGGTGTTTAGAAATACAACTCATAGTATATATATACTGTGACTGTTTAGATATACCTATCACAAGAATAATTAAATGTGAGAATTATAATGGAAATAAAAACAGTAAAAATGCCGTTTCACTACCAGTATCATTACCAAACAAAAATGGTGAAACAACAGACCACTTCTCCTGTCTTACTGAAACCTGATGCATAAATTATAAATTTAAATTCGGTAAAAAAAATTCTATATCGGGTTAATAAATTTTCAGGCAAAACTGGCAAAAATGTAAACATTTACTTAGTGGAAATTAGGAAATTTGTTCACTATACTCGAAAAAAATTATTAAACTGCATATGATTGTTGTACCTATAGTTAAATTTATAATTTTTAATTTTAACACTCAGAATATATATATATATATAGATATATATATTATATATATTATATATATATATATTATATATATATATTATATATTTTAAAATATTATATAGATTTATATATATATATATATATATATTATATAACTGTTTTGCATGTGGTAGGTTGCCGGTTTCTTTTTCTGTCTCATAAACACGCTAGATAACAGGATATCTTGCTACTCCTACTTACACTTTGGTCACACTTCACAGACTACGCTCATGCATATTATATACATTACTCTAGGTTTTTCTCATTTTTCTAAATAGTCTTGTTCTTCTTTATTTCTTCTATTGTCCATGGGGAAGTGGAAAAGAATCTTTCTCCGTAAGCCATGCGTGTCGTTGTGGCGACTAAATGCCGGAGCATGGCTAGTAACCCCTTCTCCTGTAGACCATTTACTAAAAAGGGAGAAGAAAGAAAAAACTTTATAAAATGGATGCTTAAATTGAGCGTGGAGTAGTGCAGATGACAAGAAAACAGATGATTGCATGATGTTATAAATTGAAAAGAGATAGTTGGATGTTCTGGTCTCAGCGGAAAACAAAGCTGGAAGGGGGTAGGATAGAGAGAGTTTCTGTGGGGGGAAAATAAGGGCTTAATCTGGGTGTATTGAGAGAGTTAGAGCAAGGAAGGGGTAGCAGTAATGTTAAAAATGATCAGGTTAGGGAAGAGGGAAAAAGAGAATATGAATGTGTAATTTCAAGATTTATGTGGATTTACGTAAAGGTTGATGCGAGAAGTGGGTCTTAATAGGCTTGTATTGCACCTGGGAGAAGAGAGGAATGAGAGGAGAGAGAGAGATTTTGGGAGATGTTAAGTGAATGTATAGGAGACTTTGAACCAAGTGAGAGAGTAATTGTGGTTCGGGGACTGGAATGCTAAAGTAGGAGAAACATATAGAGAGGTGTGGAAGGTAAGGTTGGGGTGCAGGTGTAAATCATAATGAAGAAAGGGGAGCCCTTTGAATTGAACTTGTATAGAAAGAGGGTTTTAGTTATAGGTAAACATATTTAAGAAAAAGAGGATAAATAAGTATAAAGATATGATGTTGGGGCGAAATGAACAGTAGTTGTTGGATTATGTATTGGTAGCACACCTCAAAATCTACGTCTTCAGATGAAACATGTTTATGAGAGCCCACAGATATATTCAGATCACTTTCTAGTTGTAGCTACCTGAGACGTAAAAGGTAGATGGGATACAAGGAGAATTTGAAGCATCAGGGAGAGAGAGGTGAATGTTTATAAACTAAAAGAGGAGCAGTTAGGGTAAAGATATAAACTGCTATGGAGGTTAGATGGGCTAATGAGAGCATAGGCAATGGCGGTTCGAAGAGGTATGGGGTGAGGTTTAAAAAAATGTAAGTTGTGTTAGAGTGTTCAGCTGAAAGTTTGTGGTTACGGGAAAGTGGGTGCAGGGGGGAAGAGGAGCGATTGGGAGAATTGATGAAAAAGGGTGTAGGGAGAAAAATTAGCATTAAAGTTTTTACAAAAAGTAAAGTGATGCAAGGAGGGAAGAGTATATGGAGAAAAAGAGAGTTAAGAAGTGGGTAAGCAATGTAAAAAGAGAGCAAAGGGAAGAGAGTGGGTGAGATGTATCAACAAATTTTTTTAAAAATAAGAAAAAAGTTTTGGAGTGAGATTTACAATTAAAAAACCCTACAGAAAAATGGATTTGTCAGTTAAAAAATAGGAGAGGAGAGTTTTTAAAAATGGAGAGTTAGAGGTATTGGGTAGAGGGGGAGAATATTTGGGAATTGTTAAATGTGATGAAGATGGGAGGGGTTTTTTCGTGTATGGGAAAGGGGAAAAACAACATCTTTTGGGAGTGAGGAAAAAGGTTTTTTGAGTGTGGGGAATTCGTGGGCAGTAGGTAATAAAAAGGGGGGAAAGGGCACCCGGGGTTTGATGGGAAAGATACAATGTAAAAGGGGTGGGGATATATTTTTGGAGGGGTTTGGGTCAATTATTTAATAAATGTATGGAGAGGGTAAGGTACCTAGGGTTTGGGCAGAGAGCATGCATAGTTCCTTTGTATAAAGGAAAAAGGGGGAAAAAAGGGAGAGTGAAAAAATTTATGGGGGGGAAAAGTCTGTTGGAGTATCCCTGGAAAAGTGTATGGTAGGTTTATAATTGAAAAAATTTAAAGTTAAACAGAGAATAGGAAGCAGATGAAAAAGGAGGCTTTGGGAAGGGGTAGGGGGTGTGGGACCAGGTGTTTACGTAAAACTTTAAAAAAGGAAAACAGTATTTAGATAAGGCTAAAGAGGTCTTTGTGGCTTTAGGTTTGGGAAAAAGGCGTATGACAGGGGGGATAGGGGGGGGTGTGGGAGATGTTTCAGGGGTATGTGTAGGGGTGGTTTGAAAACAGTGAAAAAGTTTTTACGAGGATAGTTAGGCTCAAGTTAGGTTGTAGGGAAAAAGGGAAATTTTTTTTTTGTAAAATAGGTTTGCAAGGGTTGTGTTTTCACCCTGGTTGTTTAATATATTTATAGATGGGTTGAGGAAGTAAAAGGAGGGGCTTGGGAAGAGGCGTTGGTTAAAAAAAAAGAATCACACACAAAGTGGGGGTTTTCACACTGCTCTTTGCTGATGGGCACTGTGTTTGGAGATTTGAAGTGAAGTTGCAGAGATTGGTGGTGAAATTTTGGTAGGGTGTGCAAAAGAAAATTTTAAAAGGGGAAATTCGGAAAGAGTAAGGTTAGAGGTAACCCAAAAAAAATTAGGGATGAAAAGTTGGATATCAGATTGGGGAGAGAGTATGGAGGGGGTGAACGTATTCAGATATTTGGGAGTGGATGTCGCGGATGGGTTATGAAAAATGAGGTGAAACATAGAATTTATGAGGGGAAAAAAGGGGATGGTGCACTTGGATCTGTGGAGACAAAGAAATTTTTCCTTGGAGGCAAAGAGGGGGAAAGTATAGAGTAAAGTTTTACCAACGCTCTTATATGGGTGTGAAGCGTGGGTGATGAAAGTGAGGAGGGAAAGGCTGGGGGCAGTGGGGATTCATGTTGAGGGCAATGTGTGGTGTGAATATAATGCAGATAATTCGTAGTTTTGGGGAAATTAGGGGAGGTGCGGGTTACCAAAACTGTTGTCCGAGGGCTGAGGAAGGGTTTTTGAGGTGGTTTCGGACATGTGAGAGAATGGAGCGAAACAGAATGATTTAAGAGTGTATCGTTGTAGTGGAAGGAAGGCGGGGGGGGGGGTCGGCCCAGGAAAGGTTTGGGGGGGGGGGGTAAAAAGGGGTTTGTGTGCGAGGGGGTTGGACTTCCGAGGCATGCGTGAGCGGTTTGATAGGATGAATGGAGACAAAGGGTTTTTTTTAATACTTGACGTGTGTTGGAGTGTGAAAAAGTAACATTTTTAAGGGGTTCGGGGAAAACGGCACCCCGGACTTGGTCCTGGAGATGGGAAGTACAGTGCTTGACTCTGAAGGAGGGGGTGTTAATGTTGGTTTAAAAACTTTTTGTGTAAAGCCCCTTTCTGGCAAGACAGTGATGGAGTGAATGATGTGAAATTTTTTCTTTCTGGCCACCGTCCCTTGGTGGGAATCGGCCTGTGTGATAAAAAAAAAATTTAATATATATATAATAATATATATTATAATAATATAAAATTTTATATATATTATATATAATATTATAATATATATATTTATATATATATATATATATATATTTTTAATTATATTAATATATATATATATATTAATATATATATATAATATATAAATAATTAATATATCTTAGTGAAAGGGGGGAGATGGAAAAAAAAGGAAAATGCAACAAGAAAAGGTGGTAAAGTGTATAAACAAAGGGAGGAGAATTCGGGTGAGATAAAAGCAAACTTTTGGGCAAAAAGATGGCTATGTAGAGGTTGGGGGGGTTGAAGGGGGTCGGAGTAGTTTTAAAAATGCAGTATTTGAATGTGGGGCGGAAGTTTGGGCTTGGAGGGGGGTGCAGTGGGAAAATGAAGTAAAGGGTGTGATAAAAAGAAACAGGTAGCTTATAGAGATTTTTAGAAACGAAGTGTTTAAGAATAGCGGAGTATATGGAGAGTAAAGGAAAGGTGGAAAAGTGGTGGGGGAAAGGGGGCAAATGGAAAGCAGATGATGAGTGGGAGAGGGATGTCGAAAACAACTAAGAAAGCCCAGGGAACAATGGATTTGTCAGTTAAAAACAGAGTAGGGAGTTAGTAGATGGAAGCTGGAGGGATTTGGGTAGTGGGGGAAATATTTTAGGAACTTTAAATGTTGACGAAGAAAGGGAGGTGGTAATTTTGTCACTGGCCCGGGAGGTGTACCATCCTTTTGGAGTGAAGGAAGTTGGATGTGAGTGTGGGGGAGGAGCGGAGACATTAGTAGAATGAAAGGGGGAAAAAACAGCTGAGCTGACGGGTCATGACGAAATGTTAAAAGCAGGGGGGGGTTAGTGTTGGAGTGGTTGGTATTTTTGTTTAATAAATGTATGAAAGAGGGGAAAGTACCTAGGGATTGGAAGAGAGTATGTATATTTCCTTTATATAAAGAGAAGGGGAACAAAAGAGATAGTAAAAATTACAGAGGAACGCGTTTACTGAGTATACAAGGAAAAGTGAAGAGTAGGGTTATTATTGAATGAATTAGAGGTAAGACAGTGTGTAGGATTGCAGATGAACAAGGAGGCTTCAGAGTGGGTAGGGAATGTGTAAACCAAGTGTTTACATTTAAGCATGTATGTGAACAGTATTTAGATAAAGGTAGGGAAGTTTTTATTGTATTTATGAATTTAGAAAAGGCATATGATAGAGCGGATAGAGGAGCAATGTGGCAGATGTTGCAAGTTTATGGAATAGGTGGTAAGTTACTAAATGCTGTAAAGAGTTTTTATGATGATAGTGAGGCTCAGGTTAGGGTGTGTAGAAGTGAGGGAGACTACTTCCCAGTAAATGTGCGTCTTAGACACTGATGTGTAATGTCACCATGGTTGTTTAATATATTTATAGATGGGGTTGTAAAAGAAGTAAATGCTAGGGCAGTGGTTCCCAAACTGGGGGTAAATTACCCACTGGGGGTAATTTAACCATTTTTGGGGGGTAATGGAGGGGTGACAGAAAAAAAGTTATGAATTCTGAAAATCAAGAAAACAATGCGGTACCCGGTATGAGGATTATTGTTAACTTTGTCTTAGTATATAAAGTTGTAAAATAAACCTATTATAAGTAAGTAATAAAGTTAAACCAAATAACAATAAACATCATAAACTAATATACAGTATTAGAAGAGAAGAAATATATAGCTAAGTGTGTGGAAACCCAAAAGTATTTTGACAAGTATGCTTCAGGACAAAAGTCACTCAGTAGCCCAGATCGACCTGTCCAGTACGCGTCACTCACTTCCTGAGGCTGCCTCTATTTCACACTGTCAGTTTATCTGTGAGCATCAGCCGAGGTAGACATAAGCTGGTATGAAGCCAAGAATTCCTAAACTAGCTTCAAGTATGCAACTCCATCCATCCCACTGATGTTCTTGACATCTTTGGTAATAGTCATTATAGATGCACAATGTTCAAATACAATAAATAAAAGAAAATATCTCAAGTGTTTTAATTTAGCCATATATATCAATAATAACAACATTTTGTGAAAGGGGTAACATGCTTTATGTGGCATGTTAAATTGGGTAACAAGCTGAAAAAGTTTGGGAACCACTGTGCTAGGGTGTTCGGGAGAGGGGTGGGATTAAATTATGGGAAATCAAGTACAAAATGGGAATTGACACAGTTACTTTTTGCTGATGATACTGTGCTTACGGGAGATTTTAAATAAAAGATGCAAAAGTTAGTGGGCGAGTTTGGGATAGTGTTTAAAGGTAGAAAGTTGCAAGTGAACATAGAAAAGAGTAAGGTGATTAGGGTATCAAATTATTTAGATAAAGAAAAATATTGGATATCAAATTGCGGAGGAGTATGGAAGAAGTGAATGTTTTCAGATATTTGTGAGTTGACGTGTCAGCGGATGGATGAATGAAGGATGAGGTTAACTGTAGAATTGATGAGGGAAAAAAGGTGAGTGGTGCATTGAGGTATATGCGGAGAAAAAAAAAAGATTATATATAAAGGCAAAGAAGGGAATGTATGAAAGTATAGTAGTACCAACACTCTTACATGGGTGTGAAGCTTGGGTTGTAAATGCTGCATCGAGGAGGCATTGGAGGCGGTGAAGATATCCTGTCTAAGGGCAATATATGGTGTAAATATTATGCAGAGAGTTCGGACTGTGGAAATTAGGGGAAAGTGTGGAGTTAATAAAAGTATTAGTCATAGGGCTGAAGAGGGGTTGTTGAGGTGGTTTGGTCATTCAACAAGAATGGATTAAAGTAGAATGACATGGAGAGAGTATAAATCTGTAGGAGAAGAAAGGCGGGGTAGGGGTCGTCCTCGAAAAGATTGGAGGGAGGGGGTGAAGGAGGTTTAATGGGCGAGGGGTTTGGACTTCCAGCAAGCGTGCGTGAGCGTGTTAGGTAGGAGTGAATGGAGACGAATGGTATTTGGGACATGACGAGCTGTTGGATGTAAGAAGGGTAATATTTAGTGAAGAGATTCATGAAATCCGGTTATATTTATATAGCCGGACTTGAGTACTGGAAATGGGAAGTACAATGCCTGCACTCTAAAGGAGGAGTTTTAGATACTGACAGTTTGGAGGGATATGTTTTATATCTTTACACGTATATGCTTCTAAACTGTTGTGTTCTGGACACCTCTGCAAGAACAGTGATTATGTATGAGTGAGGTGAAAGTGTTGAGTGATGATGAAAGAATTTTCTTTCTTTTTGGGTTACCCTGCATCGGTGGGAGACGGCCAACTTGTTAAAAAAAAAAATATGCAAACAACCACTGTGAAATAATAGTGAAATTTAAAGCACTTTTGTGACTTCTCATATTATCAAGAAACTATAAAAACAATATTTATAATATAATATATATATAACATATGTATATATATATATATATAATATTATTATATTATATTATATAATATACAATAAAGCGCTAGTAAGCATTCACCAAAGTTGTACTGGCCTGCTATGGTAATGAAGCCACATGACGCTTAAACCACAGACCACCCACCCTACAAGAATGCCACCAGCTATCTACTGTTGGCACCATAGAGGGCAACGGACGTGTGGGAGCTTGTAAGCTAATTTCATTTATATTTCCTGTTTGTGTACTAGCCTCACGACAGTATTTATATATAATTGTAACCACTGGCTAGAGCGCAGTGTTGTATTTGATCCAATACCAGTCGTCGTGGTTACAATAATATGTATTTATATCTGCTCGTGAGCTAGTAGCACCAAACAGTTATAGATTGAACATTGGCTTAGAGTGCTTCCACTTCCTCGTATCCCTCGTATGCGGGCCCAACAGCTAGCTGTGTGCTTGGCTGCGCCATCTTGTAGGGTTGGGTGTTCCGGTGGTTTAAGCGTTATGTG
Organism: Cherax quadricarinatus; assembly: GCF_026875155.1. Lineage (NCBI taxonomy): Eukaryota > Metazoa > Arthropoda > Malacostraca > Decapoda > Parastacidae > Cherax > Cherax quadricarinatus. The sequence goes on along the minus strand of NC_069418.1, from coordinate 55,404,846 downwards.
TTCTCCTTACCATGAGCATGGCCCAGTACAACATGGGCTTCGAATCCTTGGCTAGCGCAGTGTTGTTTTGGGATCAATACTACGTCGTTCGTGTTACAATAATAGATATCATATATTATATATCTATATACAGATTATATATTATATATCATATATGTACATATATATATAATATATATATATATATATATATATATATATATATATCTATATATATATAATATATGTATATATATATTATATATATATATATATAATATATATATATATATATATATATATATATAATATATATATATATATATATATATATATATATTTATATGTCGTGCCGAATATGTAAAACTGGTCAATTAGCAAGAACTCATTTAAAATTAAGTCCTTTCTAAAATTTTCTCTTATAAGTTTAAAGATATGTTTTTTTCATTAATGTTAATGTAAAAATTTTTAATTTTCCTCCAAAAGAATCTTAGAAAACTTACCTAACCTTATTTTAATAAGAACAATTTATTTTAGCCTAACCCAACTAAATATATTTTAGATTTGTTTACAATAATTTAATACTAAACAAACACAGTGAAATTAATTTTTTTCGTTAGGTTCAGAATGATTTTGGCGAAATTATTGCATACACAAATTTTTGCTTGTCCTATATGACAACATACGCGTTGCTATTTAAGCGAAGATGGCAAGTTCTGCCTATTCGGCACGACATATATATATAATATATATATATATATATATATATATATAATATATATATATATATATATATATATATATATATACATATGTATATATATATATATATATATATATATATATATATATAGTATATATATATTTATATATATATATATATATATATATATATATATATATGTAAATTATATATATATATATATTATATATATATATATATATATATATATATATATATATATATATATATATATATATATATATATATATATATATATATGATATATATATATTTATATATATATATATTATATATATATATATATAATATATATATAAATTCGATTCCTTTTCCAGGTGCGAACAATGCCATACAGACAATATATGTTTGTGCTTCTGTCAACGTTGATGATCAGTGGAACAACTGCTGACGAATTGGGCGACCCTGTGAAAGTACTTAGTGTAGATGTAGCTGCTATTGTGAGTGAGATAATGGACCAACATCTGGCCAGCTGTCACCTTGTTCTCATCACTGCTACATTACAGTCACTTGCTACCTTAAATATAATCAGGTGAAATTTTTTCGTATTCATTATTCTATATTAAAGTATATAAAAAATATGTATTTTTATATTGAGTGCAGAATATTGAAATGAGTATAATTATTTTCTATATTTATGCTTCAACCATATAGTATATAATTTTATATATGTAAATTAATGATCGAACTGGAAATGAGTAATTAACTTCATTGTTATTTAATCTATGTAAAATGAGCCACAGTTTTTTAGATATTATGTACGAAAAATACATGAGTGATTATTCTAGAAATTAACAGTTAGGTAAAATAAATGAGACACTTGTGGAACATTTTGTATCTATTTTTCTGGAAACGTTTCGCCTCCCAGTGGTTTCTTCAGTCCAGTGCAGAGGAAGATTGAAGATGAGGATTAGTTTTAGGAACTTTTGTTAAGACTGATGGAATAAACACATCGACTCCAATGTAATGGACTGACTACCATAAATCCTTACTCATCTTTCACCTTCCTCTGCATTGTACTGAAGAAGCCATTGTGTGTTGAAACGTTTCCAGAATAAAGCTACCCATATATTGCAAAAGTGTCTCCTTTATCAACTTATCGGTTTTTTTAAATCATTGATTCACAGTACAGTGAGACACAGATTTCGGTGCTTCGATTAATATTTTTCGTAGACGAGTTCCTACTAACTGTTTCGTATTTTCACTCGAAGTCAAATATTCTACACTACCTTATTTTACGCATGTCCCAAGGATGACTTGGCACGCTACGATACTGCTTGCTGTGTGCACTGTATACTACAGAGAAAGTAAACATGGTGATGATAATACTGTCATATACGTGTCAGAGCTAGTGAAAGAAGAAGACTATAAATATTGCCACTTTTAGTGGTGATCTGTGAGATGATGATGACATAACTGTCATTCCTAGTGAAGGGTGATATGGTGAAGATAATAGTTGTATATGTATGCCATAACTAGTGAAGAGTGACATGGTCACGATAATCCAGTTTTTTGAGTGTTTGCCTGTCTTTTCACCATGGCGTGCAGACTGTGCTATATAATGTTAGAAGTATTACTACTTAACAAACTTGCTCTACTCTAAGGAATATTCAGTGATTATAAAATTGCAATACATTGATATTAAATAATATGCTTCAGCTTCTAATAAATGATGGTTTAGGATTCCTGTAGTGGGTCACGGAGTCATGTCCTCTCAGAAGGGGTCTCTGACTAGGAATCCTGGCTGTTACTGCAGGCACCTTTTCTACCATCGTAAGCACCAGGCTTAATTGAGTTTTTTGAAGTCTCTTTTGACGACAGAACACGCTGAAATTCCCTTTACATTTGAAGTGAGGGGTGATGGTAGACCTCTGGAAGATGATGACAGATCTTCGAGGGTGATGACAGAAGTTTTATGTAATGGCATACCTGAGAGGGAGATAACAGACCTTTGACTGTGATGACAGACCTTTGAAGGTAATGACAGATCTTAAAGGGTCATTGGTCTGGAAGCATAGTCGGAGCCTGGTGGACTTGATGATTGACGAGAGACCTTGGAGGGTCGTGTTGGATCTTGGAGATTGTTTATAGGTCATCGAGTGTGGTGATAGGTCTTGGAAAGTGGTGATACACCTTGGAAGGTTGTGATATATCACGGAGGTTGGTGATATTTCTTGGAGGGTGGAGATAGTTATTAGAGGGTGGCGATATGTGTTGGAAGGTAATGATGGGTTTTCGAGGCTCATGATAAATCTTGGAGGTTATTGATAGGGTTTAGAGAGTGATGATAGTTTTTGAAGGGTAGTAGTATGTCTTGGAGGGAGATAATAGATCTTGGAGGATGGTGTTAGGTCTTGGAGGCTGATAAAAGTCTTGGATGGTGGTGATAACTAGTGAAGGGTTGTAATAGGTTTTGGAGAGAGGTGAACATGTATAGGAGGTTGGTGATAAGTCTTGCAGGGTGGTGAGAGGTCTTAAAGAGAGGAGACAGTCTTGTAGGCTTGTGATATGTCTTAGAAGTTGATGATAGGTCTTGGAGGTTGCTGATAGTTTTTGGAGGTTGGTGATAGGTCTTGGATTTTGGTGATTGGTAGTGAAAAGTGTTTACAGTACTTGGAGTTAAGTGATAAGTCGTGGAAATTTTAATATGTCTTGGAGGGTGGTGATAGGTCTTGGAGGGCAGTAATAGGTCTTGGAGGGTGGTGATAGATCTTGGTGGGTGGTGATAGGTCTTGGAGGGCAGTGATAGGTCTTGGAGGGTGGTGATAGGTCTTGGAGGGCAGTGATAGGTCTTGGAGGGTAGTGATAGGTCTTGGAGGGCAGTAATAGCTTTTGGAGATTAGTGTTAGGTATTGGAGGATGCTGAAAGGTCTTGGAGGATGATGATAGATTTTGGAGTGTGATGATAGGAATTGGAGGTTGGTAATAGGTCTTGAAAGATGGTGACAGATCTGCACGTCAGGGAGTATATTAATAATTGTTCCAGGGGGGATACTGATAGTTGTTCCAGTGAGAGTAATAATTATCGGACAACTGAGTTTACTACTAGTTGTTTCAGTGAATATTCTAAAAGTTGTTCCAAAGAGTATATCAACAGTTGCTACAAGGAATATGCTAATACTTGCTCCAGAGAATATATTAATAATTGTACCCGGGAGAATACTATTAGTTTCTACTGGGAGTTTACTAAAAATTGTTCATTAGAATATACTAATAATATCAACTGGGACTATAGAAATAGTTACTTCTTAGAATTTACTAATAGATTTTACCGGAGTATACTAATAGTTGCTTCAGGGAGTATCCAACATTTAAATTTTTTAAAAGGGGAAACATTCCCCCTTAATTTAATATTTAATTAAATTTTCTTTTCCCCAACCCTAATTTTTAAATTTAATTTTGGGAATTTTTATTTTGTAAAATTTTCCCCCCTTTTAACTTTCCCAATTACTTTTTAAATTTAAAACCCTTGGAAAAATTTTAAAAAGTTTTAAATTCTAATCTTTAACATTTAACCCCAAGGTTTTAAATTTAATCTTTTTTTAAAAAGGTCTTCTAATTTTTAATTAAGGGTTTTAATTTAAGGTTCTTTCCCATAAGGGTCATTAACCCCTTACAGCAATATTTTTAACCCAAAATTTTTAAATTTTAACCCTGTAAAACTTTTAAATTTTGGGTTTAATTTCTAAAATTTTAAGTAAAAATTTTAATAAGGAAATTTAATACAGAAAAAAAATTCTCCCACCAAGTAAAAAATTTTCCCATTAAGTAAAAATTTTACATTAAGTAAAAATTTCAAAAATAATTTTTACTTTTTGTTTCCCCAATTTTTTTTAAAAAATTTTCCAAAAGTAAAACATTTCCCCTACCAAGGGAATTTTATCCCTAATTTAACTTCCCCAAAAATAATTCAAAAATTTTAACCCCCTTTTAAATTTCTAATTGTTTCTCCCCCCTAGTTTAAAAAAAAATTTGTTCATTTTAACATTTCCCCAACCCCTAAGTTTACTTTTTAATTTACTAAAAAATTTTCCCCACAAAGTAAAAATTTTTTCCAAAACCTCAGTTCATTTTTCCAAATAAAATTTTTCTCCAATAATTTAACTTCCCCCCAAAAAATTTTAAATTTAATAAAAAAATTTCATTAAAGTTTAAAAATTTTTTACCTCATTTAAATTCTCCACACCTAAATTTAACTTCCCCATCCTAAAATTTAACATTTTAAACCCCTAAAATTTAACATTCTCCACCCCAAAATTTAACATTCTCCACACCTACTTTTAAAACTTTCTCCACCCCTACATTTTAAAACATTCCCATCCTAAAATTTAACATCTCCCCCCTTACTTTTAAACATTCCCCAAAACCCCTAAAATTTTAACATTCTCCACCCCTACAAAAAAAAAATTTTCCCCACACCTACAGAAAAAACTTCTCCACCCTAAAAAAAACTTTCTCCACCCTACAGTAAAACATTCCCAAAACCCCAAACTTTAAAAAATTTAAAACCCCCCTAAAAATTCCCCAAAACCCCACAGAAAAAAAATTCTCCAAAATTTTACGTTAAACATTCTCACACCTACATTTTAAAACATTTTTCCAACCTAAAATTTAACTTTTCCCCAAACACCTAAAATTAAACATTCTCCACCCCCTACAGTAAAACATTCTCCACACCTACTTTTAAACTTTTCTCCACACCTAAAATTTAAAAAAAATTCCCACCCTACATTTAAAAACATTTCCACACCAAAATTTTAAAACATTCTCCACCCTCCAAAAACCTAAAAAAACATTCCCCACACCTACATTTTAAATTTTTTCCCCACCTTTCAAAAAAACATTCTCCACACCTACAAAAAAACTTTTCCCCCACACAAAAATTTTTAAAATTCCCCACACAAAGTAAAAAATTTCCAAAACCTACAGTTTAAAAACATTCTCCACCCCTTTACTTTTTAACTTCTCCACACCTACAAAAAAAACCCTTCTCCACACCTACATTTAAAACATTCTCCACACTCCCAATTTAACTTCTCCACCCAAAAAACATTCTAACCCCCATTTCTCCACACCTAAAATTTTAAACCCATTCTCCCACCTACAGTAAACTTTTCCCACACCTCAAAAAAACCATTTCCACCCCAAAAAACATTTAATCTTTTTTTTCCAAAATACAAAAAAAAAACATTCCCCCACCCTAAAAAAATTTTAACAAAAAAAATTTCCCCAAACCCTCCATTTTAAACTTTTCCCCCAAAACCCTAAAATTTAACATTTTTAAAACCTAAAATTTTTAACTTTTTCCACCCCCTACATTTAAAAATTTTCTCCACACCACAGTTTTAACATTCTCCACCCCTTACAAAAAAAAATTCTCCACCCTACATTTTAAAAAAATTCCCAAAACCTACAGTTTAAATTCTCCACACCTACATTTAAAAATTTCCCCAAAATTACAGTTTAAATTCTCCAAAATACAGAAAAAACATTCAAAATTACATTTTAACTTTTCCCCACCACTACTTTTTAAAACATTCTCCAATTACATTTTAAACATTCTCCACCCTTTCCCATTTAAACATTTTTCACAAAAAAAAAAAAAAAAATTTCTCCCCCATAAAATTTTACTTTCTCCACACCTACATTTAAACATTTCCACCCCTTAAGTTTAACTTTTCCCCCCTAAAATTTACATTCTCCACCCCTACATTTTAAACATTCTCCACACCTACAGTTTAACATTCTCCACACCTCATTTTTAACATTCTCCACACTAAAATTTTAAAACTTTCCTCCACACCTTTAACCCCAAAATTTAATTCTCCACACCTACAGTTTAACATTTCCACACCTCCCTTTTTAACTTTTCCCCACCCCTAAAATTTTAAAACATTTCCCCCTAAAATTTTAAACATTCCCCCACACCTACATTTTAAACATTCTCCACACCTACTCCCAGTTTTAATTTTTTTTTGAAGAAAAAAATTAGTGTATGATAAAAAGGGTTGGGTAGAGTGTTGAAGAGCCGTAATAAACCCCCCCCCCCCCCCTCTTTCACGGGCTTCCTTTTATGTTTTTTGGTCGAAAATTGTTTTCAATCTCTCTCGTCGTAAAAAGTAGCAGTATTAATTTTTAATGTGTTCCTTGAAGATAAGATTTTTTGTGAGTCCCCCAAAGGTTTTGTCAAAGTTATTGAACCTTGTGATCTTGTATTGAAATGTTATTTTCATTTTATTTTTGCCTTTTCTAATGCCGACTGGAAAGGGGGAAATTTTCCAACTTGAAACATTTTTTTTTGTTTATTTACCCCCCTTTAAAAAATTGTTTAAAGTGCATAAAACTTTTTTTTTTTTCTTGATGGTATTATTCAAGTCAAATTTTGTTTTTAAAATGTAAGGTATGTAATAGTCTGGGTTTTTTTTATGATTCATATCTTGTTAACTTCTTAGCATCAAACTCTTTTCCCTTTTCCTGCCCGAATTGACTTTATGCTTCATTTACGTTTTTTTCTTTGTGGTTTTTAAATTTTCTTAGAAAAAAGGTTTTACTTGAAGTTTTTTGGGCACTTATGAACATATGGGGGAACTTTATTAGGAAAAAGTTTTGCAAACAGTGGCTTAAACAGCCCTTTCAAAGCAGAAAGGTTGGGAAATAGAGGAGGAGTTTGAGGGTTTTCAGTCCCTCAGCCTCGAGTCGATGTGTTTAGTCCATCAAACTTGTTTGAAAAAGGGAATCTTAACTATCGACTCCAGGGGTGAGGGACTGAAACCTTTAAAATCCTTTATCTAATTTTCACCTCTCTGATTTTTTATTGAACTCATAAAGCCACGTGTGGCCCAAAGTTTCCCGAATAAAGATTTCCCCCATGTTGCATAAGTTTTCTAAATCTTTAACTTGTCGGTTTTTCAAACCAAACATCACAGCCCGGAACTTGTTTTCCCAAAAGACGCCTGAGGAAGGGGACAAAAGATAGCGTGTTGGTAGATGCAGGCTCTTGTACTACCAAGACCAGGTGGGTCCCGAGCCGCCTCCTGCGGGACTTTTGGGGACAGTTTAAAAAACCTGCCCGGGGGTATCCTTGACCTCAGTGGGGAACAAATATACTCCGTTTATTTAAGGTATTATTTTCTATTAGGGCATTTTTCAAAGTTAGAACCAAAAATTTTGTAAATATTGAAAAAAATTTAAATTTTTAAATTTAAAAAGGGAGTAATTTTGTAAAAATTTATGCAAAGTTTATATTATATGTGTTTTTTTAAAAAGTGTGTATCCCCAATGATATTAATGGAATAAAAAGTTTTTATACAAGCCAAAAAAGGTTAAATATGGTAAAGGGGGTATATAATTTTTAAAAAATTAAAATTTAAAGAAACCTTTAGTACTGGACAAGCTTCAAAATAACCCAGTCTGGTTTTAATCGATTCACGATCCAAGTTATATTTTCATAAAATCACCCAAAATATCTGCAAGACGCCCCCAAAATTTGTACTCTGAAAATTTTAAAAAAAAGGGGAGAGCATTTACAGCACAGTTTTTCCCAAAAAGTTTATTTAGCTTAATTTACCCCTTACAAGAATCCAGGATCTCAAAAACAACGCCATCATTTGGGCCCCAAGGGGTGTTAGAAACCCTTGCTTATCTCCCCTTAATTCCTAGGGTTATAGAAAACACGGCAGAGGGATAAAAAGGGAAACAATTTAAATTTAATCGTTTTTAAAAAACCAAAAAACTGGATCCAACCCTATCAAAACTTAAAATCCTTATGAAGTAAAAAGCTTGAAGGGAAATTTTGGGTATCCGGGAAAAAAAGTCGTTAGCATGTAAGGGGGGAAAAGTGAAGAAAATTTCTCAAAAACTCTGGGAAGAAACATGACTTTTTTTCCCCGAAATAGTTTATTTTTTCTCTGAGGCCCTTGGGGGCTCCAGTAAATTCTGGGGAAATGGGAAAATTTTTTTTTTTTCCCTTTATTTTTTTTGGGTATATAGGCCCGGATGAGGTTGAAAATTTGTTTTCTGGGTCCAGGACCACAAAAAAGTCTTTGCACAAGGGAAAAAACGCTCGTATGCTGGGCGCCTGGGGAAATTTAAGGGGGAAAGGTGCAATGGGGGGATTTATAAAAACTTTGTTCAGTTCCCACAGGTTTGAGCATGAGAAAAACAAGGGTCGAGTCCAAAGGCCCAAGGCAGCAAATTCTGTTTTAAAGATTCAAAATCACTTGTTTTTATGTTTTTATTGGGGAAAATTTTTTATATATATTATATATATATTTAAAATATATATATTATATAATTTTATAATATTTTTTTATATTTTATATATATATATAATAATTATTATATTTATTTATATATATATATATAATTTTTATATATAATATATATATTATATATATATATATATATATATATATATTTATATTTATTTATATATTTCAAAATATATATATATATATATATATATATATATATATATATTTATTATATATATATATATTTTAAAATTTTAAAAAAATATTATATTTTATATATATATATATAAAATTTTTATATATTATAATATATATATATAATATTTTAAATTTTATTTTTTATATATATTTATATATTTATATATATTTATATATATATTCCCTTGTGAAATCCGCCAATGTTTCAAGCGTAAAGGGGCCCAAAAAGTTTCACTGCACATGCCATTCTAAAGCCCAAACCCTGGAAAGTTACTGAAACTAATTTCATTCTCCGCCTGTTTGGATATCAGTCACTAGCAGTACACATGTTAATGCATCCACAGAAACATGTGATTATAGAACAAATTAGATTAAACCCGACTCATTTAACCAGTCTCCTAGGAAGCTAGAAAAATTCTTGACGCCTTAGTCCTTTACGCCAACATGCTTTAAACATTAGGTACCCAACAAGTACATTAGAGTGGGAGACTAGCTAAATGACTCAGATTCGATCCCCAGATGGTAGCAGTATGTTCTTTCGGTCGATGTATTAATATTTGTGTTCTCGTGATGACTGGTGTCCAACGGAAGGGAAATATAAATATATATATATATATAATATTATATATATATATATATATATATATTATATATATAATATTATATATATATATATATATATATATTATATATATATACTATATATATATATACATATATATATATATATGTATATATATATATATATATATAATATATATATATATATATATATATATATATATATATATATATATATATTATATATAAGAGTTAAGGAGATGGAACAACGAATAGGCAATCTGGACACCCACGATGCTTTGTACCTTCTCACAAAGTGCTTGAGTCTGCCCAGGTTGACATATTTCCTAAGATGTGCACCTTCATATGATAACCCTATACTGCACGAATATGACAGTATTCTGAGGCAGATTTTTACGAAAGTACTTAACCTTACTCGAGAAGACGGGCAGTGGAACCAAGCTACACTTCCAGTCAGACTAGGAGGCATTGCTGTCCGCAAGTCATCACAGATTGCGTTACCTGCTTTTCTGTCCTCGTGTATTGCATCCAGAAAGCTTGTAGCAGCGATTCTCCCTGAACATCTTAGGGACAAGATAGGAGTCCAGGACCAAATCCAGGGATAATCTAACGGGCTCTGGAGCCAGACCTGCTCCCCCCAACAACTACAAACAATCGCACTGGGATGGTCCAATAGTGGAAAATATTGCCTCAACAATGCTTCAGAGTGTGTCAGGGAAGGATAGAGCCCGCCTCCTGGCAGTGAGCGCCCCTCACGCTGGGGACTTTCTGTTGGCTGTTCCCAACTCCAGCCTTGGCACACGTCTCGACCCACAGACCATCCGCATCGGTGTTGCCCTTCGACTTGCCGCCCCTATTCTCGCCGAACACAGGTGTATTTGTGGCAGTGAAGCAGCAGACCGATTCGGGTACCATGGTCTTGTGTGCCGTAAATCCGAGGGAAAGATTGCAAGACATGAGGAGGTTAATAACATTACCAAGAGGAGCCTCACAACAGCTGGACGCCCAGCAGTAAGGGAGCCACCCCAACTATGCAGATCTGATGGCAGCCAGAAGTGTCCAGATGGTATCACACTTCAAGCCTGGACAGATGGGAAGCAGGTGGTGTGGGACTATACATGTGCATCTACCTTGGCGGGTACCTATCTCCAATACACCAGGGAGGAAGGAGGGGCAGCTGCCAGCTTCAGGGAGTCCCAAAAGTCTAGAAAATATGGAGAACTTGCCCATCATTATATGTTTGTTCCCATAGGCTCAGGGGACCCTTGGCTCATGGGGTTAAGAGTGCATCTAAATTCCTTAAGGAGCTGGGAAAAAGACTCATCAGGGTAACTAGGGATCCCAGGGCAGCTAGTTTTCTGTTCCAGCGGCTCAGTGCGGCTGTTCAAAGGGGTAATGCCTGCTGTATTTTGGGCACACGCCCCAGCTCTGAGGAGCTGGATGAGATTTTCGCCTTGTAATCGGTGATACACACGTTTAACAACATGTACCGTATATTGCCACCTTTATATCAACAATGTATCTCTTAAATCTTCTGTACCATATTATGTAATAAAATATTCCAATTAGTGAAAAAAAATATATATCAAAAGATGGGGTGGTAGGGGAAGTGGAATATTCAAACGGCTTCAGGAAGAAATCTAAATATTTTCCTTTCAAGCCTTTTTATCCACTTCTCCGAGGCTATGGGTCCCACAATTTACACCAGAGGTGGACCCCATATATATTATATATATATATAATATATATATTTTATATTATATATATATTATATATATATTATATATATTTTTATATTATATATATATATAATATATATATATATATATATATTTATATATATATATATACATATGTATATGCAATAAGATCACAGTAAACAGGTGATTTCGAATATGCAAAACAAACCACTGTCAAAGAATAGAGAAATTCCCAATCGCTTTCGTGACTACTCACATTATAAGGAATATTATTCCTTGATAAGGGGGAAGTACTCACGAAAGCGCTTGGAATTTCTCTATTCTTTGACAGTGGTTGTTTTGATATTCTGAAAATCACCTTTTTTCCTGTGAACTTTTTTGCATACATATATGTATATATACATATATATATTATATTACGTATATATATACTATATATATATATTATATATATATATATATATATATATATTATATATATATTATATTTTATATATATTTTATACATATATATATATATATATATATATATATATATATATATATTATATATATATATATATTTTATAATATATATTTTTATATATATTATATATATATATATATTCCCCTTCCGTTTGGACACCAGTCATCACGAGAACACAAATATTAATACATCCACGGAAAGAACATACTGCTACCATCTGGGGATCGAATCTGAGTCATTTAGCTAGTCTCCCACTCTAATGTACTTATTGGGTACCTAATGTTTAAAGCATGTTGGCGTAAAGGACTAAGGCGTCAAGAATTTTTCTAGCTTCCTAAGAGACTGGTTAAATGAGTCGGGTTTAATCTAATTTGTTATATAACCAAATATTTCTGTGGATGCATTAACATGTGTACTGCTAGTGACTGATATCCAAACAGGTGGGGAATGAAATTAGTTTCAGTAACTTTCCACGGCTCGCGTTAGAAGTGGCATGTGCAGTGTACTTTTTGGGCACGTAACGCTTGAAACATTGGCGGAGTTCACTAAGGAATATATTTTTTTTTTTATTATCACACTGGCCGATTCCCACAAAGGGGGGGCCCAAAAAAGAAAAAATTAACCATCATTCACTAATACTGTTTTGCCGAAGGGTGCTTTACCTCATTTTTTTAAACTGCAACTTTAACCCCTCTTCAGAGTTCAGGCACTGTACTTCCTTTCCCCAGGACTCAAGCCGGCTGGGTTTTCCCTAAATCCCTTTAAATGTTACTTTGCCCACTCCAACAGCACGTCAAGTATTAAAAACAATTTGTCTCCATTCATCCTATCAAACCCCCTCATGCTGCCTGCTGGAAGTCAACCCCATCGCACACAAAACCTCCTTTACCCCCCCCCCAAACCTTTCCTGGCCGCCCCCTCCCCCCTTTCCCTTTCCCCCTACAGACTGATACACTCTTGATTTCTTCTTTTCCCGCTCCATTCTCTCTACATGTCAAAACCACCCAACAACCCTTCCTCGCCCTCTGGAAACAGTTTTGGTAATCCCGCATCCTCCTAATTTCCCAAACTACGAATTCTCGCTTTTATATTCACACCACACTTTGCCCTCAGACATGACATCCCCACTGCCTCCGCCTTCTCCCGCGCAACTTCATCACCCCCTTCCCCCCATAAAAAGGCGTTCGTAAAACTATACTCTCATACATTTCCCCTCTTTGCCTCCAAGGACAAAGTTCTTTGCTCCACGACCCCTAATGCACCATCACATTTTTCCCTCAAAATTCTATGATTACCTCATTTTTCATGACCCATCCGCGACACGTCCACTCCCAAATTCTAAATCGTTACCTCCTCCTACTCTCCCCCTCCAATATGAATTCAATCTTTCATAAACCAAAATCTTTTTGTTACCCTCATAACCTTACTCTTTCCTGTATTCACCCTTTTAAATTTTTTCTTTTGCACACCCTACCAAATTTATCCACCCAAACTCTGCAACTTCTCTTCAGAATCTCCAGGGCACGTTCTCAGCAAAGAGCAGCTGTGACAACTCCACTTTTGGTGTTTCTTTATCTTTTAACTCCACGTCTTGCCAAACCCTGTTTATTCTCTTCAACCCCCTCTATAAATATATTAAACAACCAGGTGACTCCAATCCCTTTTTAAGGCCTACTTTTACTGGGAAAAATTCCCTCTTTTACATACTCTAATTTTAGCCTCACATCCCGTAAAAACTCTTCCCTGCTTTCAGTAACCCACCTCCTACCCATACACTTGCAAATCTGCCCATTTCCCCCCCATCCCCCCTTTTTCTACGCCTTTTTCCCAAAACCATAATGCCCCAAAGCCCCTTTTTTGTTATCTAATTTCTGTTCATTTATTTTCACTGTAAACCCTGGTCCCACCCCCACACACACACTTAAATTTTATAAAATATATATATATATATATATTATATATTATATATATTTTATAATATATTTATATAATATAATATTTTATATATATATATATTATATATATATATAATATAATTTTAGAAACAACCACTGTGAAAAAAAAAGTGAAATTCCAAGCGCTTTAGTGCTTTCCATTTCCGGCTCACTGGTACACTGGTACATGGTACACTGTTACCTGGTACACTGGTACCTGGGCACTGGTAACTGGTACAATGAAAATTTTACACTGGTAAACTAACTTCACTAGTCTTTGAGTAAAAAATTTCCCTTTTTAAAAATTTTTAAAATTATATTGCCTGGGAAACTTTGAAAAAATAATTTTTTTGAATATTCTGAAAAAGCCCGTTTTTTTCTTATACAAAACGAAATTAATTTTTAAAAATTTCGTTTTATAGAAAAAGAAAGCATTTTAATAAACTTTTTTCCCCCAAACCAAAACAAGAATGTATAAAAAAAACAATATGAATATAATCAAAACAAACACAAAAATTTATTTTAATAAATCAATTAAAACTATTAATTTATGGCTAAATTATTTTTTACCTAAAAATCGGGGAAATGGAGAGAGGTTTTTTTTTGCTGAGACGCCTTATCAATATCAAAGTTGTTTGGGAGCGTTCTGTGGGGTTTTATTTCCAAGTTGCTAAGACATAATTGTTCTGAGTTAGTCTTTTGCAAAAAATTCCCTTTTTATTTTAAACGCTTCATTCATCTCAAATATCTTTCTTTTCCAGCTGGAAGCCATCGCGAAGATAAACAAGTTGAAAATAAGTGAATTTTAGTTCCTATACTAGTATATAACGAAGAGTCTGAAAATACCATTAAATCAAATAAAGTTCTGAGAGTCACTAACATTTTCCTACAACAGACTTATCAAGAGTACAGAACGTATAATTGTTTATACAAAAATGGAGTGCGATTCTTGCTTTACATATTAAATGACATTCAGATGTAATATTTACACACGGAAAAAGAATCCTATCCTCTGAAATGCATAGTTTGGGTCACAGCAAGTATCTCTTTTACTGGACCGAAATTTTGCATTAGTGTTTGTAGACCATCCCCTCCTGTAGATATAAAAATCTTTTATGTAACACTCTCTCTAAATCATCTTATTATTGAAAAACTAGCTCGCATTTGAAAAAAAAATCAATTTATACAGTAACTCGTCCTTATAGTACACTGGAAGCAGCTGGGCTGTGGAAGATGTCATGGATACGGGTAGTGGTTGTCGGAGGCAAGGCGGAGGTGAAGGAAGTGCTTCTTCACCATAGTTTCCGCAACACCCTTCATGCTTCCTACCTGGCAATCTATGGCGATGCACTAAATGACTCGCCATGTCATTCCCGCCTCAGGAAGACCACTGCTGAAGAAGGTCAGGGAATATGAAATTTTAAAAGGGACTTAATTTAAATGAGTTCTTGCTAATTGACCAATTTTACCAATCAGGCAACGACTTATATATATATATATATTTATATATATATATATATTATATATTATATATATATATATATATAGTTATTAATATATATATATATATATTTATATATATATATATATATATATATATATATATATATAATATATATATATATATATATATAGTGATGGAGTGAATGATGGTGAAAGTTTTTCTTTTTCGGGCCACCTGCCTTTGGTGGGAATCGGCCAGTGTGATAAATAAAAAAAAAAATATATATATATTATATTATATATATATATTATATATTATATATATATATATATATATATATATATATATTTATATATATATATATAATATTTTTATATATTTATATATATATATATTATATATATATATATATATATATATATATATATTTATATATATATATATATATATATATATACATATGCAACAAGATCACAGTAAACAGGTGATTTTAAAATATGCAAAACAACCACTGTGAAAGAGTAGTGAAATTCCAATCACTTTCTTGACTACTGACATTGTCAAGGAACTGTGAAAGTAATACATCAAAGGAAGGCATATAAAGGGTCTAGAGCACACCTCACAGTCACATCCCACAACAAAGAAATACCTGACGCGCGACAATACCCGACTCATAAGGAAAAAGGAGCACTGCAGTAGGTCCGCTGGCCCAACTAGACAGGTCCTTACGACGTCCCACCAACAAAATGTTCTACCCAAGAAATAAGATTTATTATTTGTCCAATGTATTATTAAATTCTTCCCAGATTTTATTAATTATAAATGAATCTAATTAATATAATCCAAAGGAAATATTCATATTATTTTCAAAGCTGCTTTTTATGAAACAAGATTCAATTATATTTCTGTCTCCCATGGACTTGCTTGATACAACTTTCTCAACTTTTTGGAAATCAATTGAATGGTTAAAATCTCTCACATGAATAAATAAAGCATTGGAATCTTGTCTAGTTCTAATGCTATATTTATGTTGTTTTAATCTAAGTTCGAGACTTTTACCAGTTTGACCGTAATAAACATTATCGCAAATTTTACAAGGAATCTTATAGACACATCCATCAGCATTTTGAGGGAATTCTTTGTCAAAAGTTTTTTCACTGTATCAAGATTTTTAAATACAACTTTAATATTAAAAGACTTACGAAGAGAAGGCATATCAACCAAGTTTTCATGGTAAGTGAGAATCAGCATATTTTTAGTTGAATAAGGCTGGTTGTCCCTTTTTGGGTTGTAAAAAGTATTTCTAGCAATTTTAAATGATTTATCAATTACATTTCTTGGGTATTTCAGATCATTAGCTATTTCATAAATTTTGGATATTTCCTCATCTATGAACTCTTGACTAAAAATACGTAAAGCTCTCAAAAACATTGATGAGAAAACAGACAGTTTAACTTTATCTTGATGTGAAGAATAATAGTGGACATAGGAACTGTTAATTGTAGGTTTTCTGTAAATTTTAAATTTGAATTCATTATTACTCTTAATAATTAAAACATCTTGAAATGCAATGAGTTATTTACCTTAAACTCAACAGTAAAGTTTATAGAATTTAACATGGAAATGGTGTATATCTACATTTTGGGCATAAGACATAAAATATCATCAGCATATCTGAACCATTTAGCTCTATTAGGGAGGATTGAGTTAAGCAACCTTGTTTCAAAAAATTCCATGTATAGATTACTAAGAACAGGTGAGCGAGGATTTCCCATTGCCATACCAAATTTCTAAGTGTAAAACTTATCATTAAATACAAATTTTGCATCGGCAACGCAAAGTTCAATAAGTTTAATGATAGTAGGAACTGGCAATGGTAAATCATAATTAACGAGTTCTTCAGATAAGAAACATAATTAATCATCAACAGGAACTTTCGTAAACAAGGAAGTAACATCAAAACTAGCCATGTTAATTTTTTTAAGTCAGTCAAGGAGCTTAATTTATTAACTAAATCTATGTTGTTTTTAACATTAAAGTTAGAAATTTTACCAGCAATAGGGCTCAAAATGTCGACAAGCCATTTTGATAATTTATACGAAACTGATCCTATGGAGCTAATAATTGGTCTGACTGGATTCCCTGGTTTGTGTGTTTTTATTAGTCCATACATGTAAGGAAAAGATGGATAAGTGGAAGTAAATTGTTTAATTAATTCATCTTTGTCTTTCAGTAGAAGTTTTATTGTTTTATTGAAATTGATGTTAACGGTTTCTAAGGGATTCTTTCTAAGATCAGAATAAAGTTCAGTATCATCTAAGAGATTATTAATTTTTTCTTGGTAATAATTTTCTTTCATAATTACTATTGCATTTATTTTATCTGTTTTGGTAAGACGTAAATTTTTATTATTGTTAAGTGTATCATAAGACTTAAAGAAACTGTGAGAGCAATTGGGAATGTTTTGTTTTAACATAGAGCTATATACCATTCCCTTACTAATATTAATTTCATATATCTTCCTTTGAAGTATTACTTTCATAGTTTTTCATAGTACCTTGACAAAGTGAGTAGTCACGAAAGCGCTTGGAATTTCACTACTCTTTCACAGTGGGTATTTTGCATATATATATATATATATATATATATATATATATAAAATATATATATATATATATATATATTATATATATATATATATATATATATATATATATATATATATATATATATATATATATATATATATATATATATATATATATATATTTATATATAATTATTTATATATTTATAGATGGGGTTGTAAAAGAAGTAAATGCTAGGGTGTTCGGGAGAGGGCTGGGATTAAATTATGGGGAATCAAATACAAAATGGGAATTGACAGTTACTTTTTGCTGATGATACTGTGCTTATGGGAGATTTTAAAGAAAAATTGCAAAGGCTAGTGGATGAGTTTGGTAGTGTGTGTAAAGGTAGAAAGTTGAAAGTGAATATAGAAAAGGGTAAGGTGATGAGGGTATAAAATGATTTAGATAAAGAAAAACTGGATATCAAATTGAGAAGGAGGAGTATGGAAGAAGTGAATGTTTTCAGATACCTGGCAGTTGAAGTGTCGGCGGATGGATTTATGAAGGATGAGGTTAATCATAGAATTGATGAAGGAAAAAAGGTGAGTGGTGCGTTGAGGTATATGTGGAGTCAAAAAACGTTATCTATGGAGGCAAAGAAGGGAATGTATGAAAGTATAGTAGTACCAACACTCTTATATGGGTGTGAAACTTGGGTTGTGAATGCAGCAGCGAGGAGACGGTTGGAGGCAGTGGAGATGTCCTGTCTAAGGGCAATGTGTGGTGAAAATATTATGCAGAAAATGCTGAGTGTGGAAATTAGTAGGTGTGGAGTTAATAAAAGTATTAGTGACAGGGCTGAAGAATGGCTGTTGAGGTGGTTTGGTCATTTAGAGAGAATGGATCAAAGTAGAATAACATGGAGAGCATTTAAATCGGTAGGAGATGGAAGACAGGGTCGGGGTCGCCCTCGAAAAGGTTGGAAGGAAGGGGTAAGGGAGGTTTTATGGGCGAGGGGCTTGAACTTCCATCAGGCGTGCATGAGCGTTTTCGATAGGAGTGAATGGAGACGAATGGTAGTTGGGACCTGACGATCTGTTGAAGTGTGAGCAGGGTAATATTTAGTGAAGGTATTCAGGGAAACAGGTTATTTTTATATAGC
>NC_069418.1:55365796-55378296 GCF_026875155.1 Cherax quadricarinatus | reverse complement strand
AAAATACTCAGCCTGGTACAAACCTAACCCGGTTAATAATACGCCCTGGTAAATATACAGCCCTGGTAAAATACTAAGCCCTGGACAATCTACCCCCGGTACAATCCTAGCCCTGGAACAATCCTCACCCGGTAAAATACCTACACCCTGGTACAATATTACACCCCGGTACAATACTACAGCCTGGTAAATCCTACCCCTGGTAAATCCCTACCCCTTACCTCCCCCTGGACAATACCTACACCCCGGTCAATCCTACGGGCTGGTACAATACCTAACCCCTGGAACAATTACAGCCCTGGTAAAATACTACGCCCTGGTACAACTTCAGCCTGGTAAATACTACAGCCGGTAAATACCTACAGCCCTGGTACAATCCCAAAAGCCCTGGTACAATACCTAAGCCTGGTACAATACCTACAGCCTGGTACAATACCTACGCCCGGGTTTAAATCCTACAGCCTGGATAATACCTACAGCCCTGGTACAATCCTACACCCCGGTTAATACCTCAGCCCTGGTCAATACCTACAGCCCGGGTATAATCCCAACCCCTGGACAATACCTACACCCTGGTAAAATTACCTACAGCCCCGGGGGTCAATACTACCCCCCTGGGAAATACCTACGCCCTGGTCAATCCTACACCCCTGGTAAAAATTCCACCCTGGTCAATACTACAGCCCTGTACAATCCCTGCAGCCCCCTGGTAATACTTCCCCCCTGGTAAAAATCCCTACGCCTTTGGTCAATACCTACCCCCTTGGTAAAATCCCTACAGCCCGGGTTAATACCAAGCCCTGGTAAATACAAACCCCCTGGTACAATCATACCCCCGGGTCATCCCTACAGCCTTGGACAATCTACCCCCCGGTAATTACCTAAGCCCTGGTCAATCCTTCAGCCCTGGTACAATACCTACAGCCTTGGTACAATACCTACACCCCTGGTCAATACTAAACCCCGTTACATCCTACCCCCTGGTCAATCCTACAGCCCTGGTACAATACCTAACCCTTGGTAAATCCCAAAGGCCCCTGGAAATCCCTACACCCTTTTTAAAATACCTAACCCCTGGTACAATCCTCGCCCGGGTAAAATACCTACACCCTTAGTAAAATCCTACAACCGGGGAACAATTACGCCCGGGAACAAAACCTACGGGCCTGGACTACCTACCCCCCGGGCAATCCTACACCCCGGGTAAATCCCAAAACCCCCTGGTTTTTCCCTTCACCCCTGGAAAAACCTACCCCCTGGTAAATACCTACACCCCCTGGTAAAATCCTCGACCTGGTACAATCCCCTAGCTTGGAAAAATACCTACAGCCCTGACAAATACCTAAACCCTGGTAAAATACCTACAGCCCGGTACATACCTAAAAGCCTTTGTATAATACTCAGCTTGGTAAAAACCTACACCCCTGTTAAACCTATAGCCTGGTCTCCAAACCCCCTGGTACTCTACACCCGGGTACAATCCCTCAGCCCTGGTCTTCTACAGCCCAGGTACAATACTAAAGCCCTGGTATAATCCCTACCCCCTGGTAAAATACCTAAACCCCTGGTAAAATACCTACACCCCCTGGTACAATACCTCAACCCGGGGACATTCCCTACAGCTCAAAAAAAACAATACCTAAGCCCTGGTACAATAACTCGCCTGGTAAAATACCTACAGCCCTGGTAAAATCCTAAAACCCCTGGTAAATACCTACAGTCTGGTAAAATTTCCTTCCCCCTGGACAATACCCTCGCTTTTTACAATCCCTAAAGCTCTGGACAATACCTAATCCCTGGTACTCCTACGATCTGGTAAAATTTCCTACAGCCCTGGTAAATACCTACAGCTCTGGTACAAATCCCTACAGCTCTGTACAATCCCTACCCCCCTGGTACAATCCCTAAGTCTGGTACAATCCCTACCTCGGGGAAATCCCTCGCCCGGTACATACTACAGCCCAGGTACAATCCAAAACCCCCGGTAAAATCCCTACAGTCTGCTAAAATCCCTCAGCCGGTACAATACTAAGTTTGTACAATCCTACGTCTGGTAAAATTCCCTACGCCCTGGTCAATACCTACAGCTTGGTAAATACCTACAGTCTGTACAATGCCATACCCCGGGTACAATACCAAAGCTCTGGTACTCCTACAGTTGGTAAATACCTACGCCGGGTACAAATACCACAGCCCTGGTAAATACCTAAAGCGGTCAATACCTACAGTTGGTAAAATCCCTACCCCTTGGTACAATCCTCACCCCTGGTACTTTTCCTACGTTGGTACAATACCACGCTCGAAAATCCCTACACCCCGGTACATTACCTTTTACCCAGCTCTGTACATCCCAACAGTTTGGGTACAATCCCTAAGCCCTGGCAAACACACCCTTGGTAAATACCTACAGCTCTAGTCAATTCCCTATGCCTGGTCAATTCTACGCTCTGGTACAATCCTACAGTCGGGTACAATCCTCGCTTGGTCAATACTAAAACCCTGGTATAACCCCTACCCCCGGACAATCCCTTCGCTCTGGTAAAAACCAAAGTTTTGGAAATATACTCAGCTGCGGTACAATACCTAAGCTTTGGTACATACCTACAGCTCGAAAAATTCCCTACCCCCTGGTTCAATACTACCCCCCAGGTAAATAACTAAGCTTTTGTAGAATACCTACACTCGGACTACCTACCTCTGGTACAATACCTCCCAACTCTGGTACAAAACCTGAGCTTGGTCAATTCTAGAGTTTGGAAAAAAAGTAATTCCTGGCTCTGGGTACAATACCTCAGCCTGCTAAATCCACACCCCAAAGTAAAAATACCTCAGCTCTGGAAAAACCCTACAGCTCTGGTAAATACCTACGTTGGTAAAAACCTACAGGGGTCCCAATACCTCAGCTCTGGTACTTTTCCTCGGGCTCTGGTACAATACCTTTACCCCCTGGTACAATACCTACAGTCTGGACAATCCCACAGCTATGGAACAATACCTAAACCCCCTGGTAAAATACCTCAGCCCTGGTACAAACCTATACCCCTGGTACAAACCTAACCCCTGGTACAATACCTACACCCTTGGTACTTTTCCTGCAGTCTGCTAAATACCAAAACCCCCAGCTAAAATCCTCACCCTTGGTACAATCCCTACGCTTTGGAAAAATACCTAGGTCTGGTACAATACCAAGGCTCTGGTCTACTGAGCTTGGTCAATCCTAGACCTTGGTAAAATCCTAGAGCTCGGGCAATCCCTAACTCTGGTTTCAATCCCTACGCCCCCGGTAAAATCCTCGTTTGGTAAATACCTACAGTCGGGTCAATACCTACACTTGGTAAAATACCTACAGCCCGGGTCAATACTTACAGTCTGGTACAAACCTCAGCCCTGGTAGATTACACCCTTTGTACAATACCTATTCGTAAATACCTAATCCCTGGTACAATACCTGCACTCTAGTACAATCCCTACAGCTCTGGTATAATACCTACAGCCGGGGTCTATAATACACCCCTTGTACAATCCTCACCCCTGGTACAATACTACACCCTTTGGGTATAATACCTACAGCCTGGTTAATTCCAAGCCCGGGTTTAATACCAAACCCCCCTGGAAATTTTTCCTAAAGGCCGGGTATAATCCCACACTACAAAAAAAATACTATCTCAACACTGGAAAGTACTAAAATTACTTTTTAAAATTTACAAATTTGTATACAAGCTAAACCTGATCATAGATGTACTCAAGTGAACCCTAAAAACTGGAATTATACCTTATGTCTGGCTAGTAGCCTAACCGGTAGGATCTACCTTCGCTAAAGGGATACTACCTCAGCTCTGGATATTCCTTTAAAATCTGGTAACTAAAACTTTTTCAAATTTTGGTTTTTATTACTTTTTCCATTAAACGGGATCTAATTCAGTTCTGGTTTCTACTTACAGTTCTGGTTACTACTACGTCCCTTACTACCAAAAATTTTGGTATATGCCTACAGTTCTGGTAATTACCTAAAGGGTTTCTATACTAGCTTAATCCTGGTGTACCCCGCACCGTTCTGGTATACTAGGAGAAATTTCCTTAACTTCCTTAGTTTTGATAAATTTTCAATTTTGGTCTACTGGTAAAACTCTGGGAAACTATTAAACTATGGTATAATAATTTCAATCTGCAAGGCAGTACAGCACTGGAATAGCGATAACTTGGGTATACTAGCTAAATTTGTTTTATGTTTTTAATTTAAAATACATCCTTTGGGTGATTATCCCTGCTTCTTCTTTTGGGAACTTGACACCCCGGGGTCGATTAAAGTCTGGATTTAGGCCCCTCTTTGTTTCTAATGCAGTGTTTTCTACAGGTAATTTTTTGTTGTGTTGATAATGCACAGTCCGCTTTCTTAACTGTTGTATAACGTTAAATTTTTATAAGGTGCATTCCTTCAGAGATAGAGCGCCCTTTATAAGACAAACGAACAATGGGAAATTTGAAGTAATCCAAAGGGGCTTTCTGAAGAATCATAAAAATTTTGCTCCTTCCCCAGGAAGCTGTGGGTTGGTGTTATGAGAGTGTAGCAGGTGGGGTGGTTCCTGTGGCTGGGCAGAGAGATGGAGGTGGTGACAGGGAACGTGAGGTCCATTACATCAAAAATTCCCCGTACGGGTGGGGGTCTCGGCAAATCCACCCTCTAAACCCCTCAGTCAAAGAATCAGGAAAAAAAAATCCATCACATATTGTCATTGTTTAAATTTATTTATACAAAGGTTTTCTGTTTGTTTTATTGGCCATACAAAATAGGAAGACAAACAGACCGATGACTGACAGACGAGGACGACAGACAGAAGGCATCACAAAAAGCCGCGCGCACAACGCACACACACACACCACACACAAAAACACACACACACACACACACCCACCCCCACACACACACACACACACACACACCACACAAACACCAATTGCCCCGGGAAGCCAGTAATGAGTGATGGATATGCCAAAAAATGGCAAGGAGGCTCAGGGGTTTTGTACCAAGGGTAACAGGAATAAAAAAAAAGCCAGGGCGGCGCATGTTTACCCAGAGGGCGGGGGGAAAAACCAAGGTGCTGGGAAAGGAAGAAATATAGAAGGCAAAGGACCCAGGAGAATAAGGAGAGCAGTCGTAAGCGAAAAGAATAGCAGCGAAAGCCAAATCTGCCCGAAAATGTTTTACGCCTCATCAAAGGAAAACAACAGTCAAGGCAGGTAAAAGGCTAAGGAAAGAAGGGGGAAGACAAAAAGAAATACCGTGAAGTATGTGGGAATCAAAAAGAGATTTAAGAAGTGTTTACAGAGGGAAGAAAGGGGGGCCAGAAAGACGGAAGGTGGGGCACACCCCCAAGTGCTGGACACAGTTCAATAACCCAGGAAGAGTGAAAGGCTTTGGTGAGCTAGATACCTCAAAAGGGAAAGGGGGGGGTAAAAACTCTCCCTGGGTTTGAGAGAGGGAGCAGAGGCGTATGTGTACCCCTAACAAACAATATTCAATAATCTATCGAAACAGGGGGGGATTGTAGGCATGGAAGCAGCAAATGTAGTCCCAATCTTTAAAAAAGGGGGAAAACATGCATTTTCCTTGTATAAAGGCAAAAAGGGTAAAAGAGAGTGCAAAAATTTAGGGGGATAAGTCGCGAGTATACCCGGGAAAGTTATGGAAGTTATTATTTTAAAAAATTAGAGTAAGACGGAGAATAGGGTAGAGATGAACAAAGGAGGCTTTAGGAAAGGTAGGGGGTGGTGGACCCGGGGTTTCAGTAAAAATATAAGTGAACATATTTTTGATTGGCTAAAGAGGTCTTTTTTGGTTTATGGTTTGGAAAAGGCGTATGACGGGGGTAGGGGGGGAAGTGGCAGTTTGCAAGTGAGGGGGGGAGGAGGTGGTTACTGAAAACAGGAAATTTTACGAGGGGAGTGGGCTAAAGTTAGGTATGTAGGAAAGGGAAATTTTTCCCAGTAAAAGTAGGCCTTAACAAGGGTGTGTGATTCACCGGGGTTGTTTAAATATTTATGATGGGGTTGTAAAGAAGTAAATGCGAGGGTCTTTTTAAGGGCGTGGGTTTAAAAAAAAAAGAATCCCCAAAAGTGGGGGGGGTTGTCACAGTGCTCTTTCTGATGCACTGTTCTTGGGGATTCTGAAAAGAAGTTGCGAGATTGGTGGATGAATTTGGTAGGGTGTGCAAAAGAAAAAAATTGAAAAAGAAATAAGGAAAAGTAAGGTTATGAGGATAACAAAAAGATTAGGTGATAAATTGGATAAGATTGGAGGAGGAGTAGGGAGGTGAATGTATTCGATAGGGGGTGGGTGTCGCGGATGGGTTATGAAAAATGAGGTGAACTAAATTGATGAGGGGAAAAGAGTGAGTGGTGCACTTGGAGTCGTGGGGACAAGAACTTTGTCTTGGAGGCAAAGAGGGGGAATGTATGAGAGTAAGTTTTACCAACGTTTTATGGGGGTAAGCAGGGTGTTTAATTTGAGCGAGGAGAAGGCTGGAGGGTGGGATGTCAGTTGAGGGGAATGTGTGGGTGAATATATGCAGGAATTCGTAGTTTGGAAGTTAGGAGGAGGTGCGGGATTACCAAAACTGTTGTCCAGAGGGCTGAGGAAGGGTTGTTGAGGTGGTTCGGACATGTAGAGAGAATGGAGCGAAACAGAATGACTTCAAGAGTGTATCAATCTGTAGTGGAAGGAAGGCGGGGTACGGGTCGTCCTAGGAAAGGTTGGAGAGAGGGGATAAAGGAGGTTTTGTGTGCGAGGGGCTTGGACTTTCAGCAGGCATGCGTGAGCGTGTTTGATAGGAGTGAATGGAGACAAATGGTTTTTAATACTTGACGTGCAGTTGGAGTGTGAGCAAAGTAACATTTATGAAGGGGTTCAGGGAAACCGGGAGGCCGGACTCGAGTCCTGGAGATGGGAAGTACAGTGCCTGCACTCTGAAGGAGGGGTGTTAATGTTGCAGTTTAAAAACTGTAGTGTAAAGCACCCTTCTGGCAAGACAGTGATGGAGTGAATGATGGTGAAAGTTTTTCTTTTTCGGGCCACCATGCCTTGGTGGGAATCGGCCAATGTGATAATAAAAAAAAACAATAACAGACAAGAAGCACTAAAGTACAGACCAGTGTCACTGACATGTATAGTATGCAAAGTCATGGAGAAGATTATCAGGAGAAGAGTGGTGGAACACCTAGAAAGGAACGATCTCATCAACAGCAGTCAACAGGGTTTCAGGGACGGGAAATCCTGTGTCACAAACCTACTGGAGTTCTATGACATGGTGACAGCAGTAAGACAAGAGAGAGAGGGATGGGTGGATTGCATTTCCTTGGGCTGCAAGAAGGCGTTTGACACAGTTCCCCACAAGAGATTAGCGCAAAAACTGAATTACCAAGCAGGGATAACAGGGAAGGCACTGCAATGAATCAGCGAATACTTGTCAGGAAGACAGAAGCGAGTCATGGCACGTGGCGAGGTGTCAGAGTGGGCACCTGTGACCAGCGGGGTCCCACAGGGGTCAGTCCTAGGACTAGTGCTGTTTCTGGTATTTGTGAACGACATGACGGAAGGAATAGACTCCGAAGTGTCCCTGTTTGTAGATGACGTGAAGTTGATGAGAAGAATTCATTCGATCGAAGACCAGGCAGAACTTCAAAAAGATCTGGACAGGCTGCAGACCTTGTCCAGCAATTGGCTCCTGGAGTGCAACCCCACCAAGTGCAAAGTCATGAAGATTGGGGAAGGACAAAGAAGACGGCAGACGGAGTACAGTCTAGGAGGCCAGAGACTACAAACCTCACTTAAGGAAAAAGATCTTGGGGTGAGTATAACACCAGGCACATCTCCTGAAGCGCACAACAACCAAATAACTGCTGCAGCATATGGGAGCCTAGCAAACCTCAGAACAGCATTCCGACATCTCAATAAGGAATCGTTCAGGATCCTGTACACCGTGTATGTTAGGCCCATATTGGAGTATGCTGCACCAGTTTGGAATCCACACCTAGCCAAGCACGTGAAGAAACTAGAGAAAGTGCAAATGTTTGCAACAAGACTAGTCCCAGAGCTAAGAGTTATGTCCTACGAGGAGAGGTTAAGGGAAATCAACCTGACGACACTGGAGGACAGGAGAAATAGTGGGGACATGATAACGACATACAAAATACTGAGAGGAATTGACAAGGTAGACAAAGACAGGATGTTCCAGAGATGGGGCACATCAACAAGGAGACAGGAGAGTTGGAAGTTGAAGGCACAGATGAATCACAGAGATGTTAGGAAGTATTTCTTCTGCCACAGAGTAGTCAGTAAGTGGAATAGTTTGGGAAGCGATGTAGTGGAGGCAGGATCCATACATAGCTTCAACCAGAGGTATGACAAAGCTCAAGGTTCAGGGAGAGTGACCTAGTAGCGACCAGTGAAGAGGCGGGGCCAGGAGCTTAGACTCGACCCCTGCAACCTCAACTACATGAGTACAACTAGGTGAGTACACACACACACACACACACACACACACACACACACACACACCACACACACACACACACACACACACACACAAAACACACACATACACACACACCCATACACACACACTACACTCACTCACACACACCACACCACACACACACACACACAACACACACACACACACACACACACACACACATACACACACACACACACACACACACACACACACACACACACATACACACACACACACACACACACACACACACACACACACACACACACACACACCCACACACACACACACACACACACACACACACACACACACACACACACACACACACACAGTGAAAAATCCCCAGACATCATAGCAGTCACAGAAACAAAACTCGCTGAGACAATAACAGACACAATCTTCCCAACAGGATATCAGATCCTGAGGAAAGATAGAAGGAGTAGAGGGGGAGGAGGGGTTGCACTGCTCGTAAAACAACCCATGGGGATTTGAGGGGAAAAGGAAGGCATGGACATGATTGGAAAGAGACTACATTGTAGGTACAATTCAGTCCGGAGAACATAAAGTAGTCATTGGAGTGATGTATAACCCACACAGAACTGCAGGAGGCCAAGAGAGGAGTACGAAAGAAAACAACAGGGTGATGGTGGACACACTGGCTGAGGTGGCAAGAAGAGCTCACTCGAGCAGAGCAAAGTTACTGGTAATGGGCGATTTCAACCACAGGGAGATCGACTGGGAAAACCTGGAGCCACATGGGGGTCCCGAAACATGGAGAGCCAAGATGATGGATGTGGTACTTGAAAACCTCATGCATCAACATGTCAGGGACACAACCAGAGAGAGAGGGGAGGATGAGCCAGCAAGACTGGATCTTGTGTTCACCCTGAGCAGTTCAGACATTGAGGACATCACTTATGAGAGGCCCCTTGGAGCTAGCGATCATGTGGTTCTGAGTTTTGACTATATAGTAGAGTTACAGTGGAGAAGGTAACAGGGAACTGAAGGGGACAGGCCAAACATAAAAGGGGGGGGACTACACAGGTTGAGAAACTTCCTGCAGGAGGTTCAGTGGGACAGAGAAACTGGTAGGAAAAATCAGTAAACGAGATGATGGAATATGTGGCAACAAAGTGCAAGGAGGCAGAGGAAAGTTTTGTTCCCAAGGGGAAACGGAAATAATAGGAAGACCAAAACGAGTCCTTGGTTTACCCGAAGGTGTAGGGAGGCAAAAAACTAAGTGCAACAGAGAATGGAAAAGGTACAGGAGGCATAGGACCCAGGAAAAACAAGGAGATTAGTAGAAGAGCCAGAAAGAGTATGCACAGATAAGGAGGGAGGCCAGCGACAGTATGAAAACGACATAGCATCGAAAGTCAAATCTGACCCGAAACTGCTGTATAGCCACATTAGGAGGAAGACAACAGTCAAGGACCAGGTGATAAGGCTGAGGAAAGAAGGTGGAGAACTCACAAGAAACGATCAAGAGGTATGTGAGGAGCTCAACACGAGATTTTAAGGAAGTATTTACAGTAGAGACAGGAAGGACTCTGGGGGGACAGACCAGATGGGGACACCAGCAAGGAATACACCAACAAGTGTTGGACGACATACATACAGATGAGGAGGAGGTGAAGAAACTGCTAAGGGACATCGATACCTCAAAGGCAATGGGACCAGACAACATCTCCCCGTGGGTCCTTAGAGGGGGAGCAGATATGTTGTGCGTGCCACTTACCACAATCTTCAACACATCCCTGGAAACTGGGCAACTACCTGATGTATGGAAGACGGCAAATGTAGTTCCCATTTTTAAAAAAGGAGACAGAAAAGAGGCACTAAACTATAGACCTGTGTCATTGACGTGTATAGTATGCAAAATTATGGAGAAGATTATCAGGAGGAGAGTGGTGGAGAAACCTGGAAACGGAACAGGAGTATAAATGCCAACCAGCACGGATTCACGGAAGGCAAATCCTGTGTCACAAACCTTCTGGAGTTTTATGATAAAATAACAGAAGTAAGACAAGAGAGAGAGGGGTGGGTTGATTGCATCTTCTTGGACTGCAAGAAGGCCTTTGACAGTGTTCCTCACAAGAGATTATTGCAGAAGCTAGAGCATCAGGCGCATATAACAGGAAGGGCACTGCAATGGATCAGAGAATACCTGACAGGGAGGCAACAACGAGTCATGGTACGTAATGATGTTTCACAGAGGGCACCTGTGACGAGCGGGGTCCCACAGGGGGCGGTCTAGGACCAGTGCTATTTTTGGTATATGTGAACGACATGACAGAAGGGTTAGACTCAGAAGTGTCCCTGTTTGCAGATGATGTGAAGTTAATGAGGAGAATTAAATCTGATGAGGACCAGGCAGGACTTCAAAGAGACCTGGACAGACTGGACACCTGGTCCAGCAAATGGCTTCTCGAATTTAATCCTGCCAAATGCAAAGTCATGAAGATAGGGGAAGGGCACAGAAGACCACAGACAGAGTATAGGCTAGGTGGCCAAAGACTGCAAACCTCACTCAAGGAGAAAGATCTTGGGGTGAGTATAACACCGAGCATGTCTCCGGAAGCACACATCAAGCAGATAACTGCTGCAGCATATGGGCGCCTGGCAAACCTGAGAACAGCATTCCGATACCTTAGTAAGGAATCATTCAAGACACTGTACACCGTGTATGTCAGGCCCATACTGGAGTATGCAGCACCTGTTTGGAACCCGCACTTGATAAAGCACGTCAAGAAACTAGAGAAAGTACAAAGGTTTGCGACAAGGTTAGTTCCAGAGCTAAGGGGAATATCCTATGAAGAAAGATTAAGGGAAATCGGCCTGACCACACTGGAGGACAGGAGGGTCAGGGGAGACATGATAACGACATATAAAATACTGCGTTTGGGAAAAGACAAGGTGGACAAAGACAGGATGTTCCAGGGAGGGGACACAGAAACAAGAGGCCACAATTGGAAGTTGAAGACACAAATGAGTCAGAGAGATAGTAGGAAGTATTTCTTCAGTCATAGAGTTGTAAGGCAGTGGAATAGCCTAGAAAATGACGTAGTGGAGGCAGGAACCATACACAGTTTTAAGACGAGGTTTGATAAAGCTCATGGAGCGGGGGGAGAGAGGGCCTAGTAGCAACCGGTGAAGAGGCGGGGCCAGGAGCTAGGACTCGACCCCTGCAACCACAAATAGGTGAGTACAAATAGGTGAGTACACACACACACACACGCATACACTCTCACTCACAAACATACACACCACACACACACACAAACACACACACACACATACACACACACACACACGCACACACACACACACAAACATAAAACACACACACACTACACACACACACGCACACACACACACACACACACAATGCACACAAGGCAATGACGAAAATGAGCAGGACCCAGACACAGGAGGAAGGGCAAACACACCCCACAGAATCTCCCACCAAAAGACTCCAACCGCGACATTCCAACGCAACTGAGCAACCTATACTACAAACCCACTCACTGTTCCCTCTGCCACCAACCCCCATATCAAAAACCTCACCCCCAACAGCTGTCCCTTATGGGCATTCTGACCCCACCCCATCATCACAAACCCCACCTACACCACAGCCCCATATAGGCCCCCACCAAGGCTCTCGCTCCCCCAACCCCAATATTCTTGCATGACCACAATGATAGAAAAGAAACTGAAAGTTTGGTACACAAACGCGGATGGAATAACGAATAAACATGAGGAGTGGAACGAAAGAATCAGTGAAAAATCCCCAGACATCATAGCAGTCACAGAAAAGAAAACTCGCTGTGACAATAACAGACACAATCTTCCCAACGGGATATCAGATCCTGAGGAAAGATAGAAGGAGTAGAGGGGGAAAGGGGGGGTTGCACTGCTCATAAAACACCGATGTGGATTTGAGGAAAAAGGAAGGCATGGACATGATTGGAAAAGAGACTAATT